>OY757541.1:3892776-3902776 GCA_963584105.1 Alviniconcha strummeri
GCGTTCCTTCTCTTTCCTTTATTTTTTGTTTTTTTTCTCTCAACATAAGTGATATTAGACTAATACTGTGTTCGCTTGTCAGGAACGATAACTACTTTGGCGAGCAGACGACAAATCCGCGGCCCGACGTTATTGGATTAAGCGAAATAAAAACTGAAAGAGATCACTATCGTCTGACCTTAATTTTATATTTTGGGATTATTTTTGCTTCTGAGGAACTTATTTCTGTTTTTCTTGTTAACAACTACTGGCACCCACACTTGTTAAGGCTGTAATGAGTCGGTATCCCATGTTGGTGGATATGCGTTAGATCTGGACACTGATTCCCCCCAACCCCCACCTTTCTTTTACTTTCTTTGTATTCAGTTTGTATACATATGATGTTTAATAGATATGAGAGTGATAAGCAGCTACTATACACATTCCTACATTCCCACCATATCATTCTTTGAGAAAGGCGGGGGATGGGGTAAGAGCAAAAAACCTAGATCTAGATCTAGATATGAAAAACACGAAACAAAACCACACACATCATGCGAACAGGAGGAGAGAGAAAATGAAGATACGTAAATTTCAAGCAATACATTCTGATTCTCAATCACGAGATTCCCCACATTCACACCATATGATTCTATGAGAAATGCGGGGGAACCCAAATAGGGCAACCCCCCCCAAACCCCCCCCCAAAAAAAACCCCAAAAACAAAAAAACAAAAACACACCAAAAAACAACAACAACAACAACAACCCCCCCCCCACAAAAAAAACAAAACAATAAAAACGCACACACACACACACACACACACACACACACACACACACACACACACACACACACACACACACACACACACACACATAACCCCCCCAACCCCCCCCCCAAAACAAAAACAAAAAAACACACAAAAAAACACAACAAAAACGAAAAAGTAGGGGATTTCGATCTAGATATGCAACACATGAAACAAAAAGAAAGCACCACACGCATCATGCGAACAGGAGGAAAGACAGTGAAGATACAGAAATGTCAATACATTCTGATTCTCAATCACGAGAAAAGTGGAAGAACTGCAAAACGATACAGTGCAAAAACAAACAAATCCTCTCACAGTGCTCGTATTTCGGAGGATCTTACATATTTGTTTCTGTTGACCTAGCGATTTATAAACAATAAACACACACACACACACACACACACACACACACACACACACACACACACACACACACACACACACACACACACACACACACACACACACACACACACAACAACAACAACAACAACAACAAAAAACAACAACAACAAAAAAAAACACACAAACAAACAACACACACACACACACACACACACACACACACACACACACACACACACACACACACACACACACACACACACACACACACACACACACACACACACAAAACAACCACAACGTTGTTCACCTTTCAGTGTAAATGCTACTTTGTAACAAATGTTGAAAAACTAAATCAGAGGACAGAATTTGGAATCACTTTTTATGTTACTGATTACAAAGATGAGCAACTGCGAATGTACAGGAGTAGCGAATGTGACGGATGTCGGATTGAAAGGTTTTAGTTGTAAGCTAGGGACTGCGAAGCATGCACATGCATGTGTTTGTAGAAGAAGAAAACTGCCAAGAAGAGGGACGTACACTCTGAGAACGTCAGAGACAGGCACGAGATGAATCAGAGAAAAGGTTGTGGCAGCTGACAGTCTGTAGTCATTTCTGGCTTGGACCGGTAGCAAATGAACAGCTGGAAGAAGAGGATGAACATGAACACTGTAGCATTTTTGAAAACCAGTTTCGCTGCTTCCTTCTGAACTTTATGTAGTCTACTCAGACGGTAAAGTGGGCAATAGAAGAGAATGACCGTAGTCTAATTTGGCGAGAAGAAAGGCAGAGACGAGAGTTTTGGTTGCTTCAACAGCGAGGTGCTGGCGGGTAGAGCTGATTCGTCTGGTTTCCATGTAGTAAGCGGAACGGCAAACATTTGGAATGTACTTGTCAAGATTTGTTATGTGAAATCAAGAAACTAAGGTGGCGAGCACAGGTTGTGAAAGAATGTCGACAGCGTAAAACAAAAAACAAACAAACAAAAAAACCAAAAAACACACAACAACAACAACAACAAACAAACAAACAACAAAAAGCCCCCCCCCCCCCCCACCCCAATTTATATATATATAATAAAAATACGGTCCTATTTGAGTTAATTCACAAGGAGAGTTTCACTCTCAGTCTTGTCCCGACCATTGAGGCCTTCACGTCAGAGATGCAGGTCTGCATAGTCAAGACAGCGGTATCTGATCAGTAAAACTGGTGTGTCATCACCAAAAGACTGGTTGGAGAGAGAGAATGTTTCAAAGAGAAGAGAGGTGGAGAGTAAAGAAGGAAGAGAACAGGACCACGAAATGAAACCGTGGCTGGTCACCAAAGAAACCTGTCGCTGGTCTTGTAACTCTGGCGCTCTTGAAGCCTGATGAAAAGACATGGTGTGCGATAGCATTAAAGACAGACGACAGACTAAGGGTCAAGACCAGACACATCACCACCGCCCAGAGCACACAGGATATCGTTAGTCATTTTGAGTAGAGCCATCTGAGTGCGGCGACTGACATGGGCGGTAATCCGACTAATGTCAAGAAGTACAACTTTACTCCTCCCCCCCCCCCCCCCCCACCCGCTCTCCACTTCTGTCTCTTTTCTCATGCATGGATAGGTGTATATGTCACTAGACCGGGCTGAAAAGCACGTTCAGCCTGTTCCATTATTCACGGATGTACCGGCAAAGAAGAACGTTAGCTTTGTAGGAACAATCAAAATTCACCCAGCGTATAGTAGTAATGTGAGCCTTTGCTCTGATTACAGCAGCCATACAATTGTAGGCCGGGAATGCTGTGGGGAAATTCCGCAACCAGCGATTCCCTTCGTCCCGACCAAAGGGCACTATTTGTCCATTGCCCCACACAAAGGAGGAGCCTGCACGTCTCTTACCGTCCAGGTAGATATTCCAGCCATCCGAGGGAATCAAAACATTGCTTTCAAAAACCCCTTTCACCCATTCCATCTTGTTTTCAGTGTCCAGTATTGGAAGAAATCCGTGGATGGTCGAACAGTTCTTAACGCTTTCTTCTTTAGTTATTCCACTAATCGTATCTGGACCTAGTCCGAAGAAACGGAGGCACAGACTGTCCTCCCGACTTTTGTAGTAACTCGCATCGGCCGGACAATCGTCTGAGTAGATACGGTTGTAAACCGTGCCTGGAGCGGAAACCATCTTCACCTTCGTAATAAATACAGTCTTGAACATGAGACATCGCCCGGATTTTTGGATGAAGAACGACGAGCACCACGGGTATTCGGAGCATTTGGAAGCGCAACCCAGTCCGTCCGCGCAAGTCTCTTCTGCATCGGGATTGAAATTGGGCACCAAACTGGCCAAGCTTGTGTCTACGCCCCAGGATATGGAGGAACACGTATTATCACAACGTCCTGGTCTCACAGCCAGGGCGATGGCCACCAGCAATGGTAGAAAAGCCATTTTCCTAGGATTGTAAGTCTCCTACTGAAGTTGCCAGAGTAAAAGATCAAGAAGCAGGACCGTTGTGTGTCAAGCAGCTTTATTATCCAGGGCCAAATTTACGTCAGTGACGTCGATCTGATAGTGACGGAGAGGACGTCTTCTTCTTCCATTAAAGGAACTAGCCCACGCAGATCTGGCTGAAAGACGAGGACATGAATTTTTATTGTTTTACGTACAATTTTTCTGTAGCATTAATTTCTGCTTGGAGCCCTTTTAAAATGCGTCAATTTAAGACTAACTGTAGTAGACTAAAAATAGATTTGGGATATCCCAACGGGTTGCAGTTGTTAACAGAATGCGTAATACGTCATTACATTTGGTTGTTTTACACGCGTTTTCTGTAAAACTCGGCTTGGAAACAACTGGCAATGGCCTCGTCTCAGACACGCAATCTGCTCAGGCCTAATAATTCGTCTGGTGACTTAACTGTGTATAATTTTATCTCTTTGTTTGAATAAATCTCCTACTCGTGCAATGGTACCTCGCTATAGTGGATGAGGCCAGCTCCCGTTTACTAAACAGGGCTTTATATGCACAGTGGGATGTGGATAATGCAGAGGAGAAAGTTACATGAACTCCCTCATCAAGATGGACTCAGATGATGCTGTGAACATATATGACGAAGGCCGAAAACTGACTCGAGTTGGAGAACGCAACCTGTGTCTGTTTAAAGTGCATATGTTTCTTTATTGGTCAACCGATTGTAGTTATTCCATTCAAACCCCGTGTGGTGGCCAGCAACAGGGGCCTTTCAATGTAAAGGCCATGGCTGGGAACGTGACGTGGAGGAACCATCAGTATATCATCCATGCATGCTTTTGATGACGTCAGATCAACAGTAAATTACTGTTATCTTTAGTTTTGCTTAACGTTTTTCTGCCCCAGTGTAAACATACTACACGTATGATAGGAATAACACAAACATAGCGCCTTTTCATTTGTTTCTGTCGTGTCCATTGTGTGAGAAACGTCCTTTTTCAATGAAATTGTCCTTTCATTATACGGCTAACGGCTTTTCACCGTTTAACACACAAATCAGGAAGGAATTGCCCCCAATATATTCAGCTTTACAAGACAATACAGCATAGACCCTTTTAGTGAATTGTTTCTCTGTGTAGCTTACAAAATACCTGCCAGTGAAGGGCTGATGCGTTTTTCCAGTTTTCACGTACACCAGTGATGTTGCATGACGTAAAAAGTTCATTTTCCCCCAGCATATTTTTCTATACTTTTGATATTTTGTTAGGGAGGTTTATAGTGTATACTAAACTTAAAATTAGTCAGAAAGGAATTTGTTTGATCTATGGGTATTTCTGGTTGAAATATTATCGGATCACATGCTAGGCGATGGACTGATTGATAGGTGTTGGGTGACGATTTTTTCTCTGACCGATGCTACTGCAGGAAATATTCCAGACACCATTTTTCAGTAATAATAATAATAAATAAATAAAAAGAAAAGAAAAGAAAAGAAAAACCTTCCGGTGGTTGGCACGCCAGAGACACACATTACGCAAACAGGTAGCAGCAGAATAATTAAACGTATGATTCCAGTAGACTACTGCTATCAATCAAAAAGAAGTATTAGGAACCTTTCCTTTTACTTGTTCAGTAACAGCTTTGCCAGTCTTCTATCGCAGACGTCTAAACGTCTGCAGCTCTCTCCACCTCGCCAGTCGTGCTGTGTTATTTTTATTTTGGTCCTCCGAAGATGAATGGTAGTAACTCGAAATCTATCTCTGCTTTGATTGCATAATCTTGAAAAAACTGGAAAAACTACGAAAATATAAAAACTACTGTTTCATTCTCAGTTCTTTCGTTGCTTTCGTTCAATGGGCTATTTGCTCCATATACTTGCACATGAAAGAATGCATTTATTATCTGTTAATATAAAAGAAGGCGGCACATAAAAGAAAACACGTGTCCCATCCCGTGTTCTCTTGTTGCGTACTAGTATTCCTAGTCATTCTATAAGCACTTCTAGAGCCATTGTTTCCTTCTCCTTTCTATAGTCTTGACGTCAAGTTATTAATATCATAATGACGTCAGAATGATTACGCCATCATTTCATAAAGATTCCAAAGAACGCTATTTATTAGGACAACATTTCATTGTTTGTCTTGGTAATTTAAAACAATATCAACTTATTTCCGCACATTTTCTGCTGTTCCCAATGAAAAGATTAGTAAAATGAAATTATTTCAACGGCTCTATCAGGGCGAACAAAATTGAGAAGTTCCGGTATCCTATCATCAGTGATATCATACTAAAAGGCGCGAAAGAGCTCGTGAAATCAATGTTAGTGACAGTGTCTGGGAAAGTCCTCTTCTAAAATCGTTATAAAATCACAAAACTTTTAATACGGATCCTGTTCGTTTAACCTCATATAAGCAAAGGCGAAATTTAGCCTCCGAAGGAGAGTTCCTTTAAAGGAAATCACGGCTGTTCACTCACTGCACATAATTATATGCTATAATTTAGGCTAGCCATGGAACCCGGGCCGACCGTTCATTGGTTGTTTAGGTCACGTGATTTACCTTCTAAATTTAACGCGCTAGCTAGCCGCATGTGAGATAGACGTAACAGGGCAGTAAAACACATGTACGTAATCCCGTTGTTGACAACACAGCGTTGTTTTAGCCGTTGTGCCATAGAGGATCATATAGGTTTCAAAATGCTGGTGTTACTGCATCATAATGCAGATGAATTGTTTGCTTAATGGTTTATCTTTGACATGCTGTGACCGGCTATCTTGGACACACTGGTGTAACGAAAATAATCAGAGGCAGTTGCAAACCACTGGACATTATACACCCAGTCAACCATGAAGCTGATACCAACGCGACGTAATATCACAAGTAAACGTCTGCGGATGATTTGAAAAAGAAAGAAAGAAGTTGAATAAATGGGAAACTCAGAAATGAGGACAGACCAGTTGACGATGCATGCAAAAGTCGCTTATACTGGCAACGTTCTGAGCAGTTCTTGAATTTAAGGAGGGAACTTTTGATAGATCCGCGGTATCTGCAGATAGGAATTCAATTTCTGCGTCCGCGGTACTCAGCATCGACCCGCGTCGAAAAGCGAACAGCAGGCTCCTGAGAAACATTTACTGGGCAATGATAAAAGCAAGACAGGACACACGGCCGCCAAATTTTGAGAGGAAACTGTCGGAGGACGCTCATATTGCTTTTCTCGAACGCATGTATACTTCTGGCTTTGACCTGGACGGACGGGCCCAGTACGACAAGCAGGACGAAGAGGCATCAGGGAGTAGGGCTTTTGGCTCGGCCTGCAGGGACGTCACCGCACCACCAAACCCGCCCGGTATCCTGGAAGCGTTATTGATAACCAGGCAACCAAAGCGCACAGTTTGTGACACGGGTCTGTCAGATGTTTGGTTTCAACAAGAATAAAGAACACAGAATCTTTATTGTCTATGAATAACATAGAAATTTGCCTTACGACTGCATAAAAGATACCATTTTCAACAAATAAGACAAATACAACTTATCAAATTCAACCCAGAACAGACAAAATACCTACACACAGACATCTCTATTCAGACCAGTGCTATCATAAATAGCACAGCAAACCGCCACACTGAAAAATAGCAAACGAAAAGAATTTATTCAACACAAAATAAAGATACAATTAATGGCTATGGGCTCATCAACAAGCTTTCTGCTTATAGGCGGTGAGCTCATTTACATACAGTTGAAAACGACAACAACAACAGCAACAAAGCCCACAAATGTATGGCGAATAATGTTTGTTATACGTCAGTGCCTGCAGCTGTGTCCGCAGCTCCACAGTGAGTGTGTGTGTGTGTGTGTGTGTGTGTGTGTGTGTGTGTGTGTGCGTGCGTGCGTGCGTGCGTGCGTGCGTGCGTGCGTGCGTGCGTGCGTGCGTGCGTGTGTGTGTGTGTGTGTGTGTGTGTGTGTGTGTGTGTGTGTGTGTGTGTGTGCGCGCGTGTGTGTGCGTGTGTGTGTGCTGGTATAAACTTAGTTGGCGGCTATGAAATGACACGCCTTGTTTTATTTGAATTGTTTGTAACAAACTTACTACTGTCTGAGCACCAATGAAAAGCTGCTCGTTAGCTGACAGTTTTCAGAAACCTGTGACATAATTAAATACGGCAGTGGTTGAAGGAAGGATGTCGTAAACCATCTGCGGTCCGAGATATGGCTTTATCAGCATGCCTGACCGTTGGCGTATCGAATGTTCACGCAACAATTAACCCTTTCACTGCCGTGTTTACCGCACCGTCACTCGAAAAACGACCAATAGAAGTTCCAAATTTGAAATCATTAAGGCTTTTCCCCCTCTTTCACATGAACACTTGAAAGGACTTCTACAAAGCTGTACAGTATTGGAAGTAGACTCGTTATAGGCTGATCAAATATGCTGTTTGCAGGCGCGTATAATTATGTGCAATTTTCAGCCCGGAAAATTTACGAGCTGGGGCAGTTAAGCCGTTACATACTCAATATGTACCTCTGGTGGAGTTTATATGCCTTGTATTTATTCGCATGCCAGGTGAGAGTTACCGTAGGCGACTCAAGTCTTTGTTGTTCTGTTTGTGTGACGTCTTTCGAGCGCCAATTAACTTCCTTGTGTGTTGATTAACTACTGTCGCAAACAAATGCTTTAATTCCTCGTTTTCTTCTGGGCTTGATCCAATCGAAAAGCCATTGTAGGTTTTGCCGTGTTGGCACAGACTGCGGGACACGTAAGGCCCACTGAGCAATTTCTTAAGTGGATCTGGACTAAATGGTAAGTGCATCTCGACTGTACAAGTGCATCTCGACCGTATAAGTGCATCTCGACTGTATAGACTGTATAAGTACATCTCGACTGTATAAGTGCATCTCGACTGTATAAGGAGTACATCTCGACTGTATAAGTGCATCTCGACTGTATAATAAGTGCATCTCGACTGTGTAAGTGCAGCTCATCCGTATCATATAGCCTCTCGATTGTATCATAAAATGGACACAATATCAATGAAGGTTTTGGATTTTTTTCTCCAACAGCAATATTTAAACAGAATCCAGCCTTAACTCCGATTTTAAGTGAACGTCGTTCCAATGATGAAGGACATGAAGGACTAGCTGTATGTTTGGAGAGGGGGTGGCAAACAGTCAGACCTGGCTAACCCCAATCTCGGCGTTCGTCGAAAGGGGGACAATCGCTTCGATGCTCTTCCCTTCGCTGCGGGCGGAAATTGCTTGCCAATGTCGGATTTTTGTCGCCGGGGGTCGCCAGACTTGGTGACCTTCCTCAGACTTGGTGATCCTTGATTTTTGTTGTTTCCATCGTCATTAGTTCTTACAGCAGTAGTATGGCTAAACTGCATGCATACAAAGGAAGAAGGAGGAGGAGCAGAAAGAGGAGGAGGAGGACGAGAAGGAGGAGAAAGAGGAGGAAGAGGCAGAGGATGAGGAGGAGGAGGAGGAGGAGAAGAAGAAGAAGTTGAAGAAGAAGAAGAAGAAGAAGAAGAAGAAGAAGAAGAAGAAGAAGAAGAAGAAGAAGAAGAAGAAGAAGAAGAAGAAAGTGTTACGAATATATAACAAAAACTCGAATCCTTTATTAGAATTAGGTCGTCCAGATAAAATGTATGCGTATATAGCAAAGCTTGAAAATATCTGAACAGTCAAGATGTCCAGATGACAGTTGTTTGAAAAGCCTGAAAAACACTGCCACCTTTCTGTCTTGGCTTTGGCCGTGTCACAACACACTGACACAACCGGAATGACTAGATCCAAACAATGAGAGATTAAAAGGAACATGATAATTTAATGTGGCATTACAAAACGTGCAACATTTCGACGTGAGCCCCTTTTTTCAAGAGACAAAACAGTTAAAACGGTGCAAAATGAAGATGTACTTATCCGATAAGATTTTGGCGTAAGCAATGGAATCTAAAAAAAAAAAAAAAAAAAAAAAAATATTAAGAAGAAAAAAGAAGAAGAAGAAAGAAACGCTTGATATAATTTGAGTTGTCTGTTAAACCTACTTCTGTTTGAGCAGCAAAGGAAAAGTGTCCGTTAGCTGACAATTTTCGGCCTGTGGCGTGACCAGCTATGGCAACAGTGGTTGGAGGAAGGATGTCGTAAACCAGTGCAGTGATTGGCACGTGCAGTGAACAGCTTCTGCAATTCCCCAGGAACGCTCAAACTGACGCACAACCCCCACAGGGAAATCAGGATAAGCCTTTTTGGAACTGACCTCTCACAAACAAAGGTGCTGTTCAAAGGATAATTTATTTAACAGTATTTTTGTGGAGCGGCTTTCAGCAACGTGTTTTTAGTGGCATTCAGCTGCTCTTGTTCGGTTTGGATATTCAGTAACCTACTCAATCGAGCATTAAAAGTATTAGATAAAAA
>OY757541.1:3907171-3917171 GCA_963584105.1 Alviniconcha strummeri
GGTTTGTTAATCAGAGTTGTCATGGCACCTAGTAATGTACGACCTGTGCCGAGTAAACTGGTGCCAATCGCCGTATCGCCAACTTCAGTGGCTGTCTGAGAAGGGGACACGTAATCTTTGAATGAACACAGACACCCAGTGGAGAAGAATCTACTAGCAGGCTCGTGCCAGAGTGTAACCGAAAGAGAAGTATATGTGTTACATATGGTGGTGGCGCTTGTTATTGTTGTTGTTGTTGTCATGTGCTTGTTTGGTTTGTGTGTGTATGCTGCGTGTGTGTGAGTGCATGCGTGCGTGCGAGCGAGCGAGCGTGCGTGCGTGCGTGTGTGCGCATGTGCGTGCGTGCGTGCGTGCGTGCGTGCGTGCGTGCGTGTGTGTGTGTGTGTGTGTGTGTGTGTGTGTGTGTGTGTGTGTGTGTGTGTGTGTGTGTGTGTGTGTGTGTGTGTGTGTGTGTGTGCGTGCGTGCGTGCGTGCGTGCGTGCGTGCGTGCGTGCGTGTGCGTGCGTGCGTGCGTGCGTGCGTGCGTGCGTGCGTGTGTGAAGAACAAGAAGAAGAAGAAGAGGAAGAAGAAGAAGAAAGAAAGACAGAAAGAAAGAAAGACAGAAGAAGAATGCCGTGCAGGTCAACGCCTGGAAAACACCGGCAGTTTGGTACCACGGTTCAGCATTGCTCTTCCAAGAAGATGCCCCGTAAAACAAACTCAAACAACAACTCCCTAACACCAAAGGTCACCACCAATGACGCGTGCAGTTAGTCATGCTAGGACAGGTAACTCCAGCCATGGACAGGTAACCCCAGTCATGGACAGGTAACTCTAGCCAAGGACAGGTAACACCAGCCATGTGCATGTGACACCAGCCAGGGACATGTACCATTGAATGGAACACACACCATAGAGAGGTAACACCGGCCATAGACAGGTAACTCCAGCAATGGACAGGTACCTCTGGCCATGGAAGGTAACTCCAGCCATGGACAGGTAACTCCAGCCAATGACAGGTAACTCCAGCCATGAAGAGGCAACTCAAGCCATGGACAGGTAACTCAAGCCATGGACAGGCAACTCCAGTCATGGACTCAAGCCATGGACAGGTAACTCCAGTCATGGACAGGTAACTCCAGTCATGAACAGGTAACTCAGCCATGGACAGATACCTCCAGTACTAGACAGGTAACTCCAGTCATGAACAGGTAACTCAAGCCAGGGACAGATAACTCCAGCCATGGGCAGGTAAGTCCAGCAATAGACAGGTAACTCCAGCAATAGACAGGTAACACAGGCCATAGGTAACTCAAGCCATAGACATTAACCCCACCCAAAGACAAGTAACTCCAGCAATGGGCAGGTAACTCCAGCAACAGACAAGTAACTCCATCCACGGATAGGTCCAACGTTTTCAACGGCAGTCTCTTCATTCTCTGCCTTGCTTGTGAAAACAGACGCTGGCCTGATGGCGTTGGCAAGCGAATCGATGGTTGTTGATATGTATAATTAATTAGTGGTTAAAACGACGCCAGATTATATTTGCCTCGCGAAGACACACCAGTTAGAACAACACAAATGAACAACCACGAGAACAAAATAAATCAAGACAGTATCAACCACTGGTAAAACTGTCGGTCGTTTTCTAACCGTCGTCAGGGTGAACATGTACTGACTCGTGAGTCATGGAAATAGGGGTAAATACACGACATTTATGGAAAATGGAAAAACGCACGTCATTCATGGACAGATGGATGAAAGTACATCCTCTGTGGAAAGATGGATAAAGTCACGTCATTCACGGGCATGGAGTTGAAGACTACTCTGCTTGGGGATGAATGAGGATTTCTTCGCCGAGATATTTTGTCTGGAGTTGTGCTCCCAACTGCCAAGAAAATAACTCTGACGACTCTGTTTTGGTGCGAGTGCCCGTATAATACACGTGCTCCATTGTATACATACATCATTCGGTGTGTGCGTCGCTGAGAAGTGAGTCCTGTATGCACAAAGACAGATTGCTTCCAATATTCTGTCGGGAGGACAACTGACTTAGTCACTACTTATTTCCCACACTGTGCCAAGTACAAGAAAGAGCTGCAAAACATGAAGCGGTCAGGACACACCTGAATAATTTATGTTACCTTTATTATTATTATTATTGATCGCTTGTATACAGCGCTATATTCTCCGCTCTCAAGCAGACTCACTGCGCTCGCATGTGATTCTACATGAGTGAATAGCTTTTTATAGCGCGTTTTTGAATATCCACCGAAGTGGTGTACTTACAGCGCTGGCATGGCTGATGCCACATGAAACTGCTGCCATCTCGGCGCGTTCTGTGTACAGCACACAACCATGCACCATGTCACTTCATGCAAAGCCACATACGCAAGGTGTCTGCGTGTTTAGCTGTAACCTGCCACCTGCACTTTTGGCAGAATGACCGGGGTCTTTTACGTGCTACTGCTGTAACACGGGGGTGGAACGGATACCGAAATAAGGGTCGCACAGAAAGTTGACCCTGGAGAAGAACATTCCCCCGCCGCTCCTGCAGGGATTCGAACCCGCGACCTTTTGATCACGAGTCCTGCGCTCTAACCACTGAGCTATCCCCGCCCCCACTTACAGTCAGGCTGCCACAGATTGGGTGCTAGACCATGTGGATATAGAGTCGCTGATATTACCATCCGGAAACATGTGATTTTTAAAAAAATTTTTAACAAGCACAAAAATAAATATACACAACACTAAAACAACATCACTGTTTCAAAAAATAATCGATACGAAACAACAAGAAAAAATCACGAAAGGAGTTTATTTGCCGATCCTTTCAGCTCGGACTAAAACAGTCAATTATGTTATTGTCAAAAAGGTATATTATTGTAGTGTGTGTGTGTGTGTGTGTGTGTGTGTGTGTGTGTGTGTGTGTGTGTGTGTGTGTGTGTGTGTGTGTGTGTGTGTGTGTGTGTGTGTGCGTGTGTGTGTGTGTGAGAATGCGCGCATGACTATACGTAGAGATTGCATGGGTGCGTACGTACGTTTGTGTGAGTGCGTTCTTGTTTTTGTGGCATCAAATACATTGGTAACACCGTCAATATCAAACTTCACCCGTAACACCTTTCTGGCGAAAAAGAGAATGCCAAAGGCAACCCGTAAGCTTATTAAAGACACACACACAGAGGGGGAGAGAGAGAGAGAGAGAGAGAGAGAGAGAGAGAGAGAGAGAGAGAGAGAGAGAGAGAGAGAGAGAGAGAGAGAGAGAGAGAGAGAGAGAGAGAGAGAGAGAGACACACACACACACACTTCTCTCTCTCTCTCTCTCTCTCTCTCTCTCTCTCTCTCTCTCTCTCTCTCTCTCTCTCTCTCACACACACTTCTCTCTCTCTCTCTCTCTCTCTCTCTCTCTCTCTCTCTCTCTCTCTCACTCCACCTCTCTCTCTCAGTGCGTGTGTGCAAAGAAAAGCGCCATTAATGTGATGAACTGTTCAATGTGAACATTACGTGTACCCACTATTACAGGTCATGAACGAAGTGTTGATAAGAGCTTGACATCTTGTTCCTTAAAGGCCATTATACAGTAAAGTTTACGACGAAAGCATCGATACTTCCTTCGAAATAAGACGAACAATTACGAAACCGGAAAAAATACTTTCTACAAAGACGATGAATATCGGATGCATGTACATAGGCACACACACACACACACACACACACACACACACACACACACACACACACACACACACACACACACACACACACACACACTCCCACGCACGCACGCACGCACGCACACACACACACACACACACACCAGCAACAACAACTAGGCTATTCAGCAACACCCGATACGTATTTCATTTTACGGACTGTTGGCTGTGTCCTGACACTGCTAGAAACAACGAGATGAGCGCAAAAGCCGACAAAAAACCTGTTCATTTCCGCATTTAGTGCAACCAATTGCTCCACTTGATCCTCCTGCAGTACTTTGCGCGATTGTGGACTAGCCTGTACCCTTCATCTTTCCACCTTATTTTGCGGAAGTGCCGTATTCTCCGTGGTAAGAGGTTGCTGACGCAGAAAGCCAGATGCACCCGACGTTTGAAAGTGGCCAAAACACGACCGTTACTACTGCCATTTTTGCCCGCTCCGGAACTGAAGCACAATTTTCGTTTTCTGGAAGTTTTGCGAAGCTCGAACACACGTGATCCATTCACAAGTAATCATATAAGTCCATGTTTATATTACACCAAATGTTATATTTGAAGAGGATTGTGAAACAACAACAAAATGCAACTGAATTCACGTGGATGGCACCCCCCCCCCCCCCCCCCATACAACAACAACAAAATGGTAAATTTCTGGTAGTGGGTGAAGCATGCAAAGCCACACTCTGACCTACTCCAGGTTGAAAATTTGATAGTGTTGGAGTATGCGGGAAGGGACATTAATTTCTGCATCTGCGGTTCCCAACTTCGGTGTAGGGGAAGAGATCTAACTTTTCTGCGACTGCATGTGATGACAGCACGCTCAGCTGGCAAACCTTTTTTTATTTTATTTTTTTATGAAGGGCACAGTGCTTAGTTGTGGCTATCTAACATTTTCGCGTTTATTGTCAGCTATTGTCGTGAAATAATCTGTCTTACTGCTTGTCAGCACTTTCCAGACTCGGGCTTTTTGTTCAAATCAAGACGTCAAGTTGTCAATGAGTGTGCTATGCGCAAGGGACAGACATTGCCTCGAAATGCTGATGGGGCGAGCGGACAATTGACTTCTCTCCCCGCACATTTAGTTTTTTGGGTATCCGACTAGACACTCCGGTTGCTGTCGCAGTCCCAGTGGTGAAGTCCTGCCCGACACAGCTCTAGCCATCATCTAACCCACTTTGGTTGACGAAAGTCTTGGACAAGAAAAGACAGCTGCTTGAGCTGTCGCTTGAATGATGTCAAAGTGGAAGCTTTGGCTACTGAGGGTGGTGAGGAGTTCTGCAGCAGAACGGTCGGATGAAGAGGGAAATGGACGGGTTGGAGGCAGGATCGAGGGGGGCTGAATAGTCCTAAGTTTGTTTTTGCTTAAATCTGTTAAAATTTGAATGTGAGCCGGTTTCATCCAAATACACAAAGGGTTCAAAAGAACGCTGATTTTAATAGGACAACAACAGCCTGCGCAAAGGACAATGTTTTTTGTCGTCCTATTAAAACGTTTCCTGTTGTCCTATTAAAATCAGTGTTCGTTTTAACCTTTCGTGTGTTTAGATATTACTTTAAAACGCCAGCAGTCAACTTTGTTGTTTCCGATTTGCTTGTTAGCCGGTGCGGCCTCGCGGAATGGCTGGTAAACAGACGGTTGTCTGTTCGATTCCGCTTCGGCTCTAATTTGTCAATAGTTGTGATTTGTGGGCACTGCCTTGGAAATTGCCCCTCAAAATCAATGAAGCATTAAAATGGCTCTAATCGCTGTCGTGAAATTCGATATACAGAAACAAATGTCACAAATTCAGTATGCAGAAATTAATGCCATAATCTTCAGTATGCAGAAATTAATCCAACAAAATTGAGTATGCAGAAATTAATGTCACAAAATTCAATATGCAGAAATTAATGTTACAAAATTCAGTTTACAGAAATGAATGCCACAATCATTAGCAAGCAGAAACTAAATAACAAGAATTCAGTATAAAGAAATGAATGTAACAAAATCCAGCAGGCAGAAATTAATGTCGCAAAACTCAGTATGAAGAAACTACGGTCCTGTTAGCTGACAGTCCAACAAGTTTGAAAGATTCTCTCCATAAAGCTAGGGTTGTTTGCGTCAGGATATGGCTTAGTGTGGTTTGCCTGCTGCCAAGGCCTTTGTTTTTCTAATTCGTGCCTTCTCCGTTAATTCCAGTACATTGTTTCCAGATTATCTTCAAACGTAAAATAACTTTTGTCAGCCAAAGCCATCTGTATTTACACTTGTGATTTGATGAGTTGATAAACTTTATTTCTCCTTCTTGAATCTTCCAAGAACTGAACAAGCGACAACAGCTCAACCAAAAAAAGATATGAAGACACCTTAAACATCACGAGAATCAGATAAAGAAGCAAAGCGAACAGGAACAACACTTAGTCTATACTCAGACACACACACACAGCACAGACACACAGCACAGACATATACACACAGACACACACACGTACACAGACACCCCACACCCCCAAACGCACACACACACACACACACACACACACACACACACACACACACACACACACACACACACACACACATAAGTGGGGGGAAATGACCATGCCAAAGAGAACAATGTACACGGTTATTAACGTCATTTATAACCGAGTCTCTATTTCTGTCAGCTACTTTTAACAAAACCAATCGGTCTCTGTCTTATGGCGTGACATGACCCATCCCTACCACCACCTTTGAGGTGGACTGGGCTTCAGACAGGAAGCAGCTCAAAAGGATCCACGAGCTGACGCTTCATGTCGCTTGGAGTGTTGAGAGCGAAGAGGCGGCTGTGAGGCCATCGGCTGGTTTTCTGCCCAGATACAGAAGCTGCCGAGGTCAAATCCCAGACTCCCCGTGTCCGATGTCTTGCCGTCGTCACACGGCGCTGGTCAGTGATGAACTCCAACCTTCCGTTCCAAGAGAACTGGCGGACTCCCACAACTGTCCTGCTCGTTTTCTTCTGCTTCTTTATCTACGGCGTCTATATTTACAAAAGAACTTCGGATCATACCTCATTTCGAGGGTCTACACATCTGCCAAGGAAGTTTGGTGATCACATTTCGCTTCCAGCGCCTTTATGCCAACCTACACTTGCGATAATACTTCGTTTCCCGAGTCTTTATTCCAACGAACGCTTGTGGTCACACTTCCTTTTTGAACGAACACATAAACGAACACTTGTGATTATACTTCTTTTTCAACGTCTTTGTACCAACGAGCATTAATGATCACACTGCATTTCTAGCATCTTATGCCATCGAACACTTGTGGTCACACTTGAACACTTGTGATCATACTTCATTTTCAAAGTCTTTATGCCAACGAACACTTGTGATCACGCTTCATTTTCAGAGTCTTTATGCCAACGAACATTTGTACTTGAACACTTTTGATCACGCTTCATTTCCAAAGTCTTTTATGCCAAGAAACACTTGTAGTCATACTTGAACACTTGTGATCACGCTTCATTTTCGGAGTCTTTATGCCAGCGAACACTTGTAGTCATAATTTATGTCCGTTTGATTTCAACGCCTCTCATTTCGCACTTCGGTGTTTTCCCAAAGTGGCTTTTTGCCCAGGCAGGAATACTGGACATATTTCACTCTTCATATTTCACACTTCAATGTTAATCTCAAATTGTTGTCTGCCATCACACACTAGGGGTCCTGCCTCGTATTGCACACTTCAGAGTTCCTTTCAAACGATTTTCTTCCCAGGAGGATCCAGTGGCCTGACTCCAATCTTCGTATTTCACGCTTGAGTTTCATCTCAAGAGGCTGTTTGCACATGTGGTTCTACCGCAGTCTTCATGTTTTATAACTGAGTGTTCATCTAAGGTAGTTGTCTATGCAGAAGCTACAGAGGGTACTCGTCAGTCTTCACATTTCACAACTGAGTGTTCATCTAAAGTGGTTGTCTGTCCAGAAACTACAGTAGGGTAGTGGTTTTGTCTGTCCAGAAGCTACAGTAGGGTACTGGTTGTCTATCCAGAAGCTACAGTAGGGTACTGGTTGTCTGTGCAGAAGCTACGGTAGGGTACTGGTTGTCTGTCCAGAAGCTACAGTAGGGTACTGGTTTTCTGTGAAGAAACTACGGTAGGATACTGGTTGTCTGTGAAGAAACTACGGTAGGGTACTGGTTGTCTGTGAAGAAACTACGGTAGGATACTGGTTGTCTGTGAAGAAACTACGGTAGGATACTGGTTGTCTGTGAAGAAACTACGGTAGGGTACTGGTTGTCTGTGCAGAAGCTACGGTAGGGTACTGGTTGTCTGTGCAGAAACTACAGTAGGGTACTGGTTGTCTGTGCAGAAACTACAGTAGGGTACTGGTTGTCTGTGAAGAAACTACGGTAGGGTACTGGTTGTCTGTCCAGAAGCTACAGTAGGGTACTGGTTGTCTGTGCAGAAACTACAGTAGGGTACTGGTTGTCTGTGCAGAAGCTACGGTAGGGTACTGGTTGTCTGTGCAGAAACTACAGTAGGGTACTGGTTGTCTGTGCAGAAGCTACGGTAGGGTACTGGTTGTCTGTGCAGAAACTACGGTAGGGCACCCGCCAGTTTTCACATTTCACAAGTGTGTTCATCTCGTCGTTAACCCTTCAACGTTCCGTTACAGCGGCTGCATGCTGGGCACGACGGATTCCAGTTTTCATATTTCATGCTTCAGTGTTCATCTGAAGCCGCAACTGTCTGCCAAGGTTCACTGCTGGTCCCTCCTCAGTCTCTCTGTTCATATTTCACTGTTCATCTCAAGCGGCTGTCCGCTCACGAATTCTTGTGGTCAAAGGTCTGTCTTCGTAATTTCATACTCCAATGTCCACCAGAAAAGGCTGTAAACCCAGGCAGATACACGCGGTATCTACCAGTCTTCACATTTCATGCTCGAGTGTTCATCTCAAGCTGGCGTCTGCTCTGTGGAGTGTTCATCTCAAGCTGGTGTCTGCTCTGTGGAGTGTTCATCTCAAGCTGGTGTCTGCTCTGTGGAGTGTTCATCTCAAGCTGGTGTCTGCTCTGTGGAGTGTTCATCTCAAGCTGGTGTCTGCTCTGTGGAGTGTTCATCTCAAGCTGGTGTCTGCTCTGTGGAGTGTTCATCTCAAGCTGGCGTCTGCTCTGTGGAGTGTTCATCTCAAGCTGGTGTCTGCTCTGCTATGGCTTCATGTTTCAACTTTGGTCTTCACATTTTCTCAAGCATCTGTCTGTTAAGACTTCACACCTCAACCTACATTTTCACATTTCATGTTTGAGTGTTCATCTCAAGAGGTTGTCTGCTAAGGCTTCATGCTTTCAACGCTCAGCTTCACATTTCATACTTACGTCTTCACCTCAAGCAGTTAGTTGTCTGCAAAGGCTTCACAGTTCAACGGTGGTCTTCACGTTTCACACGTGAGTGTTCAGTTCACGTAATTAGTTGTCTGCAAAGGCTTCACAGTTCAACATTGGTCTTCACGTTTCACACGTGAGCGTTCAATTCACGCAATTAGCTGTCTGCTAAGGCTTCACAGTTCAGTGTTGGTCTTCACGTTTCACACTTCAGTGTCCATCTCAAAATGCCGTCTCCCCAGACGGACTAATGGTCATACCTCGCTGCTGACGTCCGACACGTTGGTGAGGCTGTGCTGCATGTCCGCCCGCGCCTGCTTGAGGTTGCTGTGCGTGGAGTGGAAAGACACGTAGGAGTGTGAGGTCTTGAACACGCTGCTGGTCGCTCCCTTCGGCTTCCTCGTGGGCTTCCGGCAGCAGATGGTGTCCAGGAACCGCCTGCGGAACGTGGCCATGGACAGGAAGTAGAGGTAAAAGTTGACGGCGTGGTTGAAGTCGCACAGCGTGTGCACGAGCTGCTTGGTGAAGTGGTACAAGAGACGCTCATACGAGTCCGACGCGGTGGACTGCCTCCAGTGCTCGGAGACCAGGTAGAAGACGCTGTTGGGCAGCATGAGGGACAGGAACACGACGGAGATGACGATAAGCATGGTGGTGATCTGCTGCTGGTCCCTCATGCGGCGCGACGACTGCTCGAAGTTGTTGGTCAGCTGGCGCTGGGCTTTGGACGACATCTGCACGTTGATGATGATGAGGGTGTTGCTGGTCAGCACGAGCAGGCACGGGACAATGGCGTAGGCAAGGGCGTCCGCCCAGTACCAATACTCCAGCATGAAGTCGTTGAAGCGATCGTGGTACCCGCACATCCGTCTCTGCGGGTGCTCGAAGATGACGGCGAAGAAGACGGTGTTGAAGCCGAAGGTGATGAAGAAGATGGCGATGAGGACGATGGTGGCTTTCTTCTTGGA
>OY757541.1:3919671-3922148 GCA_963584105.1 Alviniconcha strummeri
TTGCTGCTGTAGAAGTAATCCAGCCGACACTGGCAAGAATTTTAAACGCGCAATAAAATTCCGCCATGAAATTCCCTTGCACACTTGAGTGTAAATTTGTCTCTGTCACCAGTAACGATTTGCACGTGCGATACACGGAGACTGTCTGATTAGCCAGCGGAGAACTCCGTCTGCGGATTAAAAGACAGGTTTGTGTCTAGAAGCCGCTGCTTCCTTTCATAGCAGTAGGAGTAAGCCATGCTGGCGTGTGATAATAGCAGCTAACGATCCGATAAAAATCCCTGTACCCCCCTCCCCACCCTCCCTCCGATTTTCAGGGTAGGGTTAGTGGCTAGCCGATCTATGTGCCTATCTTCTTTACTCAGTTCTCTGGTCAGTTTCCGTTTCCCAGTTTAGTCGTCTGTGAGACTTTTTATAAGCATTAAAAGCAAAACAAAAAACTTTTCAATGCCGCGATCTCACCTGAAAATGACCAGGGGAAAAGTGCAAAATTTAAAAGCCTTAAAACAAAAACTAGTATTTGCTTTAGTACGTGAAAGGATTTTTTAATCAAAATGTACAGTACTGAAAGTAGATTTGTTATACGTAGGACCTGACAATATACTGTGTACAGGCGTGCGTGCGTGCGTGTGTGTCTGCGCGCGGCGCGTGTGTGTGTGTGTGTGCGTGCGTGCGTGCATATGTGTGTGTTGTTTATGTGTGTGTGTGTGTGTGTGTGTGTTGTTTATGTGTGTGTGTGTGTGTGTGTGTGTTGTTTATATATATATATGTGTGTGTGTGTGTGTGTGTGTGTGTGTGTGTGTGTGTGTGTGTGTGTGTGTGTGTGTGTGTGTGTGTGTGTGTGTGTGTGTGTGTGTGTGTGTGCACTTTTCAGCCCGGAAATATGACAGGCTGGGACAGTGAAAGGGTTAAAGGTGTTTTTCAGGGGCACGTTCAGCAGCATAACACCACTTACTGTGCATGCAGCCCGTCACTGGAGTAAGGTCACTTACTGCAGCATAACACCACTTACTGTGCATGCAGCCCGTCACTGGAGTAAGGTCACATACTGCAGCATAACACCACTTACTGTGCATGCAGCCCGTCACTGGAGTAAGGTCACTTACTGCAGCATAGCACCACTTACTGTGCATGCAGCCCGTCACTGGAGTAAGGTCACTTACTGCAGCATAACACCACTTACTGTGCATGCAGCCCGTCACTGGAGTAAGGTCACTTACTGCAGCATAACACCGCTTGCTGTGCATGCAGCCCGTCACTGGAGTAAGGTCACTTACTGCAGCATAACACCGCTTGCTGTGCATGCAGCCCGTCACTGGAGTAAGGTCACTTACTGCAGCATAACACCGCTTACTGTGCATGCAGCCCGTCACTGGAGTAAGGTCACTTACTACAGCATAACACCGCTTACTGTGCATGCAGCTGGTCAGTGTGGTAAGGCCACACCTAGGCCACTCATGCTCCGAGCGAAAACCCAGGGAGCCCAGGAGAGATCAAGAGCAGGGAGGTGGCGCTGCGCTCTAATAGCAGGATGGGTTGTCTTGCTACTGAATTGTTCCTCAACCGTTGCATTTTGGACACTGTGACTTTGCTCGGCACAGCCGTTAAAACAACAATTAGCGAAGTACGCACTGGCGAGGTCCCCATCACCATAACATTGTTAGTCTGGCGGTGGCTGACAGTCTCTTCGGTCTTTACGGGTCGGAGCGCTGGGACGGGCTATTCATCTCTACCCGATTCTCCCTCTTTCCCCGTCCCTAATAAGCCTTATGGTTTCTGTAAAGTACCATTAAAGAAGAAGGTAAAACGCTGTCGCAAAACCCACTCCCATCCTGTCTCCTTCCCACACAGAGAACACAGGCGCAGTGTCTACAGGAGGTCTCATCTTTGCAAAGAAGCCAAGAGCATTTGCGTTTGATATTATACATAGTTTTGACCTGGCTCAAGCCATGAACATCTTAAGAGTGTATGTCCCTGGTGCACTGGAGATTCATGACCTGACAGATGCCACAGATATACCTGTGAAGTAGCCTGGAGCCATCTGTCTGCTGATATGAATTGAGAGAGAGAGAGAGAGAGAGAGAGAGAGAGAGAGAGAGAGAGAGAGAGAGAGAGAGAGAGAGAGAGAGAGAGAGAGAGAGAGAGAGAGAGAGAGAGAGAGAGACAGACAGACAGACAGACAGACAGACAGACAGACAGACAGAGACAGACAGAGACAGAGACAGAGACAGACAGACAAACAGACAAACAGACAGACAGACAGACAGACAGACAGGGAGTTCTTACATTATTTCAGAGGGCACGCGTGCGTGTGCATCCGCGTGCTCATATATGTGTGTGTGTGTGTGTGTGTGTGTGTGTGTGTGTGTGTGTGTGTGTGAGTGTGTATATATGTGTGTGTGTGTGTGTGTGTGTGTGTGTGTGTGTGTATGTGTATGTGTGCGTGCGTGCGTGCGTGCGTGCGTGTGTGTGTGTGT
>OY757541.1:3924848-3947348 GCA_963584105.1 Alviniconcha strummeri
TGTGTGTGTGTGTGTGTGTGTGTGTGTGTGTGTGTGTGTGTGTGTGTTAACGTACGCCCACGAGCCATTTAGTGCCAGTTTCGTTGGAATTTCGAGCCCATGTTCGAAAGTCTTCTGTGGCAGCTGGAGGATCAGTCTGAGTGGAGCTGGTGACGTGTCACAACTAACAGTAATCGTCTAACCGTGCAGACCAAAATTAATAGTATCCAAACATTGAACATAACCTTTCAACAACTATTTCATACCTCGGGTAGCTGTACTTAATTGCATGGATTTAGAATTCGATAAAAAAAATATATTTAACAATGTTTAAAGAATAGAAGAAGAGAAAATCCGTGTAGCAGGTTACAAATAAATAAGTACATTCCACTTTGCATGTGTTACAAGGTGAAATATCAGACACTGATACTCACAAAAAAAAAAAAAAAAAAAAAAGAAGAAGAAGAGGAAGAAGAAAAAAAGAAGAAGAAAACAACTACAACACAAAAAACCTGATAAAATCAGTCCCTCCCTTTTTTGACGGAAATGTAACAAAAACTAAAGTAGTTAGCTATGCAGAAAAACGTCCGTTGTTGACAACTCTACCTAGACCTGCTAGATAGAGCAAGACGGACAGGGTTGGAGAGATGGAGACGCCTTATCCCTAACGCGTGACCCTGACTGTCGACACTTCGGGAGGTCGGATCCGCGTTTTCCTGGCGCAAACCCGACAAAAACTGACCACCGGCTAGCTTACACTAGCACAATGGAGCAAGCAGAACAAAGCCCTCCGTCAACTCTTTAATCCGTGAGGCAAGTTTACCTGCCGCCGTAAGACTGAGTCTGGCTGAAAAGACGTGATGCAATCGCCTTTGAAGAACCACTGGAACCATGGGATGGATTTCCGTTCCGTCAAGTTCAAGGCCACGACGGGTCTCGGTGTGGTTGTTGTGAGAAGAATGTGCAGAAAGCCCACGAAAGGTCTTCCTTGTTGAGAGAACGTGCCGGAGCCCTGCAAATTATCGTCTGCTGTAGCGTGGACCATTGAGGTTTGGGAGGCGAGCCTCGGGCAAGGGCTTGTTTGGTCAAGTTTTTCCAAAGTCTGAGAGATTTTTGTTAAGGGTTTCGGATCGATTTTTCTCCTTGTGGACTCGATAAAGAGAACCCCTCCCATCTGCACAGTTTGGTAGTGTAAACTGGTTACTCCACGTTGTTATCAAAGCAACTGTTAGGAGAACACTGTCTTGTGGACAATAGCAGCGATGTCGCTCAGGTCACAGGTGACTGACGCAAATGTGTGACGACTCCACTGACTGGCGTCATTGTTTCTTTGCTTGTATTTGTGATCAGTTTCCTATGGCGCAATGCTACTGAAAACTAGTTTGGTGCCATGGTTAGTTTTTTCCTGGTTTGCACTGCAGGAATTAAGGTATCGCTACTGAAAATGCGGGCTGTCAGAGCGTCCTGTGTAAAGTCTGAAGAAAACAAAATGTAGCTGTATGTGCTTCGTCTGCTGCCTTCTCATTTCAACTTTCCCAGTTCATTCAACTTCATGTTCCCCGAGTCCTCTTCTAATATAACGTGGCGTGTACCGTGAAAGGTGACTCAGTCTTCTACTTGTGATTTACGGTTTTGTATACCATTATCTAACATGACTTTCGTAGCCGACTGCCAGTTTAGAGATCACGAAACTAAATTCATCAACAGGTTGAGATGACTAATCATAAACAGTGCAATTTTCTCGGCAGTCTTGCGCAGCTGTGCATTTACGTGTAACTATTGGGCGGTTCAGACGGGGTTGTTAACTCCCTTAACTTTTGCCTGGCATCGCTTAAGTCCTTGGCTGCATTCACTTCCGGTGCGTACTTTCTTCACAGTGGAAAGCGGTGACAGTAAATTTGCGAATTTGAGACTGCCACATTTAAAGACAGTTTTGAGGCCCGTAGTCAGAATTTGTCAAGCAATAAGCAATAACTTGCTGCTCGTGCTATAGGACGCCCCAAAACGCATTTTTTCCACGAACTAGCGATCTTTCTGGCCAGCCCAAAAGCGACTTTTTCCACCCTCCATCCCTTTCCCGATACTTTTTTCAAGAGCAACAGTGGTGGCCTTTGTACTGCTTCGCAATTCTAGGTTCAACTTTCATTGTTATACACAGCGAGAAGCAACGCCTAGCCAAAAATCGGCCCGGAAGTGACGCTGCGACCTCTCGTGACTTCTTACGAAAGATTACAAAGGGCAGTCACTCTTGCGAACCAGCTTCACTGAACCGCCCAATACTGATTGTAGGACCATGTGCACACATGGCTATTGAATTGACCATTTAAGTACTGCCACTTTCGTTGCCACGTACGCGTGATGGGGACTAACTTGTCTCCAGTTCTGTAGCTTCTGTTCGCAAAGACGACGACCAAGCCTAGAGTTCCATGCCGAACTCTAAGCCCCTCCTTTAAGGTTACTGCCCCACAAGCTTTCGATCTGGCCTCCATATTATACTCTGTTGACTGGCTGGGTGCACGAAGATTTGAGTGTTATCCCAACGTTCAAATGAATGTAATTTGGCTCTTTTGATAGCATCAACAAACAGAAGGAGTTATTTAGCACTGGAAAGACGTCACACAAATGCTACAACAAAGACCTGAATCGCCTTCGGTAGCTCTCAACTGGCGCGTGACTAAATACAAGGTACACAAACTCTACCAAAGGCACATCCTCAAAGTTTATTTTGTATTGCATTTGATATGGCTCGTCATCAGTTGCAGTTTATATATCTCGTCATCAGTAACAGTTGTTGTGTCTCATCATCAGTAACAGTGTCTCGTCATCAGTGACAGTTGATGTGTCTCGTCATCAGTGACAGTTGATGTGTCTCGTCATCAGTAACAGTTGATGTGTCTCGTCATCAGTAACAGTTGATGTGTTTCGTCATCAGTAACAGTTGATGTGTCTCGTCATCAGTTGTTACAGGTAGGAGCGGTGGGGATGGGGGAGGGAGGCGGATTGCTGACTCAGAACCTCAGCGGTATTTATTTGTTTATCGATGACGTTTTACCCCACTGTTTGCTGATCTTGTAATAAATTATAACTTGCCATATAAACTTGCCATATTAACTTGCCGTTGTAATATAACTTGCCGTTTGGCATGAATACGTAAGTGAGTGTATCTGACACCATGAAACACTTAGTCAGTCTCTGTCTCTCTCTCAAATTCCCAAAGTCCACCCATGTATATACTCTTGGTTGAAACGCACCACGGTATGAATTCGCTGTAGCTGTCCCAGCAACAACAATCTGTCCCAGCAACAACAATCTGTCCCGCTGCTATTGGGGCTGCTGTGATGTACTCAGGCGAAGCGACCCTAATTTCTCGTAAGGGATTAATCAAACACTAAAAGAAAAACAAACAAGACAAAAGGGAGAGAACGAACGATTTTTTAAAAATTATTTTTTATTAACGACATGCAGCCCCGGGGGGGGGGGGGGGGGGGGGGGGGGGGGGAGAGAGAACCGTAACAAATAAATCCCCCCTCCCCCCCCCCAATTTTTTTTTTTTTTTTTTTTTTTTTTTAAATCCAAAAATCTGATAGGGCTACAAGAAAGACCATAGATGTCGGATCGATAATACACGGCTGCTTTCAACAACTGCCGAGGTACATTGTTTAAACGGAGCGCTTGCCTTTGGCTCGGACTCATGGTCACCACTTGTGTGCTGTCAATAGGAACATGCAGACGGCCACTGGAAGGTTTCCCCAGGCTCATCGTGTTGAGAGAACGTGAGGAAAAGGCGAGATGATGAGCCGGCATGGCACAGGGCCTCCGGGTCTTTAGGGAGATCTGACGACAAAGATGGTGTGGGCAACATGCCATTACATGGCTGTCATGACCTGATCCTCGCTGTCTCTTGTCTATTACTATAGCGACAGTGCGAGTGAAGGAAAGAGCCGTTTGGATCATAATAATAATAAATTATAGAAGTATTCATAAAGCGCAAAATTTTGTCCGTAGAGATTATTCTTAGCACATACACACACGCACGCACGCACGCACACACACACACATACCCACGCACGCATGCACGCATGCACGCACGCACGCACGCACGCACACACACACAGAGGCACCCGCACACACAAACATACTGACCACACAATAATTACCTTACAAATAAAAACGGGCAACAAACTGACTTGAGGCCGATGAAGAGACGGACGAAGATCATGCTTTCGAAACACCCTCCTGACCCATGTCAAGTCAGGCTAATCAACAGTGATGGATAAGTCTTATATGGCTCAAATCTTTCCGAAGAAGAACAACAATAAAATGAAAGGGCTTGCATACCTAAGCATATAATCAGTACGCATACAAACAGTCCACCTAAAAAATGTGGAAAGGCTTACAGGTATAATGAGGAGACTTAACAGACTGGCAGGTTGGGATACTACTGCTACCACTACTACTACTACCACCACCACCACCACCACCATCACCACCACCACCACCACCACCACCACCACCACCACCACCACCACCACCACTACCACCACTACTACTACTACTAAAGGATAATGATAATTATTCAAGTATTTATGATAATAAGATTGATAGGCTGATTTGTGAATTGTTTACATAGCCAAACATTAAACAATATCTAGCATTGAACTCACGTATTTTGAATCGGAAGGACTCAATGAAGAGTGCACACACGTTTTCATGAGTTTTGTTTTAACAGTATAACGACACCGATTCATGTTGCTCGGCAGTGTGAGCCGGTTTGGCCTAGCGGTAAGGCTGGTAAGCAGAGGGACCTCAGTTCGAATCCGTTTCGGCTCTCCTTTCTCTTCAAAAATTGTGGTCTGTGGACACTGTCTTCTGACTTTGTCCATCACAATCAATGAGACATTAAAATGGCTATCATCACTGCCCATCTTAATGCAGGAGTAATTCTGGTGGTGACAGTGTAGCGATAGGTATATAATCTCCCTCTGCCCCCACCTCCGTACCCCCTCCACACACCCGCCTTCTCACCGTCCCTAATAATCCCTACGGTTTCTGTGGACGTTAAGCACCATGTTGACTTACTTGTTCTGCAGTGCGCAATGTAAGCGTGTATAAAAGTCACCAACATATTAGTGATTAATAATACTCCACAGAAAACATGCTGATTTCGACAGAAGAAAATAGTAAGATGACTTGGGGTCAGAAGATGTGAATATAATTATGGCTCAGTTGTTGGTTCGTGAGACTTGTTTAGTGCAGGGTTGTCTCACCGAAGAGGTACTAGTGGGAACACAGGTCTCAGGAAGACGCTGGGAGTTGGGATGGGTGGGGGTGGGTAGGGGGCAGTTCCTAATGCAACACTGTAACCACTACAATGATTCCTGCATTGAGATGGACAGTGGTGAGAGCCATTTACTGTTTTGTTTTGTTGATTGTGAAGGAACAAAAGTAAGTCACGACCAGACAGTTCCATAGACCACAACATTTAAAGAGAGGGGAGAACAGAAGCGGAATCGAACCGAAGTTCATGTGCTTACCAGCCCAGCGGCTTACCACTAGGCCAAAGCGACTCACCGTATGGCTCCTCGTGCTAACGAGTAGGAACTTAATTGATGTGTAAAAACCGCACCTGAACCACCTGAGGAAATATTTAGCAAGTGAATATCATATTAGAGTCACACACACACACACACACACACACACACACACACACACACACACACACACACACACACACACACACACTCTCTCTCTCTCTCTCTCTCACGTGCGCTTGCTTGCTTGCACGTGCTCACGAAAAAGGAAACTCACGTTTGTCAAAACAATTATGGCATTATTGGTTTTCATGCCTTCACTTAAATTTGCAACTGCACGTGATCTCGCTCATCACGTGCCAGCTCCAGAACTGACCGACGGTAGTGCGTGCCAAGCTGCGCAAGGGACACACGCCACGTGCTCTTGCGCATCACGCTCCTGCCCCGACACGCCAACTGTGGGGACATGAAGTTCATCAGAAGAGAGACAAGCCACCTCCATGAGCACAGCAAGCAGAGAGCTTAGCCGACGTCTGATTAAGCAAGGGAAACGACCCAGTGTCACGAGCAGATTCAGCCAAGGATCAAATGAGGGTTTTCGGCCATAGAGCAACGTTTCCACGTGTCATTCTTTCTTCGCCTGCCTGGCCGAGATGCGAAATTCTCTCGGGAGACTGAAAGTTCTTGACACACGTCCAGTCTGAAGACTAGCATGCGGCTCATTGCAAACGAACTCGATAAAAAGGGTCAATTTTTAAATGTCCGTAGGAGTTCATCTTCTTCAGATGAACTTGACAAACCTTGGCTGGGACACAGACAACCGTAGCAGAAGTTAATCCATCGCAAACAGTGTCCAGTCTGCGGACAGACACGCGCGTCGAGCCAGACACATCAGAAATACTAGCACTTCATGGCAGAGAAATTGAACGACACGCCAGAAGCTAATCTTAGCCAAACAACTTTCAATGTGGAAAACAAAGCGCGGCGGAACGTGAGAGAAATTTCGCACCTAAAGAGCACCGAGTGACACGAGCAGGGTTTGGAGAGGCCGACTGAGCCCCATGGCATTGTGCAGGTCTGTGACACTGACCATGATGTTGCACACTGAAGTCATTCCAGCTGTGAATCCTGGCATAAAGGCTCCATTGTCGGAGGCAGAGTGCAGCGGTGTGTGTCGCCTACACGAGAAAGGAGTGGGTGGGGGAGAGGGGAGGGGGGGAGAGGGCGCAGAGGTCGTTTATGGACAAAACCAGGTCCCTGGGTTCATTACGTCTACGTCTTGAGCTCGGCTGTTGCCCTCCCACTAACAGCCTGGACTGAAGCCTCTAGGATCGACTGAGGTTCTACTCTGATGTTTTTTAGAACGTTTCGAAACAGTTAATGTAACACTCATTTGGACGTTTTATTAAGAAATTGTTTGACGATGTTTACGGGAAGGTCGCTGCTTTTGAGGTACAATGGGTTCTCAGTGGTACAATGGAAGCTTGGCAGCAACAAACGCACAGGAGCTAGTTCACATCAAATTGTTTACCTTCACATGCTTTATTAGCACGTTATAACGGACACATTGAACATTCCTTCAGAAGCTGATTCTGGCCAGACAATTTTAATGTGGAGAACAAAGTTTGAAAAAACACGACAAAGATTTCTCACCTAGGGAGCTTCAGGTGATACAGACATTCTTGTTGTTGAAACAGGAATAACATAATCAGTGAATGCAGCATTCTTTGGGTTATGTTGATCCGAAAATGGCAGTTGATCACATTACTACATGGTATGAGCACTTGTTGAGTGCCACATCGCGAGATGATCCATAAGCGTTTCACAATAGATGCTATATAGCGCTATTCTCTGTTTCTAAGTAGGCCATTGCGCTCTAGTCGTATGATGGCGGTAGTTTTTTTACACCCACGAAATATTCCGGTATAAAGACGGTTTGGTAAGAGATAAAATAAAACTGTTGCCAACCGGCCCATACATTACAGTTTGTCCCTAATATGTCAACCCGACATCCGAGGACATGAAGCCCCACATCATCACCGGCCCATAGTAGTCTCACTCCTACCTTTTAACTGATTAATGGACTCTTGATTGTTAAAACCCCTAGTTTCTGTTTTAGTTTTAACAGAACGAAAAACACACACAAACAAAACAAACAAACAACATATAATGACAGAGCCAACACTATTGTGAAGTTGGTTGAAAAGGCTACAGGTTGGGTTTCGTCGCCACCAACTTCCCTGTTTTTACCTCTCACCCAATGCTTCTGAACCTGGATTGCACTCCAGTAGAGCCCGAGGAAACCCTAGTTGTGAGGAGTTCAGTTCAGTCAGCCGACGACTGACTCTGAATGAATGGACGGGAGACAAGGAGCTCATGCGAGTTGGAGTGATGAGAGTCCCAAGCATATGTTTACCACGCGCGTCCCCCACGAACCCCATCTTCTACAAGCAAGAGACAATTTGCTCCTGCCTCCATCCCTTCCCTGCCCACCCCCAAAACCATCCGACTCCGCATACCTCTCGTTTTGCAATTCCCAGCTTGCAGGAGAGAGAAGGTTGTGTCCCATGAAAAATGCCCCCCTTGTTGAAATGTTGTCTGCTTTCATCTCCAGGACACAGGCTGGTTTTGGGGAAGAGATGCGTACCACGACGTCAGATATTCAGAAGGTGCTATTTTCAGAACAATATCTCATTAATATAAATAAATAGCATGGCTGGTCTGTGTGGTTAAAAAATAAAAAAAACTGAACCAAAACGTAACAGCTGCCTCTAATATGTCAGCTCGACACCTGAGGACATTAACCCAAACTGTGCGGTGAAAAAAAAACTAAAGAAAACAAAACAAGTTGTCTCTAAAATGTCAGCCGACATCGGAGGACATTAACCACACTGTGTGGTGAAAAAATTTAAAAACAGTTGTCGCTAATATGTCAGTCCGACATCTGACAACATTAAGCCGCACATTCTCTCTCTTAAACAAAATACAAGTGGTAAAACATTAAAAAGATGCTCTTTCTCCGCATCAGCTGATAATACATATACATTATAAAGGCTTTGGACATCTGATATTTTGCAATCACTAAATATATGAAGAGAAATAAATGAGTGTAAAAAGGCTGGTCATGCCAACATGCTTCCAAACACTGCAGGCTGTCAACACACCTCAGCTGCAGCCAGATAATGATGATCCCTTCTGTATAGCGCTGTTCTCTGCTCTCCACCACACTCACTGCCCTCGCATGTCATTCTGCATAAGCACAATATTTCATTAATCAAATTTTAACTGTTGTTTAACTGTTGTTTTACTGTTGTTTTACTGTTGTTTAACTGTTGTTTAACTGTTGTTTTACTGTTGTTTTGTCGCCTTGAAAAAGGGGCTTACCGCGAAAAATCGGACATGTTTTGAATAATAATAAATAACGTTTATATAACGCTATTGTCTGCATTGTCGTATTCAGTCAGCGTTCTTTATGTAACACTATTGTCTGTATTGTCGTATTCAGTCAGCGTTCTTTATATAACGCTATTGTCTGTATTGTCGTATTCAGTCAGCGTTCTTTATATAACGCTATTGTCTGTATTGTCGTATTCAGTCAGCGTTCTTTATATAACACTATTGTCTGTATTGTCGTATTCAGTCAGCGTTCTTTATATAACGCTATTGTCTGTATTGTCGTATTCAGTCAGCGTTCTTTATATAACGCTATTGTCTGTATTGTCGTATTCAGTCAGCGTTCTTTATATAACACTATTGTCTGTATTGTCGTATTCAGTTAGCGTTCTTTATATAACGCTATTCTCTGTATTGTATTCAGTCAGCTTTCTTTATATAACACTATTGTCTGTATTGTCGTATTCAGTTAGCGTTCTTTATATAACACTATTGTCTGTATTGTCGTATTCAGTCAGCGTTCTTTATATAACGCTATTCTCTGTATTGTCGTATTCAGTCAGCGTTCTTTTTAACCGTTTATGTGTTTGGTTCGAAAAAGGGTTGCCCAAGAGTTGGTCTTTTGCTTTCTTTTTGTAAGTCGATGCCATACGGCCAGAGAAAAAAGAAAACACTGAGTAAGTAAACATACACTAATGTGAACATGCTGACGCTGTCGTTATGAAAGAACAAAAAACAAAACAAAACAAAACAACAACAAAAACTAAACAAAAACCAACCAACCAACCAACCAAACAAACAAAACAACAGCAGCAGCAGCACCAGCAACAATAACAACAGCAACAACAACAACAACAACAACAACAACGACAAAGCTTTACTGTTTGAGGTCTGGCCTTCATGGCCAAAACTTCGAAACACACGAGATTATAAACTCGTGAAGCTTAAAAGAGAAACGGTTTATCTATAACTTCACTCTTGCCCAACGCACGGGTCAGTGTTCCTGTCTGGCGGATTCCCCGCCCGCCCCTCTCCCTCCTGTTGACGCTCTTCATTCCGGCATGCAGGGCCTCGGGCGGTAATTCTTCAGCTGCTGAGCAAACTGCCGAGCAAACTGACTTCACGCGCTTTCGGGTTTGCGGAGAAGGTGGAATCTCCGTTTTACGGACAGTGGATTTTGTTTGCCCCAAGTTCAATACTTAACTGGGCAAAGCCTGATTTAGAAATGCTTAGATGGGAAGGGAATGTTTTGTTGATTTGTGGAACGGGTTCAACCTTCGTTTAGCTTAAAATGTCTACTTTAACTCCGTGTATTATTTTCATTTGCGTAAAGGAGAGGTCAGAGATTGAAGGGCAATACTTTATAGAAAAGTACCCTACTTGTTCAAAATCGTAATTTCACTGGCAAAAGTCGCTTTATGCAAACTGCTATATTGATCTTGGAACAACAGAGGAACCTTGAAAAGATCCTTGAAACACCAGCCAACAAAGCCTGTAAATAAGCGCAAGTGGCTCACTTGAATGGGGTCTGAATTCCCTTTTCCCGTAACTCCTTGTAGGCAGCCATCTGTCTGATGTCTGGCATTTATTATTGTCTTTATTTTTTTCCTCTCTTGTATTTTGGCTTATAAGTTTTACGTATTAAGATTATTAAGTCATCCGCCGAAAGACCAAAAATACGTAAACGCTCTTCGGCAGGACAAGGTAAGACAATCTGCAGATATTCAGCAGATATTGCTTTAGTTAAAGCAGTAAACATACGAACCCAATCAGAGATTTACTCTAGATTAAACCGATAAAAAAAAAAAAAAAAAAAGTAAAAAAAAAAAAAAAAAAAAAAGAGTGTGTGAAGTAGGTCTTTCGAAGATGGCAACAGAGTGTGTCCGTTTGTACTTCAGAGATTGACCTGACAGGCTTGATACTTACACACACACACACACACACACACACACACACACACACACACACACACACACACACACACACACACACACACACACACACACACAATTGTTGGGACACAAAATTAAGACAATGGCGCATTGGCATGAACAGGCAATGATTTAATTTGGGATAAAATATCCTACAGAGTTAACTTGGAACAAATTATCACACTGCCTTTATTTAGGACAAATTATCACACTGAGTTAAATTGGACATTTGAAATAGTTGTGACAGCTGTTTGTCTCTGAGGGTGTCCCGTTGGTGGAGTTTACGTGCCTTGTATTTACTTGCATGCCAGGTGAGAGTTACCGTAGGTGGCTCAGGTATTCATTGTTGTGTTCATGCGAAGCCTTTCGATTAACTCATGTGGTCGAAACAGTGAAACAGACACATGAACATATTTCACGTTATCGGTCGTGGTCTAGTTTGTTTTGTGGAATGAGCTGTCCTGTTCACTGAAACAGCAAGACACTCAAGCTCTTGAACTGAATTTTGACAGTTTTTGTCAAGAGAGATATTGAAAGCACGCCCACCCACTAGCTATAAAATCATACAACGTATTAGATCTATTTCATCAACACACACACACACACACACACACACACACACACACACACACACACACACACACACACACACACACACACACACACACACACACACATCTCTCTCTCTCTCTCTCTCTCTCTCTCTCTCTCGCGCGCGCGCGCGCGGGTGTGTGTGTGTGTGTGTGTGTGTGTGTGTGTGTGTGTGTGTGTGTGTGTGTGTGTGTGTGTGTGTGTGTGATAGTTACTGTACTAGGCCTACACTATTTCTTATTTATGTTTGTTTACTTTGCTCGTGGCCGTAATTCAAATTTCCTGTGATTACAGAAGACAAAAAAATTAAAAAAATTATTGACTCTTATATCGGCAGAAGTACATTCTTTAGCACCGAGTCCCCTTGACCCCTTAAAACGTAGCAACAAGAAATCACACAGACCCCCAGCTGATTCCCATCAAAGAGAGAGAGAGGAGGGGGGGGGGGGGGGGCGGGGGGCTATGGTACACCTCCACCTACAGATTCGGGATTCCATCACGAAGTGAATCCCTCCAAGACAGACGAATGAGCATAAAATGTTTTTTTCTTTTTCTTTTTTCTTTCTTTCTTTCTTTTTTCTTTTTGCAACAACATCGAATGTGCAAGCCTCGGCTCACGAGTGTCGAGTTTGTCTTTCTCACCACCAGTTCTCCCGAGATGTTGATTTTGACACTCGCCAAAATGCGTGGGACGAATACAAACAGCACGCCTGTAATTGAGAAGTATTTCAGGAGAGCCCTCACCCTCTTTAACAATTGACCTGTGCGCATATTCTACCCTTTAAGGGAGCCATTTTAGACACACCTCAACAGATGCACATGTTTGTTCGGCATTTTTGCCGAGAATGTCACACGAAGACGATGGGAATTCGACTGGATGCCTCGAGAGGTTAGAGGAAAACTGCTTTGTCGCCTCGTCCTCAAATATCATCTGTCCTCATCTGTTTCAGTGGACGGTGCTTGTGACGTCAACACGACCATCATCTCTGTCAGAGAAAACGTCCCTCCCGGTAAGTCTTTCGTCCTTGTGACGATCTTTGATTCAATGAACTCTGCTTAGCCCCAATCATTGACTCTCAGTCTGGTCACTATTGGCATCTTTGCCTAGCGTAGAGGCAAAAATAAACACGTTTGTAGTGTCATCGATTACTTTTATCTATAGAAAATTTTCATCACGTAAAAAGCTCCATTATCAAAAACCACTGAAGTCAGAGAACAGCTGCACTTGTCTGCATCACTATGTATGCAGGTGTGGGGAAACGGTTGCACACGCAACTTTCTCACACAACATTGGCTGAACCTCAGGGTTTTATCGGAGGAATAATCTGAAACGGGACGAGGCCCAGAGTGCACGCGCAGAATCAACATACAAGGGAGTTAATTAGCCCTCGAAAGATGTCACACAAACGCAACAGCAAAGACATACGTACGCTCCACCAGAGGTGCATCCTCAAATGTACCTCTGGTAAATGTATAGGTACACCTCAGAGGATGTACCTCTTGTGTAGTTTATGTAACTATGTAAAACGTATGCCAGGTGAGAGTTACCGTAGGCATCTCATGCTTTTTGTGTTGTGTTTGTGTGACGTCTTTGGAGCGTTAATTAACTCCCTTGTGTGTTGAAGCTTTATTGGAGGAAGGCTTACAAAGAAGCATCTCTCTCTCTCTCTCTCTCTCTCTCTCTCTCTCTCTCTCTCTCTCTCTCTCTCTCTCTCTCTCTCTCTCTCTCTCTCTCTCTCTCTATATATATATATGGGTGGGTGAATGAAAGTTTGTGTAATAGCTAAATTCAGTTTGTCAGAAAGTAATCAAGAGTTTCTATACGATATCATTTGAGTACCATCGTGCGAGTATACGACATTTAGGGCGTATGGATATAATAGCATAAGCACGTAAATGTGGTCCTGTGAATATGAGATATAGATCAAGTGAAACTAATTATCATTGTGGATACAGATACAAATATATATGGTTGTTTGTTGACTTTAAATAAACAATTTTAAACAAATGTTTATTGGTGCAACTTGCTGGTACATGTTGTTAGCATGATAATTGTAAGATCAGTCTAATATCACTTGTGTGAAAGGTATATATATAATTAAACAGTGTGTCTCAAGCACGGGTCTAATGATCTCTCTCTCTCTCTATATATATATATATCATTAGACCCATGCTAATATAATCGAACAGTGTGACTCAAGCACTGGTCTAATGATAATTTTAAGATCAGTCTAATGTCACTTATGTAAAAAGGCCTTTAAAAACAAAGGAATTCCAACGCTGGCTCTGTCCCTGCAGGCACGGTCATCATGCGTTTGCCGCGGGAGTCGGGTGAGCAGTGGTCATTCCGAGAGGACGGACCGCAGGGCTACATCGAGCTCAAGGCTCACCAACACTCCGTCGTCTTCTATTTCGCCAAGACGCCGGACCTGGAGGAGCTGAGCACCAAAACGGTAAGCATTAATTAACTAGTGTCAGGAACTGCTGTGACCGGATGGTTACGGTCCTCAAAACAGGAATCGGGATTGAGCAGTCAGTATCCCCCCCCCCCCCTCCGCCCCCCAAACAAGCAAACAAACAAACAAGCATACAAGCAAGCAAACAAAAAACCAACCCACAAACAGCCATGAAAACGTCCTGTGCAATTTTGCTGACGTTCTCCATAACATCAGGGACTAACGAGACACATCGGTGAAAACGTCCAGTGAAATTTTGTTAACGTTCGTTCCAACTTTAAATATTAATGAGACACTGTTACAGTGAAAACGCCCTGGCAATTGTTTGTTTACATGTTTTCCAACGTTAGGTATTAATTAATGAGACACAGCATGCAGCGGTGATATTGTCCTGCCAGCAGCAGTGAAAATGTCCTGACAACACTTGTTAATCATCATCATCATCATCATCATCATCATCATCATCATCATCATCATCATCATCATCACAATCGTAATAATAATCATAATGTGCTCTGTTATATGCAATTTTTCCAAACTGGAGCAATTAGCCCAGTGCAAAGCAAAGAACCAAAACACAGTCAAACCAAATTAGCGCACGCGCACGGCCCAAATTCTCCTTGGATAAAATAAGGATCGAGACATTATGGAATATACCGAAAATACCAAAACACATGATCGAAAATCATCACGTACGCAAAAGCGGGACATTTTGAAGGACCGTGGTCTATTACTGTCTCTTTGTCAGCGCTTAGTACCTCAGAACTCAGGAGCTGTGTGAAAGTCGAGGTGGCCGTCCTCGGCTCCCGCCCTTACTAAGCCTACGCTTTCTGCGGACGTAAAGCAACTCTCAGCCAAGCTTAGTACCACCCCAAGGGAGACTGAACTTTAAAAAACTTTTTCAAATTCAAATGCCTCCCCTCCCCTCGCACACACTCCCTCTCGCCCCCTTCCCTCCCACACACGCATTCCATCTCCCCAAAACTCTCCAAAATGGGCGTTAATTAAATCCGCTCACATTCCGATTGCTAGGAGTCATTATTTTGTCCATTCCCACAGCTGTATCATTTTACTGGCATAATTGATTTCTTCGATCTAACAATATCTATTCCTAAAAGTTTCCTTGTCCAACAACGCCGTGGTATAGCTTAACGAGTGAAGTTTTGTCGAAATGCTGAGCACAAGAAAGTGTCTCAATGACCGATTACAGACGTTCACGAATCGCAGTGTCTAAAAGCACCAATTTAACAATATACTTTATTAATCCCAGTGGGAAATTAAAGCTGTCGTTCGATCGCACAACGAAGAACATAATAATTCTAAATCATGAACCACACGCACATACACATATGAAACTTCACTCGTTAAGATAATATCACGGCGTTGTTGAACAAGGAAACTTTTAGGAATTGATATTGTTAGATCGAAGAATGCAATTATGCCAGTGAAATGATACAGATATGGGAATGGACAAATGATTCGTAGCAGTTTAATAGGTGTTTGTAACGAACTTCGGGGTTGTAACTCTGGCTTGTCTCTACCAACTACCCTTCCAGTCTGCGACCTTCCTGGCGCATTTGCTGACTATTTCATCCGGAAAGTGAAAACAATCCGCGATGAACTAGACAGTCAAATGCCTGTGCCAATACTACCAACAGATGGCCCGTACACCCAATCTTCCTTGTACTCTTTTTTTGAACCTGTGTCAATGCAGTGCGTCAAAAACACGACTTTGCAATCCTCCCAGAAGACATGTTCACTAGACCCGTTTCCCACGTCCCTCTTTGTTGAATGCTTGGAGCAACCGCTTCCTGCAGTGGCAGCCATCATCAATCAGTCTCTGCACACTGGTGTCTTTCCCTCTGTTTTTAAAGAGGCCATTATAAAACCACTTCTGAAAAAGCCATCTCTTGACCCGAACAGTTTGAAAAACTACCGGCCCATCTCCAATCTTTCTTTTTTGTCAAAAGTCACTGAAAAAATCATCCTCTCACAACTCTCAGCATACCTCAACGCTAACAACCTCATCCCTACTTCCCAGTCAGCCTATAGGCCAGGGGACAGTACTGAAACTGCCCTGCTCAATATGATGAATGACATTCTGCATGCTCTGGACAATGGCGATGTAACTGTCATAACTCTTCTTGATCTGTCGGCTGCGTTCGACACCATAGATCACAACATTCTCTGTCGAAGACTTGAGCACCTCTATGGAATCTCTGGTACACCTCTCAACTGGTTCAGATCCTACCTTTCCAATAGAACTCAGACTGTTACCATCAACAACAAACTTTCACAGCCAACCTTGCTTAACTTTGGCGTTCCACAAGGCTCTGTCCTGGGATCTATTCTATTCATTTTGTACACAAAACCTCTGACTACACTCATTCGACGACACTCCATATCTAACCAGTCTTTCGCAGATGACACCCAGCTGCACGATTCCTGCCGTCCAGATCAAATAGACACCTCAGTCCAGGGCATGCAGGATTGCATTTCAGATGTAAAGACATGGATGACATCAAACAAACTCAAGCTGAATGATGATAAAACAGAGTGTCTGCTCATTGTCTCGAACAGAACCTCTCTCCCAAACCCCGACCCAACCTCCATTCACATAGGAGACACTGATATTCTGTTTTCCTTGCAGGCAAACAATCTGGGCGTGACACTCACTAACAACCTGTCCATGGAGAAGCATGTCACCAACATCTGCAGATCTGCCTACATAGAAATTCTGAGAATTAGTAACATCCGTCACTATCTCACTATTGATGCTACAAAACCCCTCCTCTGTGCCTTTGTTTTGTCAAAACTTGACTACTGTAATTCTCTTCTATCAGGTTCTCCAAAACATCTTCTTGACAAAATCCAAAAGGTCCAAAATTCGGCAGCCAGACTTGTCTTCAAAGCTCTCAAGCACGAACACATCAAACCCCTCCTTCTGAAACTTCACTGGCTACCAGTAGTCTCAAGAATCCAGTGTAAAGTCGCAACTCTGTGCTACAATTCTTTCACTGAAAGTTACCCAGTCTCTCTTTCTGAACTCCTGACTGTCTACCGTCCATCCAGACAACTTCGCTCCATTTCTGACACCAGAACCTTCCGCATACCTTTCACAAAACAAAGACCTTTGGACAACGAGCTTTTTCTTTCACTGGCCCGACAGAGTGGAACTCGTTACCGTATGATGTTCGTCACTCAGTATCAACATCTTTTTTAAAGCAAGCCTTAAAAACTCATCTCTTCAAATCTGCATATAACTAATCCCCCCCCCCCTATCCCCCCCCGCGCCCCACCTCTGTGTGTGTGTGTGTGTGTGTGTGTGTGTGTGTGTGTGTGTGTGTGTGTGTGTGTGTGTGTATGTGTGTGTGTGTGTGTGTGTGTGTGTGTGTGTGTGTGTGTGTGTGTGTGTGTGTGTGCAATATCCCTCTGTACATTTTTGTATTTGCAGTATATCTACTTGTATCATACATGTGTGCTAAAATCAGAGTTTGGTCATGTTTGGTTACTGGCAACTTTGGTTTATTTACTGAAATTCCTGTATGTAAATTCTTGCGTGGTTGGCGGGCGTATAGCCCGAAACCTTTATTTTAATTTATATCTTGTCCATTGTATGTGTTTATACATTTTTCTGCAGCTTTTTGTACGGCGCATTGTGCCCTAGATCTTGCTAAGGATCATGCGCCATAGAAATGTCCATTATTATTATTATGTTTAAAGGACCGTCTTCGTGATTGTATGAGAGAAGCAGAGAGGACAACAGTTATATAATGCTGTGTATGTTCTGAAACACTTGATGCTAATGCGTGTTTGTTTGACAGAGTTCCATGCACGAATCGCTTCCCTTTACTCTGGAATGTTCCTTTGACGGCTGGAAGCATGTGGTGAGTGTTTGTTACTATAAAAAAGAAAAAGATAAAAAAAAAGAGAGAAAAGAATGACCGCTAGCGTTCTAATAAATAAAATAAATAAGCGTTAAAATAAATAATCGTTCGTTTTGTACCTTTTTGTGTTTGGATATTTTTTATATATTACTTCTGCTACTGCTAATCCTTCAGTTAGTGAATACGTTTCAGAGGAGAATGTCGAAACAAACAATTTAAAAGTACTCTAAAACTTCTTCATTAACTGACAGATAAGGAGCCTGACCAAAGCAAATTTTCTCTCATCTTATGTATTATGTCTTTCAGTTGTTTACATATTTTTTTATAGTTATTTTGTTAGTTTGGCTTCCGCTTCAGATCCTTTTTTTTTCTGCCGAATACGTGTGCTAGTTTTGCATTGTCTTGTTAAAATAAGGGTTATTTTTAAGAAATTGTTTTAGTAACGCTAGATGTGGGAAATAAAGCAGGCTACAAACGTTGTTATCGTAACATCTGTATCAAGCCTGTTCCTAAATGGGCGAATGTTTGTTCGCCGAACATACTTCGGACAGTTTGACGAGCTATGATTTGTTTCTTAATTGAACTTTTAGTTCGCCGAACATGGTTCGGACAGTTCGACGAACTTTACTTCGTTCTTAACTGGCTTGTTCAGATGCAAGCTTCGGCCCGAATTTGCGGCAGACGCGGAGCAGACAGCATGATCCAAAATGTAGGCTAAAGTAAAGTCAGTATACTTGAATCATCCCCCACAAGGTAATTCAATTAACTACTATGTCATTATGGGTCCCAGAGACAAAGCTGCGTCTCCCACAAGTCAACAAATAAAATTAAATTGTTTAAAAAATCCCCCCCCCTCCCCCCCCAAGCGAGTGAAGTACCTAGCGACACCGTCATCCATTTTTATTTTTATTTCTTCCTTATCCAACCAATCAGAGGCAATATTCGTCGAACTGGGAGAATGTTCCCAGAACATGTTGAGCGAAGCTTTTATGGACCCCGAATTCGACGAGTTCGACGAATATTTCGAACTATATTCGCGAAGCAAACGTTCGCCAAGTTAAGAACTAACTATATTCGCCGGATACTCCCGATTATGTTCGCGAACAAATGTTCGCCCAGTAAAGAGCGGGCTTTTGCTTTCTATGTCTCCTTACCTAGCACATTGTACGCTGTATTGTTCTGATCAAACAAGCGGATTTTGTTGCAGTTCAAGCAGTCGATCGTTCTCTTGGATGTCAACGACAACGACCCGGTTTTTCATCCAGACCGTGCTACCACCGTCACTGTTGATGAGGTAGTGTGTGTGTGTGTGTGTGTGTGTGTGTGTGTGTGTGTGTGTGTGTGTGTGTGTGTGTGTGTGTGTGTGTGTGTGTGTGCTCAAGTTCTTTAGCAAACACATAAATTTGCTATGCAAACACCGACTGCCTTGGCGCACTGACAAGATTTATATATTTTTGTTGTTGTTTTGAGAGAGAGAGAGAGAGAGAGAGAGAGAGAGAGAGAGAGAGAGAGAGAGAGAGAGAGAGCCAGACATACAGACAGAGACAGACACAGAGAGAGAGAGAGAGAGAGAGAGAGAGAGAGAGAGAGAGAGAGAGAGAGACAGACAGACAGACAGACAGACAGACAGACAGACAGACAGACAGACAGACAGACAGACAGACAGACAGAGACAGAGACAAAGAAACAGAGACAGACAGAGAGAGAGACAGAGACAGAGAAAGAAGCCTGGCTTCACCGATTATTATTATCCTTGTCATTATTCTTATTCTTATTGTTGTCCTTAATTCGATCTTACGTTCATCATTTTCAGAATACCTCTCCAGGCACACCCATCCTGCAGCTGCATGACTATGCCACTGACCCTGACGTCACGGGTTACGTCACAGCCTATGACGTAGTGCCGCACGCAGATTCAGAGGTAAAAACGCGAATTCAGTACACGAGACCACTTTGGGCCAGTTTTGTTTTGTCGCTCTTTTGACCTGTTCAGCTCGCCAAACCGTGCTTCACTGAGGCTTGAGTGGTTAAAGCGACGTCAAGTACAAAATCAGGAAACAAAAGGGGTTAATCAGCGTTTGAAAGACGTCACATGAACACACTAATAAAGACATGGGTCGCCCACGATAGCTCATGACATATGATTACAGAAAATCCACCGAAGATACATCCTTTACAGGAAATACATAATTATCACAGTGAATTTATCACTGTTTGTAAATTAATTGTAAGTGCTCATTATTTTTAAGTTTACTATTCATTTACCATTGAGTTTGTGTGTGCGCGCGGGCATACTCGGACATATTACAATTTTATACTGGTTGCAGACCTCACTGGATAAATATCAACTAACAAGATGTGCTATTAAAATAACACTTTGGGCTGCTTTTTTAGGACCATAACTTTTTTCTTCTTTAAAAATAAATAAATCATCACACAAGGGAGTTAATTAGCGCTCGAAAGACGTCATACAAACACGACAAAGACCTGAGTCGCCTGCAGTACCTCTCACCTGGCATGCGAGGAAATACAAGGTATATGAACTCGACCAGAAGTGCATCCTCTAATATTTATAGTAACTTAAACACACACGCACGCACGCATGCATACACATACACAGACCCCCCCCCCCCCGCCCCCCCCCACACACACACACATACACACAAACCGCCCAGTGACGATGCTGTTTCAGAATGGCAGTGTTGATAGTTTCTCTATGCCCATAGACTTCACTATTGTGGCGATGCTGTTAGAACGGCGACTTCGATTACTTTGTTAGGGAACGGGGATAGCTCAGTGGTTAGAACGACGGACTCGTGATTGAAAGGTCGCGGGGTCGAATCCCTGCAGGAGCGGCGGGAGAATTTTCTTCTCCAGGGTCAACTTTCTGTGCTGACGTATTTCGGTATCCGTTCCACCCCGTGTTACCGCAGCAGCACATAAAAGACACCGGTCATTCTGCCATAAAATAAGCTAGTCACTCATGTAGAATCACATGCGAGCGCAGCGAGTCTGCTCGAGAGCGGAGAATAGCTATGTATAAAAGTGATCAACAACGACGACATTGTTCATAAACACTACCATCGTGGCAATAGTCCTTTCTCAGTGGTTACCTCCGTTACTTCTCTACGACTGTACACTTGAACTGTGTTTGAAGAATATCAGACCTGCGTATACTTCTCTATGGCTATGAATTTGATTGTTGCGACGATGATGTCTTTACTGTAATAATGTAACGGCCTTAAGTTAATTGTTTGTACAGTACGATTTCAGACGTTTACTATTGTAGCGTTTATATCCTTATAACGGCTTCAAGCTATTTGTTTAGTATGATTCTAGAAGTTTACTATTGTGGCGATGGTGTCTTTACCATAGCGGCTTTAAGCTATTTGTCTAGTATCATTCTGTGTGTTTACTATTGTGGTGATGGTGTCTATACCATAACGGATTTAATCTAACTAGTTGTCTAGTATGATTCTAAACGTTACCTATTGTTGCAATGGTCCACTGCGATGGTGGATTTCATTATGTGATATGAATGTCGACTTTTACCATTGCGGGACTGGTGTTTTCAGAAGGACGGGCTGGACTACTTCACCGTGTCTGGAACAGGCAAGGAGCTGGTGGTCAGACGGCAGCTGGACTTTGACCAAATGCGGCTGGACGGTCGGCCCTTCTTCCTCCTCAATCTCACTGCCATGGTAATTTATTAGGCTAGCAAATTAACACTCGCCCAACACTCTTACGTTAGGCTGGGCTTGTTGTCTGCTCCCAGGTACTGGCTTGAACAGTGTGATGTGATGCGGCACAGTTTGTGAGCCCGTCACACGCTACGATGACAAAACATGCAGCGATGTTTGTATGGTTTATCAACCCTGCTGTGCTGTCTCATACAGCTTAAGTTTCAGTGCGTGTCACATGCAAGTTGGAGTTCAGTGTTGCTTTACGTCCACAGAGACAGAACTATTAGGGACGGGGAGCCCTGGACGGCCACCTCCACTTTCACTCTGCTCCTGAACTCACTAATGTAAAGTTGGCGATGACATTACGTGAGAGACATTGGACATGTGAAACACAGGCGTTGATGCGAATTATTTTCCCTTGTCGGCTTTTTGTCACGGAACTGAACCAGAGAAACACGTATTTCGGTGGATGACATCGCAATGCCGCTGACCGTTGGGTCTTTGCGTCGGCATTGTTTGGAATTTTGTGGAGCTATTAATGGGAGTATTCCTTCCTAGGCGTTTCTCTGGTTCAGTTCTTGTAGTTTTTGATTGATTGATTGATGATCACTTATATAGCGCTATTCTCCGCTCTCTTGAGCAGACTCACTGCGCTCGCCTGTGGTTCTACATGAGTGACAAGCTTTTTATTGCGCGTTTTTTTTTGTTTTTGTTTTAATATCCACCGAAGTGGTGTACTTACAGCGCTGGCATGGCTGGTGCCACATGAAACTGAAGCCATCTCGGCGCAGGTTCTGTGTACACCGTACAACCATGCACCATGTCACTTCATGCAAAGCCACATACGTAAGGCGTATGCGTGTTTAGATGTAACCTGCCACCTGCACTTTTGGCAGAATGACCGGGATCTTTTACGTGCTACTGCGGTAACACGGGGGTGGAACGGATACCGAAATTAGAGTCAGCACAGAAAGTCGACCCTGGATAAGAAAATTCTCCCGCCGCTCCTGCAGGGATTTGAACCCGGGACCTTTCAGTCACGAGTCCGG
>OY757541.1:3951277-3958777 GCA_963584105.1 Alviniconcha strummeri
AAAGAAAAAAGTCTTCTCCAAAAACAAAAATAAATTAAAGAAATTAATTTTTCTAGACAAAAACGACAGCATAGTTAACTCTGCGACCTGCAAACATGTATAGATACTTCCGCAGGTGTAATATTACTTTTCTCTTAAATGTACAAAATGATTGTTGGTGTCAGAACATTTCTTTGTATTTATATCTTTGTTTCAGTTATTTGCGACGTGAAGGTGAATGTTCAGAGGCTTACCCCCTTCACTGCCCCACCAAGTAAAATTTCCGGGCTGAAATATGCACGCACGCACCGGCCAGACAGTATATTCTTCGGTCTATATCACATCTACTTTCAGTGCTATACGTTTGATCAAAAATCCGTTCACATGCCGGTGCGAAATAGAAGGCAAAAAAAGCTTACGGGTTTCAAATTTGGTACTTTTATTGGTTGTTTTTAAGTGATACAATGCCAGTAAAAGGTTAATACAATTCATTTTGAATTATGGTTATACGTCCCGCCCCCCTCCGACACCCACTCACCCCCCCCCCCCTCCTTCGACACACACACCCTTCGACCCGCCTCCTCTCCCCCTTAACACAGAGAGAAAACAGTTATGCGTCTTGTACTAACAGGCCAGACCACCATAGCGTTGGCGTTGAGGTCGTTACAGTCCTATAATTATACAACTGCTTAAAGAACATCAAGGACATATCGACAATCTATTTATCGACTAACCAAGTTCACCGATTCAGTGCAGCACTTAAAAAACAAATCTAATAGATTGTAGGCAAGACCTGTGCTGACCTTTGTATTAAAGCTGATGAAATAGCCACATGCATAGTTAGGAGGATTGAAATAGCACGTTACCATGGTCACGGCTTTGTCAAAGGAACAACCTGAAAGACAAACCGGACCCCATGCCAATAACTAGGCATTAATATACGATGTACACTTTTTTGCCCCAGACTTGATTTTCCTGAGTCCCAAAGGAACTGCGATTCTGTCAATGTTAAAACAGCTTGAAGTAAATATTAGTCGAAGCGCTTGTAATTTCATGGTCGTTTTTGACGTTTAAGACTGAAATGATTGAATCGAGAGAAATATGGCTATCAATATAGCACGTGAGAGAGAGAACTCGAACTCGAAAACCGTAATACTCAAGGATAGTTACAACACTCACATTTTTAGGCAAACGTATGATTCAAAACAAATACGTTCAAATTTGACGAAAGGTTTATTCTCAGACATATTTTTGTGCGGATTACGTTTGAAACAACGAACAGAAATACATGATTTATATTTTAAGGCAGGGAGTTCCAGAGGGACGCTCCATCGACGGATATGCTAGTTTTAAACAAGTCAAGCCTTGGCCTTGGCACGTAGAGGTTATTCCTGGAGTAGGTGTAGTGGGACTGGTGACTAACAAAGAGCTGTGCCAGGTAATCTGGGGCATTATTATTAAGAACTTTATGCATAAATATTCCTTTATTATAAGCGAGCTGTTGCGATAGGTTTAAAATTCCAAATGATCTCATCGTTTGCTCTGTAGATAGGGAAGGATCAGGAAGGATTAATTTGCCTGCCCTTCGATGTAGAAATTTCAGTTTGTTTAAGTGTACCTCGCCACAGCCATCCCACACTACTGACGCATAGTCGATGCGAGGTTTTATGTGAGCGTTGTAGAAGAGCTTTCTAGTATCAGTGTTGATATTGCGTTACAGTTGAGAAAGAAGAAACAGTTTTTGTTTTCTTTGTGTGTGTGTTTTTTATATGCTTTTGCATATGTGTTCTATCTGGGCTTGCCATCGAAATTTGTTGTCGACAATAAGACCTAGAAGGTGATGTTCAGTTACATTTTCAATATTCTGACTATCCAGTGACAGTCTCAGTGACAAGTCTGAGTGCTGGTGCTTTTGCCGTGTGGTAATTATCATTGGCTTTGGTTTTACAGGATTAATTAGCATGTGATTAACGTTGCACCACACTGAAATAAGATCAAGACAAAGCTGCACCGTTTTTTGAATTTGCACAACGCTTTTTCCTGTTGTATGAAGTGTTGTGTCATCCGCGAGCATATGACATTCTGCAGAATTTGGTAGTATATGCAGAGGTAGATCATTAATATAGATGCAGAAGAGTACAGGTCCCAAGACTGACACTTGTGGTACACCATATTTAACAGTTCTTTCAGACGAGTAGGAGCCACGGATAAAGACACACTGTACTATATTTTTAATATATGAACAGAAGAAGGCAATGAGTTCGAACTGTTTAAATACACTGAAATTTAAGAGAGTAAGATTCTGTGATCAATAAGATCGAATGCTTTTTTTAAGTCCAAAAAGACATCTCCGGACAGGTCTGATCTCTTTATAGCTGGAAGCCACGAGTCTTTCAACCGTGCAAGTGCGGTATTGCAAGATTACTTACGGCGGAAACCTAACTGAAGTGGATGGAAAAGGTCTCGTGTCTCTAAATAGGTGACTAGGTGTTTATGAACATGTCTTTCCAGAAGGTTGTGCAGAACCGACAGTAATGAGATTGGTCTATAATCATTCAGGTTTTTGTGATCTCTAGTTTCGGCTAAAGGAATAACTTCTGCTTTTTGTAATTCTGAGGGGAAAACAGTCTGCTCGATGCACAGATTAAAAATATAGGTCAGTGGCCCTGCAATATACGGCGACGCTAGTTTACCGACTGACTGCTGATTTCGTCAGGTCCAGGAGAGAGAGAGAGAGAGAGAGAGAGAGAGAGAGAGAGAGAGAGAGAGAGAGAGAGAGAGAGAGAGAGAGAGAGAGAGAGAGAGAGAGAGAGAGAGAGAGTTAGTTAGTTGGTTTAGTTGGTTTAGTTAGTTTAGTTAGTTGGTGATTTTAACCACAAAGGGTAATTAATACCTTGGCGCGAGAGAGAGAGAGAGAGAGAGAGAGAGAGAGAGAGAGAGAGAGAGAGAGAGAGAGAGAGAGAGAGAGAGAGAGAGAGAGACAGACAGACAGACAGACAGACAGACAGACAGACAGACAGACAGACAGACAGACAGACAGACAGCAGGAGCCACGGGATACACGATGAGGTACTCGCCAATGATAGTATACAGCACAGAATAGTCATTTATTGTTTCATAACAAGATCCGACACATGGAAGGTTAAAAAGAACGCTATTTATTAGAAGAAGAAAAAAAGAAAAAGAAAAAAAAGCAGAACATGCGAAAATTTGGGCATATGGCCTTTTTTGAAGCTAGAAAACAGCACTTAATCAGCCGTTAAAAGGTGCCACTGGTGCTCTGTTCGCAGAAAGGAGAGACAGCGCTGCACAGGAGGATATACGAGATGATGCAGCAGGCCCCAGAGGCGCGGGACACCCAGCAGGCAATGGACCTGGTGATGAGCGGGCCCTACGCACTGCTGTCCGACCGGGAACAGCTGGACCTCCTTCAGAAGCGGGACTGCCAGTCACTGGTGCAGGGCAAGGAGCACTTCAACAACAACGGCCTGGCTTTCTTCGTACAGGAGGGCAGCGCCTTGTTGAAACCGCTGTCTAACAGGTAATAGAAAATAAAATCTAAAACAGGAATGAATGTCTGAAACAAGAATGAAAATGTAAAACAACAATGACTGCTAGCGTTCTAGAACAAGATCCAAACACACAAAAGGTTCAAAAGAAAGCAATTTATTAGGACAAGATAAAGCCAGCAAAATGTCGGGGTAATCCCCTTTGTCAAGCTACAAAACGACACTTAAACAATAGCTAAGTGGTCGAAAACGATGAAAAATGAGATGGAAAGATAAACCACTTATCTGTTTTTGGTTCAGCTGTGTTGTTTTAACAGGTAATAGGCCTAGCACTTGGCCCATTTACTACCCTTAGCACGTGATAAGCTGGATTATCATGTATTTTCTTCTCCATGCTCAACCATTTGTGCTGACTCTTACTTTGGTATCCGTTCCATCTTGCTGTTTCCGCAGTAGCACGTAAAAGATCCCGGTCATCCTGCCAAAAGTGCAGGTGGCAGGTTACAGCTAAACACGCATTCACCTTACGTATGTGGCTTTGCATGAAGTGACACGGTGCATGGTTGTGTGGTTCACACAGAACGCGCCGATACGACAGCAGTTTCATGTGGCACCAGCCATGCCAGCGCTGCAAGTACACCACTTCTGTGGATATTCAAAAACGCGCTATAAAAAGCTAGTCACTCATGTAGAATCACATGCGAGCGCAGTGAGTCTGTTCGAGAGCGGAAAATAGCCCTGTGTAAAAGCGATCAACATATTTATTTATCAACGACTTTTTACCCCAGTGTTAAATTTTGCTGTAATGAAGTGACGTTTTATTATTTGCGTGAATGTGTGATGAGCGTAATTTGCACCACAAAACATTCCTAGTGCAATTGTATTCATACTTGGCAATAACGTTGTATAATCATGTCACTGGCAAAGTATTTTTCTCATCTGCGTATGTGGTTTTGTGTAACTTCCTGCATGAATTCCAACTTCTCAGTAATCCTGCAGCAACGTTCTCCAAAAGCAGCATTTTTGATCAGCTTAACCTTTTCTCCGGGCCCAATTAGATAAATAAAAAAGATTAAAAAAAGGTTAAAAAGAATGCTATTTATTACGACAAAACACAACACGCAATATTCGGGGTAAGCCTCTTTTTCATATTACAAAACAACACTTAAACAACAGTTTAATGGTAAACAAAGAGAGAGAGAGAGAGAGAGAGAGAGAGAGAGAGAGAGAGAGAGAGAGAGAGAGAGAGAGAGAGAGAGAGAGAGAGAGAGAGAGAGAGAGAGAGATGACACCTATATGCTTTTTAGTTGAGTACAAGTACAATGAATTGGATAGCCCCGCTTCTGCACCTTCAGTAGCCTTACCCAAGGTGGGCAACCCGGTACGTCTGATCTCCTCGTCCTGTTGCAGCATTATCAAGATGATGGAGTCTGGACTGATAGACAAGTGGCGCAGGACGTGGTGGTCGGCGAAGGACGTGTGCAACGAGGAGGTGGCGATGAGCAGCGTGCAGAGTCTAAAGCTGGACACCACGGCGGGACCCTTCATCATCTACGCCTGCTCAACTCTGCTGGCCCTCATCATCCTCATGTCGGAGAGGGCCGTCAACTCCCTGTGGCCGATATGTAGGGCCATGATGGCCAGGAGAGCCACGGAGGTGTGAACAGACCTTTATGTGGTGACGTCATCATCCTGACGTCAGGGAGGGCCGTCAACTTAACTCCCTGTGGCCGATATGCAGGACCATGCCGGCCAGGAGACCCTCTGAGGTGTGAACAGACCTTGTTGTGGTGACGTCATCACCCTGACGTCAGGGAAGGCCGTCAACTCCCCGTGGCCGATTTGCAGGGCCATGATGGCCAGGAGACCCACTGAGGTGTGAACAGACCTGTACAGAGGGGGTCTCCAACACGTACTGTCCACCCTGCAGGGCCATGCTGGCTGCCGAACATGTTGAGGTGTGAATGGAACGTTATTTTGTGGCGTCATCATTCATGTGTCAGAGAGGATGGTGGGCTTTTATGGATACGAGGCACGTAGGAGTGTAGACAGGCAGTGACTTCTTCAACACGTCTTGCCAATATGCAGGGGTATGCTGGATAGGAGACATGCTGTACATGCGATCTGACCTTATGTAGTGCCGCCGCCATCCTGCTAACAAAGGGGTATGCTGGATAGGAGACATGTTGTATGGGTTGACCTGTATGTAGCGCCGTCGTCATCCTGCTAACAAAGGGGTATGCTGGATAGGAGACATGTTGTATGGGTTGACCTGTATGTAGCGCCGTCGTCATCCTGCTGGCATACATTATACGGGACCTTCGTCATTTTCTAGTTAGAGTGATCTCATGGTGACAGAGACACCCGAACTAAACAGCTCGGTGTTTTTATGCTGTGTCCATTGTAAAGCTTTTTTCGTAGTTTACTTCATGATTTTTATGCTGTGTCCATTGTAAAGCTTTTTTCGTAGTTTACTTCATGATTTTTGTGCTGTGTCCAGGGTAAAGCTTATTTCGTAGTTTAGTTCATGATCGTTAACACTGACATACGGCCTCTATGCCGTCGTTCTTAACTTACAAAACAACGGCACACATGCGTGACTATGGGCAATGGTGAAAGTACGGGTGAACCTTCAGTGGAGTTTATGCACCGTGTATTTGCATGAGAAGCGAAAGTTACAGTAGGCGACGCAAGTCTTTTTTGTTGTGTTTGTGTGACGTCTTTCGAGCGATAATTAACTCCACTGTTTGTTGGTGTGTGCCCAGTGCATCGTTTCTGATACGAGACAATAAAGAAAGTTGGTGGTGGGAGACCATGTACACGTATGAGGTAAATCCTGCACGTAGTTACGTCAAATATATTTCGTTTCTGACTGGAGACTGTGCACGAGATACGTCCTGGACGATGTAACGTTAAATATATATCGTTTCTGATTCTAGACTGTACACGACATAAGTCATGCATGCTGTTACGTTAAATATATATCGTTTCTGACTGGAGACTGTGCACGAGATAAGTGCTGCTCGATGCAGACTCAGATGCACGCTGTCATTTCGAAAATATCTTATTTCTGATATACTTATAATTATACCATGTGCATACGCCCTGCGCCATGTTATATCGAACACACATCATTATTTTCTGGTGGGAATTACAATTAAATCATGTACATACGCCCTGCTCGATGTTATATTGAATACACCTCATTTCTGATAGGAAACTATATATCAGTGTGTACATTTTACATTAGTTTTGGAGCGGGAATACCTCAGTGGTAGAACGCCGGACTCGTGATCGAAGGGTCGCGGTTTGAGTCCCGGCAGGAGTCGCGGGAGAATTTTCTTCTACAGGGTCAATGTTCTGTGCTGACTCTTATTTCAATATCCGTTCTACTCCCGCGTAAAATACCAATTTACTTACTTCCCCCGTGTTACCGCTGTAGCACGTAAACGATCCCGGTCATTCTGACAAAAGTGCAAGTGGCAGGATACACCTAAACACAATGTACCCTACATATGTGTCTTCGAATAAAGTGACACTGTAAGCTGGTGACGGCTGTATGGTGCACACATAATGGGCGTGCTCCCAGACGGCAGCAGTTTCACGTGGCACCAGTCATGGAACAACCAAACAGCACTGTACATTTATTACTTCCGTGAATATTAAACAGCCTGCTGAGTAAATCGACCGTCACTCCTTCACAGTCGCATACGACTAGAGCGCAGTGGGTATGCTCGGAAACTGAGAATAGCGCTATATAGTTGCCACTATGAAGCAGTTAGGGCTCATTTGGAAATGAGGCGCTCAGCAAATGTTCATGTCAACAACAATAACAACAACAACAACAAAAAAGGTCCTGCATAATGTTACGTTTAGCATCTCATTTCTGAAGGAAGACCATGTATAGGATATTTCCTGCACTATCTTATGTCGAAAACGTATCGTTTCTAATGAGAAAGCGTGTATGAGCAGGATGCTATATATTATGTGCTACACCTCATTTTGAGGGAAG
>OY757541.1:3963777-3968777 GCA_963584105.1 Alviniconcha strummeri
CAGGTAAGCGGGCACCTGTCCACCTGAACAATGCCGTCACAATGTTATCACTGACAAAACGCACACACTCTTTCGCTTCGTCCTGGAACAACAGAAAACAGCTTCGCTTTGCCAAATCATTCTGGCAAAAATAGAATATCTACTGTCCGTTTAGCGTCGAACGCTCATCGAGCAGAACTACTGCAGAGATCAGAGTGGAGCCTGTGACACAGTATTTGCAAGGCCCAGCAATGTCACAGACTTGCTCTCGGGCCTTGTCGTTTGTTTCGTCAACAGAATCAGTCTTCATGATCGATTAAACGTCATTTATCCTTCTGCTGGAAATAACGTTTTCTGTCGCCTTCGGGCTAATCCGATCTCAAAGTGTCCACAAGAAAAGGTAAGCCTATTTTTCTATACATTATTCCTTTTCGTGTAGTTTTGTCAAACAGGATTTGCGGTCTTGACGTGAAATTGTCTACGATTATCACCTAGTTCAACCGCATGGATTCATATATAACATTCTCTCCAATTTCGTACAGTCTGGTACAGTTCGGAGTGGAGAAAATATCGATGACTCAGCTACTATTGAAAATTATGCGACACTATGTCGTTGCATGTGAACAACTCCTGAACAGAAATTATCATGCTTTTACTCAATTCCCTAGGCCTTTTCTCAGTTTTATGACTGTCAATGCTATTTGTCGTAGACGTCTGAGGCATTACATCCACATTCTTCGTTTGTGGAGTAGGCCTCACATTATAACTGACCTGACGTGGTAAGTATTTTTTAGTTGTTGTTTTTCAGGCTCTAAAAGTTAAACTGTACCAGAAGACATTTCGGATGGAAAAATTAAAACTAAGGATGCCCGAAACAAGGGTCGTCGTAATCCTGTGTCACATCATTATGGCCTCCTCCTACGTCACTTCCGCTACTCTGAATGTAAACACAGGTATGGATCTCTTTTTTCTTCTTCTCGTGATATACCTTTGTACCTACCTCGACCTTTGTCCAGTTGTTTGCTTGCTGCTTGATGGGCTTCTTGTTGTTTTTGCGAAAGTTACTCTTGTGTATGAAAATTGAACGTCAGTGTGAACAAAGAAATAAAATGAGTAAAGCACGCACACACACACACACACACACACACACACACACACACACACACACACACACACACACACACACACACACACACACACACACACACACACACACACGCACACACACACACAGACGCGCGCGCGCACACACACACACACACACACACACACACACACACATGCGCACGGGGGAAGAGCAAACAAACCAAAATCAATAACTACCTTCACTCTGTGTGACCTTTCAGTGGTCATCTGGTCACCACTGGAAAGCAGATTCTTCGCGGAAGAACTGAACAGAACACTGAAGGACAGCTTAGGGCGGACCCATAACGTCACCATTCTGCCGGAAAATCAAATCTACAAATATGTTATGGATGGTGAGTCCATTTAGGACCTACTGTTGTGTTATTCGTGTGTGTGTGTGTGTGTGTGTGTGTGTGTGTGTGTGTGTGTGTGTGTGATTGTGTGAGAGTGTCTGTGTGTTCATGCTAATATATAATATGGGTATCGCTCCCGCCCATCAGCCTTGCTTTATGAAATGCATTTTACCAGAACACCAAGACCATTCCGCATCCTGGACCGTCTTCGTCGATCTCCGAGAGTACGCATGCCCGGAAGAGATCTTCCGGAAACGCGTGCTGGCCTATGTCAGCGTGACCCAGCTGCCGTGCCACAGCCTGTCTAACGAGACCAGGGAGGTGTTTGTGGGCGTGGACACTCGCACCTTTGACCGGGGGTTCCTGGTGGCTCAGCTGACTAACTCCACGCACAAGACCACCAGCTCCATCGCGCTGCTCTTCGACCGCACTGGAGAAGGTTTGTGCAGAGAGTAGTAGTAGTAGTAGTAGTTAGTAGCAGCAGTAGTGGTAGTGGTGGTGGTGGTGGTGGTGATGGTGGTGGTAGTAGTAGTAGTAGCAGCAGCAGTAGTATTAGTAGTAATAGTAGTAGTAGTTAGTAGCAGTAGTAGTGGTAGTGGTGATGGTGGTGGTGATGGTAGTAGTAGTAGTAGTAGTAGTAGTAGTAGTAGTAGTAGTAGTAGCAACAACAACAACAACAACAAAAAGATACAAAAAAGAAAAACAGAAAAAAAAAAAAAAAAAAAAAAAACAGAAGAGGAAATGGAGCAGGAGCAGGAAGAAGAAAATGAAGAAAACGAAGACGACAGTGGCAACGAAGAAGAAGACGGAGAAGAGGAACACGACGACGACGACGACGAAGACGAAGAAGAAGAAGAAGAAGAAGAAGAAGGAGAAGAAGAAGAAGAAGAAGAAGAAGAAGAAGAAGAAGAAGAAGAAGAAGAAGAAGAAGAAGAAGAGGAGGAGGAGGAGGAGCAGAGTTAGATGACGACTCAAACAACATGATTGTCCATACAAAAAGCCCTCATTGTCCCATCTCATTATAAGTTAACTGTCTACAGTGCCTCATTGTAATAAATATTATATGAAATGTTACTGCCCACCTACTAGGAGTCACAGTCTCAACCACCATTATTATCATCTACATTTACTTCTGGAGGGGGTCGGTCGTTAAGTACTGTCTCATTCAGTATATTTGTGCATTCAGAATATTTCTACGAGAGAAGCTCTCGAACACGTCTACCCCTGGTGTTTGAGATCAGCGTCGCCCTGGACAAGTGTGCGGCCACGGAACAGCTAAAGAACTTGACCGCCAAGACGGAGGTCAGAGACGTGGTGGTGATTGCACGTGCCCAGTGCATCACGCAACTGTTGGAGGAGGTAATGACCAACAGGGTAGCGGGCTTTGTCTCGTCTGTGTTGGTCAGTTTGAAAGTAAACAGTGATGCAGATTAATGCGGTATCGTGAAATACCAGACAAGCTTTCGTGGACACGTGTGGCTTGCGTATTTTACTGTTTGTGGACTAGAGTCTCAAGTTTTGTTTTCACAGCTTGTGCTGTATTTTCATCAGACTCACGAAACCTAAATCCGCCATTTTACCTGTTTTATGAGAATTCATAACTTGAAACTGTTTCTTATTGACTGTAACCTTACTTATCATCCCGATCTGGTGTTCAAGTTACTAGCAGCACGAAATGAAGGTAATACTTGATTGCTAAACAGTTTAGTAATTATGCCGGAATAATCAAACAAAATCTAGTTTCGACGATTTAGATTTGTAATCGCAATAAGCTATCCTAGACTAGACAGAGAAGATATTCCGAGGTGACTGCCAGTGTTGGAGGCATCATCCCTGTAACATATTATTGTTTGGTCAGTACCGCTGGCTGCTTCTCCGTGGACGTACGAAATATATTCCTAGTTTACTTCCAATGTTACAGGCATCTTCCCTACAGCTCTTGTTTGGTCGGTACCGCTGGCTGCTTCACCCAACCGATGGACTTTTCCCTGAGTGTTCCGACTGTGACAGTGTCAATGGAGTTGTCATGCTTCAACAAAAGCGTATCAAGGTAGAATATATAATTATGTCATGTTTTCTAGCTCTAACACCCATCGTTTGCATACACGTCTACTGACTGGGCGTTTAAAAAAAAGTTTTTATGTATGTATAGTTTTGTTTTCTTGTTAGTTTAAAAAAGAAGATATTTTAACTCGTATTTGTCCATTTCATTCATTCATGCGTGAATTGTTCCGAAATATCGGTCTTAAGGAATAGTTATTTAAATACTTTGGTTTCATTCTTTAAATATTGATCAAAGTTTACAAAAGTCAAATCGCCTAATAATTCTATATCTGTCATGACTGACTGGGCGTCAAAAATCAATGATCTACCGGTATCTGTCTGTGTTACAGAGTCTGTTGTTTGTTTAGATTAATAATGCAGAGGGCGTTTGTTGGTACGCAGGATCTTCCAGTGTCCAGGGCGGAAAAGGTGGTGCAGTTCGTAGAGAAGAGCGTCGCGCAGCTGAAGAGATCACTGACACAGGATGAGCTCACGAACTGCACCGTCTGTACTGAAACCTGTCAGCAATGCGTTCAACGCTTCCGCACTGCTATGGCTACGGTAGGAGTCAGTTATTTCTATCTCCTCTCCTTCTACTGACGTGATAAGATCATTGACACAAGAAGAGCTTACGAACTGCAGCATCTGTTCTTAAACCTGTCAGCAATGCGTTCAACACTTCCGCACTGCTATGGCTACGGTAGGGTCAGTTAATTCTAGCTCCTTTCCTTCTACTGACGTGATGAGAAAGGAACCTGTTCTGGAAACCTTGTGGCAGAGCAAGTACAGTAAAATAAAACGGTTGATTGTTTCTCTTTTAAAACCTTAATTGGTCGTATTCATTGTGTTCTTGGATGTTATATTTTGTATAAAAAATTAAAGGGACTAACTCATCGATATTTTTGTTTGATGCGTGTATATGTTTTGTTTTAGATATGTGAACGAATTTATTTTGTAGATTTGACCTGAGAAATGTTTTGCATATAGAAGAGTTTTGACATGCGCATTTGCTTATTTTGAGTGATCGTCTTAGAGTGAGCTCGTGTGGTTGGTTGGACGCTGATATAATTATTAACTATCTAACTTTATTGTTCAAAGCGGTATTTGCTGATACACGAGACATGCAGACTCCCTGGCATGTGTGAAAATGATTACAACTTCCACTCAGATGCAACAGTGAGTTGTTCTACGCATGGCAATTGTTTGGAACAATTAACTCCCCTTGTTGTTTTATTTTCCTAGAGAAAACAAACCAACCATCAGGCACAGGCGCGCCACTTTGAACTGAACCTTGCTTTCAGGACTGTAGACATAAAACAGGAGGAAGGATTACACTGCGATAAGGCATATATTTTGGTTGTAGTATGAATAAACATTGGACATTTTCTTGGTGAAAATAATGAGATATGTTCTAGCATATTATTTGATGCCACAACAATGACCCGGTGCCAGTTCAAAAGACACTGCAGCGTGTGGTTGGTACAGGTGGTGGGAGAAGAT
>OY757541.1:3971277-3983410 GCA_963584105.1 Alviniconcha strummeri
GCTAACCGTGTTGTGTTGTGGCCATTGTGTTGCGGTCAGTGTGTGAGATGGTTTGGCTGACCGTGTTGTGCTGTGGTCAGTGTGTGAGATGGTTTGGCTGACTGTGTTGTGTTGTGGTCAGTGTGTGAGATGGTTTTGCTGACCGTGTTGTGTTGTGGTCACTATGTGAGATAGTTTGGCTGACTATTGAAGCAATATCTTCAGGAGCCGCCTTTCGTCTTCCGGAAAGACTCGGAGAATGGAACCGAGTACAGTGGCTACAGTCTGGATGTCCTGCAGAAAATATCGGAACTGGTCAGTTCATTTCTTTTATAAACGAAAATATGATGCCTACCATACTTCAATTTTCAATTCATTCAACATTCTTCCAAGCTCCGGACATGGCTCGATCCCCAGAAGATAAGTGGATTAGCTCTCCATCTCATTTTCATCGTTCTTCGCCGTTTAATTGTTGTTTAAGTGTCGTTTTGTAGCTTGATAAAGGGGATTACCCCGAACATTCGCATGTTGTGTTTTGTCCACATACACAGCGTTATTTTGAACCTTTTATGTAATTGCATCTATGGAGCCTACCGCTCACATCTCAGAAGACGCATTTAGGCTTTTGCTTTGTTCCTACCGTATACCACACAAGAGATGCACTCGGGTCTCCTTCAGTCATGATTCAAGTTATTTTTACTTAGTTCCTACAGTATATTTCTCAATCGATCCTCCCAGGCTCCCTTCAGAAATGATTCAAGTTGCTCTTTCTTCCCCTTTCTCCATTTTCCACTACTTATTTACGCACAACTTATTTATGCACCACTGAACAAACGGTCATTTGTTTTTCCTCATGTGCTAGATAGCACTAATACTAGTACCATCATAGCAAAAGCAACAACCGCTACTGTCACAGCTGGCACGGTAAGCAATACTAATGAATAGTTTAGGAGTCGGAACGAACCCAAAGCATTTTCTCTGTACGTGTGTGTGTGTGTGTGTGTGTGTGTGTGTGTGTGTGTGTGTGTGTGTGTGTGTGTGTGTGTGTGTGTGTGTGTGTGTGTGTATGTGTTGATTTGTGAGACAGGTGGGGTTCAGTTACGTAGTACGGGAGTGCTACAACAACGACTACGGCGGCTCTAAAGAAGAGGGACAGTGGAGTGGCTGTGTTGGCAACGTTATGAGAGGGGTAAGCAGCTTCAGTGTGAACTGAAGATTTCAAAATAACATATTCAAGTAATCACTGTGATGCCGGTCCCACAGCAGCAGCAGCATGAGTCTCCTGCTCTCTCCTCCCTTTCGATGCTCTGTGTTTCGCCCTCATATGACACCTGCAGTTGGGTACCGCGGACGCAGAAATTAAGTCCACCTCTGTTGAGAACACAGAGCTGACAAATGTTCTCCCTGTAAAATCAGGAATATGTTGGGATATAGTCATTTATGCTTCTTTCACTGTCAGGGATTTCTTTCTAGTCCTTATTTCATCCCTTCCCGGTCTTTAATTTTTTCTTCTCTGAATCATCTCCGTACTTTTTAATTGTGTTAGTTTTGACTAACGAAGTTTCCCCTCTAGGCCCGCGGAATAAATTAGATCGACCTGCTCATAGTCATAAGAGATTATTGCACGTTTCCGTGGTGAGTGCCTATGGAATATAAATATGATTCAAAGCATGCGTTGTTGTGCATTGATGGATAGATACGATATACGGTTTGTATCGTAGTAACATTGAATGCGATAAATGTGTGATCTAGTGACTTGTTTGGGGAACTCGTGTGAAATAATTTTGAAGGTGTGATTAGTCCTGAAGTGATCCTACGCTGGGGTCTTTACCATAGGAGTGACCCTATGCGGGATGACTTACCCTAAATTCCAGGAACTAACTAGCTTCACGTTAACCCTCAAAAATCAATCCGTAGTAGACCGCAGCACAGCAGACCTTTTGCAGGAAGCCGACGTGATCGTGGGCGCTCTGACAGTGACGGCAGAGCGCGAGGAGGTGGTGGACTTCACGCTGCCCTACTACGACTTCGCCGGCATCCAGATCCTGATGAGAAAGCCGGACACCAACGTCAACCTCTTCTACTTCGTCGACGTCTTCACCACGGAGGCCTGGCTGTGTCTCTTCGGCGTCATCATCCTCACCAGCATCCTCCTCTTCGTCTTCGAGAGGTTCTCACCTCGAGGCGAGGAGAGCGGAACGAAGGGCGGTGCCGAAGAGAACGACGGACCCAAGGCTTTCGACCTGAAAGAGAGCATCTGGTTCGTCATCGGTTCTGTCACTCTAGCAGGTTAGTGCCACGGGGTGGCCTCGGGCTGAAAGCTATATTTCCCCGAGTGAAGTAGTCAGTTCGTCAGTCAGGGGTCAAGAGGGTCTTTATTCCTTCAAAAGAAATATTAATGTGGGTGCCACACATAAGAACAAAGTGTACATATGTAAAAGATTAAGACTTAAGAAGTACGCAACAGTAGCAGTAGGAGTCTTATACAAGACATAAGATTTTATTCTTGGCAAGTAAAAGTGCAAGGGAAGTTTCTTGGTGTTGGTTCATTCGTTCAACATCTCTAACACCCGTACAACAACAATGCAACTTTAGTACCAGAAACGAGCCATAGCGTCAAGCGCTTATATTTAATGTTAAGCCCATTCACACATACATGCCAGTCATTAAAAATGTGCATGGCAAAACAAAAACAAAAAACAACAACAAAAAACAAGAGAGAGAGAGAGAGAGAGAGAGAGAGAGAGAGAGAGAGAGAGAGAGAGAGAGAGAGAGAGAGAGAGAGAGAGAGAGAGAGTATAAACTGAACATTTAAGGACGGCAACCGCGTCGATTCTCAATAGAATGAAACTTAGCAAGCAAAACCAGTCGTAAGAGCTGCAGTTCTGAGTTGGCAGTCTAGGACGTCATAACCAAAGGCGGCATGCGTGTCATGTGTATCGAACACTTTAGAATCATCCCCCCCCCTCCCCCCCGCTCTTTTCCCCCTCCACTCCCACCCTCCTCACCCCGCCCCTCTCTGTTCACGAACCACAGGCGGAGGGGAACCACCACGGTGTCTGGCGTCACGGCTGCTGGTGGCGGGCTTCTGGTTCTTCTCGGTGGTCATCATGTCCACCTTCACTGCCAACCTGGCCGCCTTCCTCACCGTGTCCAGGATGGGCACCACCATCGCCTCACTGGACGAGCTGGCTGCCCAGAGTGACGTCAGGTGAGGCCCGGCCCGTCGTTTTGACCTCCTTGTTGGTGAAGAGGAAGGTCCTTGGGGCAATGGTGAACGAGTGTGTCGTACTGGTGTTGACTAAAACTCGAACAAATTTAAGATAATAAATTTAATAATAAGCACACCACGTAACATAACACACGTAAACATCAAGGTCGATGACCTCTAGTCTGTTTGGTCTACTTCACATTAGTCAATCTGACCCCCCCCCCCCCCCCGACCCACTTCCACATCGTTGCGTGACCCTCAACTGACTTCCGTCAATTAGTGTTCAAGTCTCTGTCAGAAACGCAAGTTTGTGTTTACGAAAACTGCATAATTGTTCAAGCCCTTTTTAAACACTGTATGAAGTACACGAAAAGGACTGTAAACATTGGAAGTAAGAAACCTAACCGTCCTTATGCACGCCAAGTACACGTTATTGGTCATGTAGTGCCGCGTGAGTCCCGAACACAGATAGCTTACTTCGAGCACCAGTAAAACATTATTATTATTCATAGCTTTTATATAGCGCTATTCTCTGCTCTCGAGCAGAATCACTGCGCACATTGGCATGTGATTATGAATGAGTGACTGTTATGAATGAGTGACTGTATCTTTTTTATAGCGCATATTATTAATATCCATGGAAGTGATGTACTGGTAGCGCTCTGTGGTTGTTGCATGACTGGAGCCACGTGAAATGCTGCCGTTTCGGCGCAAGGTCTGTGTACACCATTCAACCATGCACCAGGTTACGGTGTCACTTTATTCAAAGCCACATAGGTAGGGTGTGTGTGTGTTTAGCTGTAACCTGCCACCTGTACTTCTGGCAGAATGACCGGGATCTTTTACGTGCTACTACTACTAATAATGCATGAATAAACCAGAACAAGAGTAGCATTTTGATGCACGCTACAGAAACGACTGCAAAGGCAGTTCAAATATCCACTAACAAGAAGGCATAAAGTGAACTGGCAACCGAGAGGAAAGTCGGTGCGTTTTCTCGAAGGAATTTTACCTTCTGTGTAACTTTAGTAATGTTTCTTCTTTTAGAAGAGTTTATGTACATTAATATTTACATGCATGGCAAGTGAGAGCTATCGTGGCCGATCAGGTCTTTGTTGTTTTGCTTGTGTAACAAGGACAGATTGCAAGACAAAGGCTTCTTACTAAAGTCTGTATCCTTGATTATTTAAGTTCAATCATTCAATCAGTTTTTTGAGCGGTAAATAATTCCCTCTTGTCTGTTGGTTCCTCCTTTCAGAAACACTTGTGTAGCATTGCTGTGCTGGTGCAGGTACTGGTGCAGGTACTCCGTGGTGCTTGTGTAGCATTATAACATTGCTGTACTGGTGCGGTACTCCTGGTGCGTGTCTAACATTGCTGTGCTGGTGCAGGTACTCCGTGCTGCGTGTCTAACATTGCTGTAATTACAGGTACTCCATGGTGCTTGTGTAGCATTGCTGTACTGGTGCAGGTACTCCTGGTGCGTGTCTAACAGTGCTGTGCTGGTGCAGGTACTCCATGGTGTGTGTGTAACATTGCTGTGCTGGTGCAGGTACTCCATGGTGCTTGTGTAGCATTGCTGTGCTGGTGCAGGTACTCCTGGTGCGTGTCTAACAGTGCTGTGCTGGTGCAGGTACTCCGTGGTTCGAGACTCCAACGTGAGGGCTTACTTTGAGCACCAGGCGGCCATTGAGCGCAACTTCTACGAGCTGTGGAAGAACATGTCACTGGGAGGATCCGGTGCCGGAAGCGTTACGGAACAAAACCTGGCCGTGTGGGACTACCCTCTGGGAGACAAGTCAGTGACACTGCATGCACTCTCTTGTAATGACAGTACGTCGGTAAGGAGAGAGAGAGGAGGGAGGTGGAGGAAAAGAAGAGGAGATACAAAGCGATTGAGAGAGAGAGAGAGAGAGAGAGAGAGAGAGAGAGAGAGAGAGAGAGAGAGAGAGAGAGAGAGAGAGAGAGAGAGAGAGAGAGAGAGAGAGAGAGACTGATTGATTGATTGATTGATTGATTGATTGATCTTTATTTCTGAACGGTGAAGATATTAGCACAAAGGCCGACTCACATATCTGCCGTTACTACAGTACTACTAATAACCAAGACATTCACAGTGAAACATTATTGCAGAAGGTTATAGACAAATACAGTATCAGTAAAAATAAAAATAAATAAATAATAATAACAACAGAGAGAGAGAGAGAGAGAGAGAGAGAGAGAGAGAGAGAGAGAGAGAGAGAGAGAGAGAGAGAGAGAGAGAGAGACAGACAGACAGACAGACAGACAGACAGACAGACAGACAGACAGACAGACAGACAGACAGACAGACAGACAGAGACAGAGAGACAGAAACAGAGAGACAGAGACAAACAGAGACAGACAGAGACAAACAGAGACAGAGACAGAGAGACAGAGAGACAGAGACAGAGACAGAGACAGAGAGACAGAGAGACAGAGGCAGAGACAGACAGAGACAGACAGAGACAGAGACAGAGACAGAGAGACAGAGAGACAGGCAGACAGAGACAGAGACAGAGAGAGACAGAGACAGAGAGACACAGAGTGAGACAGAGACAGAGACAGGGGTGGGGGGAGGGGGCGACTGGAAAGGGGGCTTTGTAAGCTGTCACTTTTCAAGGCTATGGCGTAAGCATATTTGCCAGAGACGCGAAGGAAAGATATGGTAGTAGCCGCTGCTTGGAATATGGGCGGTGTATATTATCAGCTGCATCACATCTATGGCAATGTCTATGCATGAAATATTTTGGTCCTGGAATCTTTGTCGACTGTGATCCACCAGAAAAGTACAATCATGTTTTATCGTTGATTGTTTACTTAAAAACAAAACAAACAAAAAACGAATATTGCATGTCGGCAATTTTTTAGTCGCTCTCAAGAACACAGCGTCCTGTCTTTTGGCATCTGTCCTACACTCCGTCAACACCACCCTGTCTGTTTTGTTTATACAGCCTTATAGATCATTGTTGGAGAAACATGAAAGGACATTATATAATTGTAATCTTTGTTTAGTAACGTGAGCAGTTCTCCTTTTCTTCTGATCTTGAATGAAACTAATAGATTATGGGCTATTCTTGTCTGGGTATTAGATACGCGACTGTGAAGAATGAGAATGTTAGCTGAAATGCCCGATGAAGGAAAGAACTGAAATAGATACCTCAGTTTTGTAGCCTAAATTAGGCACAACATTAGCAAATAGATATCTCATTTTTGTAGCCTAAATTAGGCACAACATTAGCAAATAGACATCTCATTTTTGTAGCCTAAATTAGGCACGACATTAGCAAATAGATATCTCATTTTTGTAGCCTAAATTAGGCACAACATTAGCAAATAGACATCTCATTTTTGTAGCCTAAATTAGGCACAACATTAGCAAATAGACATCTCATTTTTGTAGCCTAAATTAGGCACAACATTAGCAAATAGACATCTCATTTTTGTAGCCTAAATTAGGCACAACATTAGCAAATAGACATCTCATTTTTGTAGCCTAAATTAGGCACAACATTAGCAAATAGACATCTCATTTTTGTAGCCTAAATTAGGCACAACATTAGCAAAGAAGGGTATGAGCGACATTCTGAAACACACTGACTGAACGAATAACACGCAGATAGATGTGTCACTTTCGTACCCTTAACATATAGGCAACATTAATACGCAGGCCTATGAGCGAACAAATAGCACGCAAAATATATATATCTCACGTTTGTACCCTAAACATACTGGCAGCATTGGCAAACGATTATTATGAACGACATGCTTAGAACACTGTCTGATTGAGTGTGTTTGCTTTGCTAAGGTTTGGCAACATGTGGAGCGCTATGAAGGCCACGGGGCTGCTGAACTCAACGCAGGACGGCTTGAAAAAGGTGTTGACGGAAGACTTCGCCCTCATCACCGAGTCCCCGGTCATCAAATACCTCGTGTCACAGGACTGCTCACTAACTGCCGTGGGCGACCAGTTCAGTGTACGGCCCTACGCCTTCGCTTTGAAGGAGAAGTCTCTTTTTACTTCGAAATTCACGAACGCGTAAGATTTCCATTTATTAACGTTATTTATGCTTTATTTTGTCCTGATAAATTGCGTTCTTTTGAACCTGCTATGTGTTTGGATCTTGCTTTAGAACGCTAGCAGTCATTATTGTTTAAGATTTTTGTCGTATAATGCAGCCATTTGCTTCCAGGATCCTGCGGCTGCAGAAGCAGAGGCAGCTGGAAAACCTGAAGCGGAAGTGGTGGGATGACAAAAGAGTGACCTGCCCTCCCGAGACCCGTGACCAAGGCCTTGACCTTTCCTCTTTGACCGGAACCTTCATCGTGATGGGAGGCGGGGTGTGTCTGGGACTAGTGGTCCTGGGGGTGGAGTTCCTGCTCAGCAGACGGACCAGACTGCAGCTGGTGAGTCGTTGTCGTTGTTGTTGCTGTTGCAGCATCCTCCATCTGAACATTCTGGGGACCAACCGGTATATGCAACTGTACATTAATAATAAATAATTAAAGTATTTGTAAAGCGCAAAATGTGTCCGTAGAGACTATTCTAATTGCATAGAACTGCGTGTGTGGCCGTCTTGTTTTTATTTCCCTGCCACATGGGTAGCCACATACCGTCTTCGGAGGATCTATTTCCATGTCTGAGAGGGGCTGTGTGTTATGCAAAGAGCTTATGTGTGGCTGAACATAGTCCCCATACAACTATGCAATGCATAACATTTCAATATAACATCGGGGTTCTCGCTGGTGTCTGTGTATTGTGACATGCAAATTCAGCAACCATTTTTTATATTCTTGTCTATCCACCTGAAACAGCCTTGTCGACAGCCTTTGGAATTACTCCACCCCGTATCTGTCGGCCTCTGGAATTACTCCACCCCGTATCTGTCGGCCTCTGGAATTACTCCACCCCGTATCTGTCGGCCTCTGGAATTACTCCACCCCGTATCTGTCGGCCTTTGGAATTACTCCACCCCGTATCTGTCGGCCTCTGGAATTACTCCACCCCGTATCTGTCGGCCTCTGGAATTACTCCACCCCGTATCTGTCGGCCTCTGGAATTAACCCACCCTTTATCTGTCAACCTCTGGAATTACACTACCCCTTATCTGTCAGCCCCTGGAATTATCCCACCCCTTATCTGTCAGTCTCTAAAATTATCCTACTCCTTATCTGTCAGCCTCTGGAATGACCCCACCCCTCATCTGTGGGCAGAAGCGAGATCTGGCGACAGAGAAACAAACGGAGGGAAGCAAGCCCATTGCCACAGTGGAGCCCTGCGGCACTCACAACACGACCACACTGGACCACCTCATGATGGCCAGGGAACTGAAGAAGAAACTGGAACTTCGACAGTCCACGTAAACGGATCGAAGACTGGGGAGCTAAGAGTGATGCTTTAAGTGGGAGTGGAGAGAGAGACAAGGAAGACCGTTTTGGCAGATTCCGTCGTGAATATAGAAGGAAGAGACAGGTTTACTGGGTGGATATGTAAAAGGAAGAAGAGTAAGCTTATACTTAAAAATAACGTGAAAAAGACAAGGAAGAAAGAGAGAACCTGTCATTAATGCGCTGGGAAACAGGTTGACAAGGTTTGCATGTGAAAGAAGATCCTTTAATAGGACAACACCAGACAGGTGCACCCTTTTCGGATAATTCTCCCTTTTTAAATAACAAGCTGGCAGGTAACCGATGATAAATGAAAATTGCTTAATTTCAGTTATTGGTGTTTCTTGGTCTGAAAGAGTTGAAGAGTGCTCAACAGCAAATGAAAGGCAGAAATAATTATATAAACTGTTTTTGGAAAAATGTGGTCGTCAAAGCAACACTCGCTGACCACTTTATGCTTTTAGTGTTCTTCGTCTCTGAGAAATCGATCAACATCGATCATGCGCATTTGTTGCGCATTAAAACGATAGACCAATCGAGAGAAAAAACCCAGGAAAACGTCTGTCAGGTGGGTCGTCGATGGAAGCGCGTGCATCATAGCTAGAAAGCCTGGGTGATTTTCATCGGATCGACTTTACAGTTATGTTTCAAAACTGACCTCATTACAAGATCAGTTAACGCATTCCCGGCCCTTAGAACGTCATATGACATTTTTTGTCAAAGTGTTTCCCATTGGCTAAAAGGGCGCCATGTGATATCTGGGCTGAACTATTTCATGCTTTCTTATACTGGACAAGTTTCTTTGGATGGGTTATACTCTTTTTTGGGCGATCGTCTACAGAGAAAGCTGCACTGGAAGCACATAATCATTTTTGGCATGGACAGGGTTAAAGCAAATAACGAGAACTATTCCAGTATCTAAACACATCAAAGTTAAGCGGAACACTAATGTTATAAGTACAAGCGTGTATTGTACTGTTATATTAATTTGGCGTCCCTTTCAACCCTCTATGTGCTTGAATCTTGTTTCAGAACGCTAGCAGTGATTCTTGCTTCAGATTTGTTTTATTCCTGTTTCTGTTCTTAACCATGTTTGTTGTTGTTGGTCGCTCTGTTCTATGCTCTCGATCAGACTCTGCGCTTTGTCGCATGCGATTCTGAATAAGTAGCTGTCGCTTTTTATAGCGTGTTTTGAATAGCCATCGAAGTGGTGTACTTTCTGCGCTGTTTGGTTGTTACATAGTTGGTGCCACGAGAAACAGCTGCCGTGTCGGAGCATGTTTTGAGTGCACCGTACAACCATGCACCAGGTTACAGTTTCACTTCATTCGAAGCCGCATACGTACGATGCACGTGTGTTTATCTGTAATCTGCTACCTACACTGTCGGCAGAATGACAAGGCTCTTCTACATGTTACTACGGTAACACCGGGGTGGAACGGATACCATAATATTTTTCAGACATATCTATACCTGAATATTTCATTTCATCGAAACGATTACATAAGAGACCATAATAAATATTAATTATATTATTGTTATACTTTGATTACCATCGCATACCCCTCAGTACCCCCCTCCACCTCCCCCCCCCCCACCCCCAGCTGCTTCCAACATAACCCCCTTCCCCCGCCTCTCTCCACCCTCCCTACTCTTTCCCTGCATGTTTTATGCACGATGTCTGTAGTAGTTTTAAAACTGAATAAAATGTATGTACATTTGTGAGCAGTGCTCATAATGTCGTAACAATCGATGTTAGTTTGTTAGTGACCACACCTACGGTACTGGTGAAAATACGACAGGTGTTTCTGTTGTCAGGTGTGTCGTTTGCTGGTGTTTGAGTGAAATGTGAAATGTTACTATTTGTGATATATTAAAATGTGCACACTTTAAAATATGTATACGTGTGTGTGTGTGTGTATGTGTGTGTGTGTGTGTGTGTGTGTGTGTGTGTGTGTGTGTGTGGTGTGTGTGTGTGTGTGTGTGTGTGTGTGAGAGAGAGAGAGAGAGAGAGAGAGAGAGAGAGAGAGAGAGAGAGAGAGAGACAGACAGACAGACAGACAGACAGACAGACAGACAGACAGACAGACAGACAGACAGACAGACAGACAGACAGACAGACAGACAGAGATAGAGAGACAGGCACACAGAAACAGAGAGAGACCCGCAGACCTGCACACACACACACACACACACACACACACACACACACACACACACACACACACACACACACACACACACACACACACACACACACACACACACACACACGCACGCACGCACGCACGCACGCACACACGCACGCACGCACGCACGCACGCACGCACACACGCACACACGCACGCACGCACACACACCATTCAAAAGAAACCACTGTCCTTTTTTCTCAGTGGGACGGAAGGCAATGGCCCACCAAACAGCACACTGCCTGCACCAGCCTCCAACACTGTCAACTTTGTAATGTACGACGTCCACTGTGCGAGGGATCAACCACAAGTTTAAAGACCCGATGGAGAAACCAGAAATCTGCTGCCAAACTGAAGAAGGCGACTAAATATGGGGTGGCTGACCACATCACGAACTTTCCTCACCCTGATATACCTCCAACTTGGATATCTTACTATCGTGGCAGCTATGGACGCCGTACAGAAAAAGAAAGAAGACTTAACTGTGCATGAAAATTACTGACAATGCGTGCATGAAAATTACTGACAATGCCCTGTGAACTCGAGAAAAGACTTGAGCACGATAGTTAACAGAAGCTCCAGATCCTCGCCAGAGAGAGAGAGAGAGAGAGAGAGAGAGAGAGAGAGAGAGAGAGAGAGAGAGAGAGACAGAGAGAGAGAGAGAGAGAGAGAGAGAGAGAGAGAGAGAGCTCTTGAAGTGTGTAGTGGGCGAATATTACTTGCATGAGAAGTATTAAAACTGAGTTCCTCTCTCTCTGTCTCTGTTTCTGTCTCTCTCCACCCCCCTCCCTCTCTGCCCCCTTTGTCTTTTTCTTTCTCTCTGTCTCTCTCTCCCCCTTCTCTCTCTGTCTCTGTCTGTCTCTCTGTCTCTCTCTCTGTCACTATATATGTATATACAGAGGTAGGTAGATGCTAAATAGATAAATAGAGAGATACAGAAAGATGTAGATGTATGAGACAGACATCGACATAATCGTGCACAGTGTGCGAGTACCTACACCTATTTCTCTATCACACCTTCTGCAATAATGAAAAGGGAAGGGTGCAAACAATTATCAAAACACTCGAACAGAGACAGACCTCGCTGGATTGTTTATACACACTCACACTGCTTTGTCGTGCTCCGTTAAGATTCCGTTATACCAATCAACACACGTCTTCATTAGAAAATGTTCTCTGCACCTGTTACTAGCCTTTTCTCTTCCAGCTTTCTCTCAAACGAATAGGCCATCAAAGATTCCACGTAGACCGGCTATCTCCAGATGATCGGCGCAGATCGATAAGCGTATTTACAAATGGCAAACGGTTCTTTAAAAGCTTGGTAGTTAAGGAAGAGTAGGTTGAGGTG
>OY757541.1:3983610-3993610 GCA_963584105.1 Alviniconcha strummeri
GTATTAGAGTATTATTTCTTCCAAATAAATCTAAAAAACAGTGTGTTGAGCTTTTTAATAATATCCGCTGGCGCTACAAGTGCCTGCATAGCGAAGATTATTTGCGGTAGAAGAAGGGACTTTACAATACAAATTTTGCCCATTATGCTACAGTTTCTTTTTGACCAAGTGACTATGGTACGCTGTATGTTTTCTATACGTGGTAACCAGTTATCATCAATTTCTGATGCCCGTATAGAGTTACTAAAATAAATTCCTAAGGTTTTTACCCGCAGTTTCCATTTTATATCGTAGTATTCATCAGTACAATATTTTGTTTTTGAACCGAGCCACATTGCCTCTGTTTTATTTCTGTTCATTGCTATCTGTCTCTGTATCTCTCTGTCTCTGTCTGTGTGTCTGTGTGTCTGTCTGTGTGTCTGTGTGTCTGTGTGTCTGTCTCTGTCTCTGTCTCTGTCTCTGTCTCTCTCTCTCTCTCTCTCTCTCTCTCTCTCTCTCTCTCTCTCTCTCTCTCTCTCTCTATATATATATATATAATATCTTGATCTTGTCAAGCCCCCTCCTCACACACACACACACCCTCCCTCTAGATATTGCATTAGCCCATTGCAGATTTGGCTGAAGGTGTCATTGAATGTATGTTTTGGGTTCTGTGAGTCTCTTGTTCCCCACTGAAAGGGGCTGTTGGCCTATTCAGTTAAATATGTCAGTGTCAGCGTCAGTGTCCTCCAGCAGAGTGTCACAGCGACGCTATGCATGATATCCGTGTGTTGTGTTTGACTGTCACCGTCATGCTAGCCTTCCTCAGATAAAGAATAGGGGCTGAATGGAATGAACAGTGACACTTTGACATGACGGAGGTTATGAAAGAATAGTCCTGCTAGTATAATTATGTGTGTTCGTGTGTGAGTGTGTGTGTGTGTGTGTGTGTGTGTGTGTGTGTGTGTGTGTGTGTGTGTGTGTGTGTCTAATACCACCTCGATGTGAACAGACATAAAATAAAACATTGACTGATTGACTGACATGACGCAGGTGGAGACCCACACCCACGCAGCGTGTCGGCGCGATGTCTGGTGGGGTTTTGGTGGCTGTTCACCATCCTCATGACCTCCACGTACACGGCCAACTTGGCGGCCTTCCTCACAGTCACCATTGAGGACAGTCCAGTCAACTCCCTCAGCGAGCTGGCTCACAACTCCGAGCTGCAGCCGCTGGTGAAGAGAGGATCGAACGTCAAAACCCTGTTCCAGGCGAGTGGATCTCTCCTTGTGTCTCTGTCTGTCTGTCTGTCCCTCTGTGTCTCTGTCCTCTGTCTGTCTCTGTCTCTCTGTCTCTGTTTGACTCTGTGTCTGTCTGTCTGTTTGTCTCTCTGTTTCTGTCTGTCTGTCTGTCTGTCTGTCTGTGTCTCTCTCTCTCTCTCTTAGTGGAACGGGGTGGTGGTAGTGGAAGGGATGTAGGGGGCGATAGTGGAATAACACAGAGAGAGAGAGAGAGAGAGAGAGAGAGAGAGAGAGAGAGAGAGAGAGAGAGAGAGAGAGAGAGAGAGAGAGAGAGAGAGAGAGAACATGCACGCTGTTTCCTTACGTTAAGTCCAACGCTGCAAGCTATGTTAAGTCCCACGCTGTGTCCTTACACTAAGTCCTACGTTAAGTCCCACGCCGCATCCTGCTTTAAGTCCCACGCTGTTTGCGTACGTCAGGTCCTATGCTGCATTCTTACACTAAGTCCCAGTCCGGCAGGACGACGTCGGACCTCACATCAGGTGGACACCCAGTGCCCTGAGCATGACCTGTCTGAGATCTGGTTACCATGTTAACTGCACGCCGGTGTGGCAATGATCTTGTTGAACTGATTCTCTGGCGCGTTTATTTCATCTCAACTTGGGCAGTATTCCCGGCTGATGGAAGCAGATAAAACTGGTCGACTGGGACCATTTACGCTCTTATAGCTGTGTTTATGCGAATGGAATGGTTCTTCGGGGGACGCTTACGGAACTACAAAGTGTGATGCAAATGGAATTGCTCTGTTTGAAAGAGTCATGAGGCGCCTTACATCAATGGCGTAGCCCACCATTGTGCGTCCGGTTCGTTACTTTCATTTAGAAGAAAAGGCGATGCCGAGCAATTTAAATATGTATAGAGAGTGCCTTCTAGTTGATAGCAATCTCGTCATCGAACAAATATTATTGTTCAGTTGTAAGAAGCATTGGAGGCTGATTGCAGATAGAGATGCATAATTTACGATATTAATTTGTACGCCGTGAAATTACAATTTAAGCCAAACGCGGCTTATGTATTAATTGGTACGTATACATATTTATACGCAGATGTAGGTATGCGCGCACGCGCGCACGTGTGTATTTGTGTGCATGTGCATGTGCGTGTGTGTGTGTGTGTGTGTGTGTGTGTGTGTGTGTGTGTGTGTGTGTGTGTGTGTGTGTGTGTGTGTGTGTGCGCGTGTGTGTGTGTGTGTGTGTGTGTGTGTGTGTGTGTGTGTGTGTGTGTGTGTGTGTGTGTGTGTGTGTGTGTGTGTGTGTGTGTGTGTGTGACTGAGGCACCTATGCATGTATAATATGTGAAAGCATTATTTTATTGATGTAGACACCAGTGGCAGCACTTATTTTTCGCGGCTTGTTTAAATGATAGACTTTGCAACCATGGTATCTCTCTCTCTCTCTCTCTGCCTCTATCTACCCCTCTCGCTTGCTCTCTGTACGTGCATGTAGGGTGTATGTGTGTGTGTGTGTGTGTGTGTGTGTGTGTGTGTGTGTGTGTGTGTGTGTGTGTGTGTGTGTGTGTGTGTATGTGTGTGTGTGCGTGCGTGCGTGCGTGCTTGCGTGCGTGCGTGCGTGCGTGCGTGCGTGTGTGTGTATGTGTATGTTTGCATGCGTGCGTGCGTGCGCGCGTGTGTGTGTGTGTGTAAGAGAGAGGGGGGAGACCAAAAAAAAAAGAAGAGAAAAACAGAAAGAAGAAGCTACGCTACGCCACGACCCGTCTTGAAAGCGAGGAAGTCCCTGTGGAGAACCCCCTGCCCTGCATCGTTGTCCTGGCAACACTAGAAGTGCAAGTCTGACTACACTGTAGTATCCCTGGTCTGACAGCAGAAGCAAAGCTGACCGTACTTTACAAGTGCATCAATTTGTTCCCACCTACGTGCGGCTGGTACCTGTGAAGATGAAGTGCCTGTCCAGAGACAGAAAGGAAAGCATTGCACCGTAAAAGTTTCATACCCGTTTCCCCACTCGTGCTCTTTAACGATTACTCCAGTGGCTGTCGCCATTATCTGTCCATCGAGGCTGCTATCATATTTTAGTCGGTCGAAAGGCGGTAGGGGGTTGGCAGGTGTAAGTAGAACGGAGGTGGGGGTGAGGGGGGGGGGTAGTGTTAACGAGTGAGGATGGTGGTGGTGGTAGGGAGGTCTGAACTAGACGGGGGAAGGTGGGGGGGGGGGGGGTAGGAAGGACATGATCGTATCATTAAGACCAGAGAGGATGGATGTATTAGTAGGACTGACGGGACATGGGAAGTATTAGTGGGACTGGTGGGGTATGGGAGGTATTACTGCGATTGATGAGACATTGGAGGTATCAGAAAAAAAAGGAGGTATTAGTGGGACTGGTGGGATACGGGAGGTATAGGAGGGACTGGTGAGATATGGGAGATAGTATTGCGATTGATGAGACATGGGAGGTATATAAAAAAATATAAAAAATAAATAAAAAGGGCGGTATTAGTGGGACAGATGCGATATGGGATGTACTAGTGGGACTGATGGGATATGGGATGCATTAGTAGGACTGCTGGGATATGGAATGTATTAGTGGGGCCGGTGGGATATGGAATGTATTAGTGGGACTGATGGGATGTGGGAGGTATTAGTGGGACTGATGGGATGTGGGAGGTATTAGTGGGACTGCTGTTAGGAGATGTTATTGGGACTGGTGTGACATTGGAAGTATTAGTGAGGTTGGTGGGACATGTTATATATTACTGGAAGTATTAGTGAGGTTTATGGGACATGATATATATATATATATTGGTGGGACATGAAGTATTAGTGGGACTGGTGGGACATGAAATATTAGTGGGACTCGTTGGGCACGGGAGGTATTAATAGGGCTGATGGGACATGGGAAGTATTAATGGGACTAGCTGGACATGGGAAATATTAATGCGTTTTAGACGCCTCGCAAGTCACAAGTGGGATGGGACTGATAAGTGGCGGTATGTGATTGATAAGTGGCGGTATAGGATGGATAGGTGGAGATATGGGATGGATAAGTGGCGGTATTGGATGGACAAGTGGCGGTATGTGATGGGTAAGTGGAGATATGGGATGGATAAGTGGCGGTATCAGATGTTTGTTGGAGATATGGGATGGATAAGTGGCGGCATGGGATGGATAAGTGGAGGTATGGGATGGATAGGTGGAGGTATGGGATGGATAGGTGGAGGTATGAGATGGATAGTGGAGGTATGGGATGGATAAGTGGAGATATGGGATGGATAAGTGGCGGTATGGGATGGATAGTGGAGGTATGGGATGGATAAGTGGCGGTATGGGATGGATAGTGGAGGTATGGGATGGATAGGTGGAGATATGGGATGGGTAGGTGGCGGTATGGGATGGATAGTGGAGGTATGGGATGAATAAGTGGAGATATGGGATGGATAAGTGGCGGTATCAGATGGATAAGTGGAGGTATGGGATGGTTAAGTGGAGGTATGGGATGATAAGTGGAGATATGGGATGGATAAGTGGCGATATCAGATGGATAAGTGGAGGTATGGATTGGATAAGTGGAGGTATCAGATGGACTGGTGAAGTTATGGGTTGATAAGTGGAGGTATGGGTTGATAAGTGGAAGTATGGGATAGATAAATGGCGGTATTAGTGGGACGGGACTGGCATCGAAGATATCATGAGATGGAGGATGGGTGTATATACTGGTAGGAAAGGCGTGAGTGTGGATAACATAATGACTTGGATTAAAAACAAAAACAAAAACGACATATTAGTAGAACCTGAACGGGCATGGAATGTATCAGTGGGATGGGGAAGGTGGGAGGGGAAGCAAACGATATATTAGCAGGACCTGAATGAACAGAAAGGCATTAGCGAGACGGGAGTGGCGCAACAGGGCCACCATGCCATAAAAGTGAAGACAACAGGAAGGTCCCCGTGGCATATCCTTTCAATCAACATCATGACCAATTCCATAAAGGTGAAGACAACAGGAAGGACCCCGTGGCATATCCTTTCAATCAACATCATGACCAATGCCGCACTTTGCTTTCTCTCCCTTCAGGAAGCACGGGACAAACTCTAAGCAGAGCTCTGACACAGCACGTCGTTACGCAGACAGCAAATGATTATCCGTGTTTGATTACCAATGCTCTCAACACCATGCCTCATTCCACGTGCATGCATATTTTACTTGACACGTGGCAATAAAGATACATTCAATGATTTATTAATTGATTCATCCATTCATTCATTGACTGGTTGATTGATTGAAAACACAACAAAAAATGTTACTTGACGCGTGGCAATGAAGATCTATAGTTTGACTGATTGACTGATTGATTGATTGATTGATTGATTGATTGATTGATTGATTGATTGACTGATGATATAGATTCAAAACGCAAGAAGGTTTGAATCGGTTTCAAAACTAATACCTAGTCTTGCTTTCCATTCCTGCTGGAGGCAGAGAGCAGGATCTACGTTTGAATCAATTTCAAAACTTATACCTTGTCGATACCAAACTCCAAGCACTAGTTTACGACATCCTTCCTTCAACCACTTCCGTATTTTGGTACGCCAGAAAACTGTCAGCTAACGAGCAGTTTGTGGCTGGTGCTTAAACAGTTGTAAGATTGTTACAAACAACACAAATTATATCCGACGTTTGTTTTACACCAGCTCAGATAAAACCACAAATTTTGAATGGAGACGGAGCTCTTTTCTTTACCCGGGGTGGATGCGCCTCATGTTTACGTGCGTGTTTGGGCGCTAGGTTGCTTCTACAGTCATACCAGTACCCGAACCTTTCGGGGGGCGCTGACCACGTCGGTGGACAGCTGCGCGGAGATAAAGAGTGCGTCTACAGTGGCGTAAAGCGATGCTTGGAGAGTGTGGCGAACCCTGCAGGAGCCAGAGGCCAACATCTACGTTTGAATTGGTTTCAAGACTTATACCTTGTCTTGCTTTCCCAGGAGGCAGAGGGCGGCATTTACGAGGAGATCTGGCACAAGATGGCAGGCATGCCGACTGTGAAGAGCAACAGCGAAGCCCAGCAGTACGTGCTGCAAGGCACTCACGCCTACATGACGGACGCCAGCCAGCTGGAGTACATCATGCTGAAGGACTGCACCAAGTACTCTGTGGCCAAGGAGCTCTTCAACACTGGCGGCTTCGGCTTCGTTCTGCATGAAGACTCGCCTTACATGGACGTCGTAAATTACAAGTGAGTTGGGATTTGGTTTAATAAAAAATCAATTGATTCATCGTAAGCATAAGCTCAACAAATAAGTACAGGAAACACAAAAGTATAGATAAAATGATAATGACATAGAGTTGGGATTTAACCCCTTCACTGCCCCAGCCCGTAACATTTCCGGGCTGCAAAGATGCACGGACGCGCCGGCAAACAGTATATTTTCCGGTCGTATGACGCATCTACTTTTAATGCTATGAGGTTTCGTTGAAAATGCGTTCACATAACAGTGCGAGAAAGAAGACAAAAAGGCTTGCATGCTTAAATTTCGCACTTTTATTGGTCGTTTTCATGTGATATGGCAGTGAAAGGGTTAAAGTTGAACTGGAGCGAAGACCCAAACTGTCCTGTGAACGGAGACATCTCAATGGGCAACATTTTAACAATTTTTATATACCGGTTTAATTTGGTTGTCCCGTCAAAAAAAAAAAAAAAAAAAAAAAAAGGAGGAGCAGAATAAGATCACCTCGTGATATATTTGATATTCTTGTCGCACAATTAATGGTATCACTCATTGTCGTTATTTTGCGACTTCCGGGCGTCGAATTTTGATAAGAAGACCTAGAAATCGAGCGCAAAGCTGCTTGTAGTCTGTACCTGTCGATAGTGTTCCTGGTGCTTCTTCGTATCGGCTCCTCGTGAAAATGTTGCAGTGTGAACTCTAAGGCACTCTGGTGGGTTCTTAATACGTCCTTTCATAATGAGTTATCAGTTTGCGTACTTTGGAATCAGGATGAGCTAACTTTTGATGCTTTGTTTCATGCTTCTTTGTAATAGTGCTCTTGCTTCTGGCCCTGCTCGTCTTCAGTATTGCTCATCAAGTTTTGTTTACCTTTTATGTACGTGTCTTTCTTTCTTTATTTCATTGCCTATTTCTGCCTTTTTTTGTTCCTTCTGTTTTTAATCTTGTCGTCCTACGTTGCTTTTATTTTTCATCATTAATTAGTTCCTTACTTTTGTCTTGTATTTGTCTTTGTTTTTCGTTCGTTACAAATGTATTTTATGCACTCATTTGACTTCTTCATGCTCTGATTCCTGTTTTAATTTGTCTTTTGCTTCCATTTACAACGAAAGAGTTTAACGAACAACGTTCCCTTTGATCAACTAAATCACACACAGCACGCTGCAGACATAATGATCTTTCCTCCCTTCCTTTGATCAACTAAATCACACACAGCACGCTGCAGACATAATGATCTTTCCTCCCTTCCTTTGACCAACTAAATCACACACAGCACGCTGCAGACATAATGATCTTTCCTCCCTTCCTTTGATCAACTAAATCACACACAGCACGCTGCAGACATAATGATCTTTCCTCCCTTCCTTTGATCAACTAAATCACACACAGCACGCTGCAGACATAATGATCTTTCCTCCCTTCCTTTGATCAACTAAATCACACACAGCACGCTGCAGACGTAATGATCTTTCTTCCATTCCTTCTTCTGCAGCATCATGAAGATGCAGGAAGCGGGGCTGATGGACAAGTGGCGTCAGCGCTGGTGGTCCAGCCCGGACCCGTGCACGAGCACGGACCGGACCAGCGCTGCCAAGGAGCTGGACTGGCCCTCCCTCTCGGGCCTCTTCTACATCTTCCTGGGCGTCGCCTTCGTCTCCGTCGTCCTCAGACTCCTCGAGCTCGGCTTCCACAGCGACAAGCTGCTGCAGGTCTGGAACCATTTGAAGTCTATGGTGAGGATGGCGGCTTCCTCCGAGGGCGGATCGACGAGCGACTGCAAGTGTTCGGAAGGCCACGGCACTCTCTGCAGCTACTGTTCCACGAAGACCGGTCCCAGAAGAAGCAGGCAACGCAGCAGCAGCTGCAGAGTGAGGTCCGAAAGAAACGGGTCCACCAGGTCCGGCTTCCGGAGCTCCGCAAGTGACGGGGTTGTTGGATGTGACGAAGAGAGCGTGATCGGCCACGGAGACATCAGTGTTGTGTGTGGGAGTGCATTAACTGTAAACCGTAGCGTGAGGAGTCCGGAGTTTCAGGACTTTGACAACGGAATCGCGTACTGGGAACCTTCTGTGCAGAGGAGAGAAAGTGCCAGACTGAGTGCCAGAAGAGGCTCACCAGAGCACCTTGAATGAGCTGCCTGACATTTCGAACAGACTTGAACAGTCGCGTTAGAGAAACGCCGTAACATTCTGGCTCCATGTGAGTGATGAGCAAAGACAGTTTATGGCGGATAACCACTAATCCCGATTTTCCAGAGATTCCGCAAGTGCTTCTCTCCTTCCACATTCGCGAGTCGCCGGTAGTCTCACAAATACCTATGGGCTTGTGTTTATCTGTAGATCGGGAGAGTACCTAGTTTTACCAACAACGCCAGTCGCGTGTCTTCGAAAGGTCGAAAATGGACACCGTGTGGCAACAGCCTTAACTGTTGGTTTCAAGTTCAGACAAAGTTCGCTGAAATTGTTGCAGATGTCGGTGATTGCCAACGACCCCTTCTCATTTGAGATTTTCCTGTCTCCTCTTCGCCGTGTATGTTGATTATGATGTATCATGATGCGTGAATCCAAATTTTCTTGAATAATTTGTGGTATTTAGTGGTTTGTGAGACGGCGTCGATCCGTACATGTGTTCGTTTTCTCCTCAGTAATAGCCTGTCTCTTCATACATACGGGGCCTGGTGGGCCGATTTGGCCACATGGTTACGTACTGGCGCTCTGTCGGTGAGGGTGGGACCCGTTGTCATGGGTTTGAATCCTAGCGTCAGTTTGCTAGTTTTTTTTCAATAATTATGGCTTGTGCCATTGCTGACATTGCCTTTCTAATGACATATTATGGCTTGTGCCATTACTGACGTTGCCTCTTCAATGACTAATTCTGGCTTGTGCCATTACTGACTTTGCCTCTCCAATGACTAATTCTGGCTTGTGCCATTACTGACTTTGCCTCTCCAATGACTGTCTCCCCTGAAGCTACCTTAATTATAACCTAAAGACTCACATCGTTGCCTATCCTGTTGCAAATATCACCTTGATGGCTCAAAGCGAATCAGGTATGGGTTTCTTTCCCGGGTTTCTGGCATAGAGGGTTCTGCGCTGACATCCAAATGTCGTCTGTCAAAGTTAATGGCTCACATGCTTTCGCTCTGGCCACTACTGTGTACGGTATGGATGCCTTGAGTCTTATCAAGGCGTTTCACTAAACATAATTTTGTCTCATTTGATTGCAGCTGAAATCTGTCGTCATCAATGAGCATGCACCGTCATCTGTTTCGAAGATTTATTTTGGATTCTACAGGTCTGTTGTTCTATTGTTACAATCTAGCTTGTGGTCCATCTTGGCCACACTTCGGGTTTTCGCGCCATTATTTTAAAGTCCTGACTGGTTGAAGCTGCTCGGATAACTAGCAACCCGGAACCTCTATCCTGATCCTCGTCATTACATCCTCGGAAAATACTCGGCGTTAAAGCGACCAATCGCTTGGCGCTGTTCTGGTCGTGGGCCAGCAGTTCGCCACGTGGAGAAACCCAAGACGTTGTGAA
>OY757541.1:4001110-4006954 GCA_963584105.1 Alviniconcha strummeri
CTGCCTCCCTCTAGACTTGGTTGTGCAGGCCGTTGATATGCTTGAGGTAACTGCTGCCTTCAGGGAGAAAGAAGTAGAGACTATCAATCAAGAGCTTATCCCTTGCTATCAGCCTGGCTGTGTACCCATACATATTTTAAGCTTCCACGGCAAGATTGTATAGAAGGTTATTTTCGGATTAACTCCGGCAACACCTAGTCTTCTTTCAGTGCGGACCCTGAATGATTAATTTAATGCGTTTGCTGGTCTTGGAGTTGATTAGAAATGTCTTTCAAGCTACGGGTATTTGAGTTAAAAAACTTCAATCGTCATTGTAGCCGACAGAAAGTGAGGCTTAATTATAATGAATAATTCTTTAGGCATCTCGCCACCGACTGTGCCTCAGGGTCCCAAGACGCTACACTCTTTGAAGTCTACGATGAATAATAGTGAGGCGTTGGTTGCGACACGGTACCTTGTAAATACAACAGTAACTTGTGAACAGCGTAACAGCACAAACTGGAATTTCGCGGCCTTTTAGCACATGTAAAAATAATGCCTATCTGTTTGTGGCTCAACTTGAAACATCTCCCGCCGCCCCTGCCGGGACTCGAACCCGCAGACTCTCGATAACGAGTCTGGCGCTCTACCACTGACCCGGACCTATAACTGTTTATACACAGGTCCATGACCAATGACCTATCCACGCTCTCCGCTGTTCAGAGGTCTTCTCTGGCAAGTCAGGTGTGAGTGGTTTAGTCGCTTTGAAAAGGTTTCTGGGACACTGTTCGCATCTTCCAAGCGAAGCTGGGAGGGTATCATTTTATCATCTTCAGTTTGGCTCAGTTTTGTTGTTGTTGTCGTTGTTGTTGTTTTCCTCTTCCGTGCATCGGGCAATTCAGCGACGCTAGTTTGCACTAGTGAATGTCCTTCGTAATCTTTCACGCAAGAAGTCGCGAAAGGTCGCAGCTGCGACTTCCGGGCCAGTTTCTGAGTAGGCGTTGGTTTACGCTGTGTATAACAATGGAAGTTGAACCTAGAACTGCGAAGCAAAATAAATGCCACTACTGTCCTGTTTACAAGATTTACAGGGAAAGGGGACGGGGGAGGGGTAAAAAGTGTCTTTGTATCGTTTCCCGGCTTACCAGATGATCGAAAGTGGAGGAGGGAGGGGAGGGGGGTGTCTGGACATCCTATAGCACTAGCAACAAGTTCTTGCTTGTTGTCAGGCACACTCTGACCACAGGCCTTAAAATATGCCTTTAGAATACAGAATACAGAATACAGAAATTTAAAGTTCGGACTGTGAACTTCGAGTATTTACTGTCATCGCCTTTCATTGGGAAGAAAGTACGCACGAGAAGTAAGAATAGCTAAGAGACTTAAAGTCCAAGGTTTTTTAAGTATGCAAAATGACCATTGAAATGATTGACAAATGAGTCACTAGTTTCAGATTTAATGACATAAAAAATATTGTTAAATTTTTTTAATTGGGTTTTTAATCGATTTTCTTTTCTGTAGGCTTCCCCGGAAGTGACGTCAGTCTGGGGAGTCAGTACGGTTGCCATGTTATATTCTTTAGTAAAATGTGTATGCGTGTGGTCGACAAAAAAGTTACCTATGCCGGCCTACTGTGTTGCCGCGAACTGTAACAATTCACAGACGACCCCAGATATAACAATGCACGAGCTCCCGCGCAATCGACCCGCAGTGAGGCGAAAGTGGATTAAGTTTATACATTTCAAACGAGCTGACTTTCTTGCTGCGCCGCATCATGCCCATTTGTGTAGCGAGTACTTCAGTGAGTGCGATTTCGCAAACCCCATGGAATACCGCATGTCGAAGATGACACGATGTTCCGGTACTCTTTCAAAATCCTGCCTGACAGGCTCAAGCTGATACGGCTGTATCCTTGAGGGTCTCTCGGGCAAAGTATCGGTTTCGTCTTCGGAGCTCGAGCTGGCCATTTTGCAGCGACTCCCCAGAGTGACTTAGTAGGCATATCGTCACGTGACTTAGGCGTCATGGCGACACTTTCGGTACGACAGATTTTTTTTTCTTTTTTCACCTACATCATCGTTCTCAGCGACCTTGAACGGAAATCGTGTCAAAAATCACCCCTAACCTTGGACTTGTCCTTTAAGCGATGACGTGTAAAAGTCAAGGGAGTTAATCCCGTCTGGACAATAATAATAATGTACAGTTATCATGCGCTCATCAACGCCCTGAACGCTCACATGATACATATTAACCTAAATATGATATTCTATACACATGTAAAGCATAGTCCTACCAAAACAATTTACATAAAGTATTATTTTAAAAAATATAAATATAAAATAATAATAATGAAAACGCACTACAAACACGCAGGCACGCACACACACACACACACACACACACACACACACACACACACACACACACACACACACACACAACACACAACACACACACAACACACACACACACACACACACACACACACACACACACACACACATTCACACACACAGACACACACACACACACACACACAGACACACACACACACACACACATTCACACACACACACACACATTCACACACACACACACACACACACACACACACGCGCGCGCGCACGCACGCACGCACGCACGCACGCACGCACGCACACACACACACACACACACACACACAAAGTCTTCGGCTTAGCTAAAGAACAAGCATGCGTTTTGTCTGTTCCCTGCACCTGTGGTTGTGGCAGGAACGGCTAATCCCACAGGGAACCCTCTTCTGGTGCAGAAGCCAACGAATTACGTTCCTTTGTCCCGCCTTACACCCGTCACAATGGGGACCGTTGATTATTTGACGTAGCTGAAAGAAAAGGAGGAAGGAAGAGGAGGAAATCGTAAGCACTCCACACTCCAACCCCCCCCCCCCCCCCCCCCCACCCAACAGACACCTCCACCCAAACCGCACCCCCCACCCACCCACCCCCGCCAAATAAATAAATAAATGGTTAGATAAATAAATCGCGACGCTTGGCACTTATTGTTTGCCCGTGGCGATTATGGCTAAAAACCAGGACAATTTGGCTGGTTTAACTTTCGTGTATAAACAATGATTTAGAAACTGGAACGTACGAGCTGGTTTATTCGTAATACAGCTTGTTGTTCGACTTGCTCACACAGTAACCGTTTTGCTTTAATGTAAAGTTGGAAATAAAAATAAACGAAAGGTCTTAGAAATCGACATCGGATGCAGCAAAAATCTGAAACAGACGGGGCCCAGAGCACTCGTGCAGGATGTACCTCTGGTGGAGTTTAAGTATCTTTTATTTACTCGCATGCCAGGTGAGTTACCGTAGTCGACTCAGGTCTTTAGAAAGTTAATTAACTACCTTGTGTGTTGATCGGATGCAGCTGTAAGACCCAACTGTGCAACAGGCAAGGATAGGTCTAAAGCAATGCGTTCTAAACCATTGCTATTCGTGAGATTGCAGAGCTTCGCGGTGCGTTGTAATTTATCACTGTCATTGTTTTGTTTGTTTCCCATTCTTTTAAACTGTGCATAGCAAAGACAAAGGTCCGGATTGATTGGCATAGTTTACGCTGTCTTGCATTCTAGTTTCTTTTGCATGCTGTCGTAAAAACATTTTTAACGTACCTTGATCATTCAACGAAGCTGTGTCTATTTATTTTGATTAATCTTGCCTGGATGCGATTTATTTGTTGTTGTTTTATTCAGAACCGAATTATGTACCAGTAAATAGATCTTGAAAACCTAAAACAAAACAACAACAACAAAATCTCACAAACACACCATCAAGTCAAGCGAATGATTCAAAATGAAATATTTCTTTTATAAATATATTTTGTCACGCAAAATTTGCTTTGAACGAGAAGCCATTTTCCAAACAGACGCTTCAAATGGCTTTTTCTCCTTTTGTCTGAGGTCTCTTACGTCGGTTGTCCAGATCATAATAACAAACTATACTAAGCCGACTGTGTTCATTGGCTCCCACCTTGTGTGCCAGTTTCTGCCGTCCGTCGATTGGTTTAATTGACTGCTGACGTCTGTATTTACCAGTCAAATACGGCTCAGGCAGCCACATCCGGTGCCAGAGTTTTGTTAGCAAAGAAACCAGCCTGGACTTTCTCTTCTCTCACACACACACACGAGTTTGGTCGAATGAGGGAACGATTGAATGACGTACATTCATTATTCATTGCAACTATACACCCGCGCTAACAAGGACTGTCAATAGGCTGCAGTAGTAATAAAGACAGTTGGCGGGATTGTATGCTCCTTCTGGGGGGTTTCGGATGAGAATGGAATAGGCCTAATGTTATATCATGCCGTGTGATTGAGTCTAAATGAGCATGCACAGTGTTGACAGCATACGGGTGTGTTTTCATCAGAGAGAGAGAGAGAGAGAGAGAGAGAGAGAGAGAGAGAGAGAGAGAGAGAGAGAGAGAGAGAGAGAGAGAGAGAGAGAGAGAGAGAGAGAGAGAGAGAGAGAGAGAGAGAGAATGTAGCCCTTCGTATTGTGACCTTGAACTAGCGTAAAAATACTGGAGAAAAAAGAAAAAGAAAACAAAAGAGAAAAATCTGAAACAAGGGTTTAGGGCTAGCGCTCTAAAGCAAGATACAAACACAACAGGTTAAAAAGAAGGCTTGTTTAATATGACAATATAGTCTCTTGAAAACAGGGGCTTACCCTGAAAAATCGAACATTGTGTATTGTCATATTAAATACACGTTCTTTTTAACCATTCTATGCATTTGGATCGTGAAAATAAAGAACGTGTATGAGCCCGATAGCCTGTTTTTATTCATGCCCCCCCCCCCCCCCCCCCCCCACCATTCGGGTGGGACCGTGGTGCGCAGAATATAGCAGACACACGACACAGTATAAAACTAAAGTTTCTTTTTTTCTTTTCTTGTTCTCCCTTAAAAAATAAAAATAAAATGTCATTTAGGATAGCCAGATACTTTGTTAAAAGTTACCATTTCCTACTAATTTCATTTTGTAATGGTACCACTGGTGCTGTCCTTTCGACACTACCGAGTGTGGTTGACTTAAAAACTCAGTATAGAGTGACTATGGAGGTCAACACAGTGCTGTAACTAACCGTGGGTAATTGAGTAATGGGTGTCTGATGCTTGTGTGGTAAAGGTTATTGTCCCGAGAGATAGACATCAATAGGTTATTCATTGTGTAGAGCGACTGGCGAACCTAAGCTCTCTCTCTGTTTCTGTCTGTCTGTCTCTGTCTGTCTCTGTCTGTCTGTCTGTCTGTCTGTCTGTCTGTCTGTCTGTCTGTCTGTCTGTCTGTCTGTCTGTCTGTCTGTCTGTCTGTCTGTCTGTCTGTCTGTCTGTCTGTCTCTCTCTCTCTCTCTCTCTCTCTCTCTCTCTCTCTCTCTCTCTCTCTCCTCTCTCTCTCTCTCTCTCTCTCTCTCTCTCTCTCTCTCTCTCTCTCTCTCTCAGTTCTCATGTATAACGTTTCACTCACTCATTCATGCCTGTATGTATATAAATAGTGCCTGTAATTTGATATCTACTCATCACTAGCTTAGCAATGAATAGTTGTTAGGTTTTTGACGTCAGTTGCTAACTTTGATTATTGTGGTAGTTTGTATCTTGCTTTTGCCTTTGTGCTTGCTGATTGTGTTGTAGTAGTAGTAGTTGCTGTTGTTGCTGTTGCTGTGCAGAATTAGTCGTATCAGATAATCATTATTATAATTTTATCTCTTTAATGATTATCATTGTTGTTGTCAAGAACGAGGACAAATATAATTATCAAAAGAAAACAGGACACGGATACCCACATGCACGCAAGTACGCACACACGCGCGCGCACGCGCGCACACACAACA
>OY757541.1:4012154-4014654 GCA_963584105.1 Alviniconcha strummeri
GCACCATGTCACTTCATGCAAAGCCACATACGTAAAGTGTATGCGTGTTTAGCTGTAACCTGCCACCTGCACTTTTGGCGGAATGACCGGAGTCTTTTACGTGCTACTGCAGTAACACGGGGGTAGAACGGATACCAAAATAAGAGTCAACACAGAAAGTTACCCTGGAGAAGAAAATACTCCCGCCACTCCTGCAGGGATTCGAACCCGCGACCTTTCGATCACGAGTCAGGCGCTCTAACCACTGAGCTATCCCCGCCCCCGTACATACATCGGGCATGTTTCTCGCCTATCTTCCATGGGGTATAGAGTACTGTGAAACTGATTTCAGGTTAAATGGAGGTAGACCAGTGAATAAGACAGCACCTGTAGCGGTTTTGTGGAAGTAGTTTATTGAGATTTGAACATATGTGCATTTTTGTAAAAGGTTGCTTAACTTTTGAACTTGAGTATATTCTATTCCGTGACGTCATCCATTAAAGCAGGTGTTAATCAAACATTCTCTGTGACTCTCTCAGTCGCCATGATATAATTATTTGGTGGGAAATGAAGCACTTTTCTTCAATATTTTTACACAAGCATTGTACAAAATTATGCAACGTGACATTTTTTTTCTTTTTTAATCTTCATTAATCCCACACGCGTAATTCAGGCCACCATACCTGGGTAAGACAACAGCAGCCGCAATAGCAGTGCTACCCATTGATACCAGCATGTGCAGTATTTCTGTGCGTCCAAAGAATGGTATAGCTGCCTGTTGTTTGGGATTTGTAGGGGACACGCCCATTTTAATACATGCCATTAAGCTGCTATGTACCATCTCAGATAATCCCTAAAAGCAGAGTAGTTCATCTTGCAGACAAGCAGATATTGAAAAGACACATACTGAGCTATCCAAAAATCATTGTCTCCAAAAATCCCCCCCCCCCCCCCCCGGGAGGGGAGGGGAGGGAGAGTTTCGATACCTGGCCCATGGACTACTTGTTTGTATATTCATAATTTTGTATGGTTATACATCCTCATATTGCTTATTAACAAACAATAGTTTTGTATTACATACACAGCATGGACTCATTCTGTTTGTGATGTTTTTGTTAATGTTGCTGTTTTAAAGTCGTATAATTGAATGGAAATCACATGATGTATATATGCAGAGTAGTCTTTTTATTCCTTCTAGAAAATGTACCTAACGAGTGTGAATTTTTGTTGAAGCTCCAAAAGAGAGGCAGAGCCTAGTCGCTGTGCTGGCCGACTACCATGTTGGAATCGTCACCCTTGAGTTGTTCACGTCACAGACTGACGTCATAGCGTCATTGGTATCAGCTATTCAGAGCACAACCATAACGTCAGTGCTGCTGTGCTTGGACTCTAGCACGCTGCTGATGTTTCTGAAGCAGGTATGAAAAGTAGAATTCGTTACTTAATTTCTCGACAATTATTAAATGTTTCATATCCAGCTGCTTTAAAGTTGTTGTTAATCAAACAGTTTGAGGATGCATTTCTGGTGGAGTTTATATAGCTTGTATTTACTCGCATGCCAGAATCCTAAAATGCCGATATATTTTCTCGTCCACAAAGGCGAAGGAAGCGGCCATGCTGCACCAGCACTACGAGTGGCTGGTAATGTGCGCGAGGTTGGAACCTAAGTCCCTGGAGAAACTCCTGTGTTGTGCTCCCAGCAACGTGGCCCTTGTGGCTCCTGCGCTTGTTCAGGTACATGTACATAATATATACCATTTACATTTACTGACATACCATCTACAAGCAGTCACATAATATATACTTAATAAATTGCACTAATGAAAAACAGGTACAAGTAGAAAAGCGAATAAAATAACTGTTATAAAAGGCATACAACTGGAATGGTATGAAGTTATTGACTCTGGTTCAGCGTCCTTTATTGCCTGAGAGTGAGACCAAACAGTCGTTTAAACAGGTTGTAAACTGTAGGTTATAGATCACGGAACAACAGCTGTCATGTTCCCCATGCTCGGCACAAAATATTTCATTCAGACCTCTGACGCTTAAATCTATCGCAATAGTCTGAAACAGATTAACTACATTTGTTTGTTGATTCTCTAGCATATTGATTTTCTTTCCAGCACGGAATGATGACTGCATATTCTCTGTACAAGTTCTATGGTTCTATGTTCAACAAACACTCATTGCCCCATTCTCTTTTAGAATCGGTTCAAATCAGCTTCATATTTCATGATGCTGGCGTTTGGATTGTTTGTTCCCAGAACGGCAGCACACACGCAGCAGTGTTTCACAGCATGGAAAATCATCGAGTGCCTTTGCTTTTATTCCAACCACACAGCTTTGCCGTCTTCAGCTATAACTTGCAAACCGCCAAGCTTCATCACGTGGCTTCCTGGACTCCCAAATCGAGACTGAAAGTCTTTAGTGGCGTCATCTTCCCAGATCTCTTTCGTCATTTCAGCAACGCGACGTTAAGAATTGGAACATGGGAGGTAAACAAACGATAGGGTATCCTGAC
>OY757541.1:4017154-4024276 GCA_963584105.1 Alviniconcha strummeri
TCGTCATTTCAGTCATCTTGTTTGCCATCACCAAAGTCTGCAACCTCGACTTCTTCAACGTCTCCAAACAGCATGTGCCTTTTACCTTGGAGGAGTGTTTCCTGGTGATTTTTGGCTCACTTATGTGTCAAGGTAGGCAATAATTATTTCCTTGTTGCTCTCTCTCTCTCTCTCTCTCTCTCTCTCTCTCTCTCTCTCTCTCTCTCTCTCTCTCTCTCTCTCTCTCTCTCTCTCTCTCTCTCTCTCTCTCTCTCTCTCCATCTATCTATCTATCAATCAATCAATCTATCTCTCTATCTCTCTATCTATCTGTCTCTTTTTACAAAATTCCGTACTCTGAATGTGAGTGTGGAATACATCGTCAGCCCCTTCTTAGCACTAGGATAATCTACTTGGTTCTAATAATGATGGAAGTGTATAAAAAACAAACGTTATTATGATGAACTGGTAGGTCAGCTCAGTTCAGTTCAGTTCAAGACGGTATTTATGCGCTCAAAAAAGACCATATTTATGCGCCCCACCCCGTCCCTCAGAAATTTCCGCAACGTCGCCTTCCGCAACAGTTCTAATGTTCGTCTGACTGACGATAGCCCTCTCGCCCTTTCAAGAGAGATCGTCTAGCGAAGCGTTAGACGATCTCTCTTGAAAGGGCGAGAGAGGGCTATCTTTTCATGCCTCTCTCCTCCAGGCGATCGATGGTGTAACATGTGATGAAAACCTTCAAAATTCAAGACTGTTTGCGGTAGGGTATGACAACCAAACAGTGTGCCAGTTAGTGAGGCAGGTATAATACCACAGAGTTTCACAGCCTTGCTGATTGTGCATGACTTGTATACCTGCAAACACGTGTTGTCCGCCACCCGCTTTCGTCAGCAGGGAGTCTGGTGTTGAGATGTGGTGGTAAAGTACGTCCCGGTGGTGTCCCGTAAAAAGACTAGTGTGTGGGTATTTCTCACCAGACACTGTTCGACACCCAGTGTCGTCAGCAGGACGTGTGGTGTTGACATGTGGTGGGTATCTGTGTCAACAGGCACTGTCCGTCACTCAGTGTCGTCAGTAGGACGTCTGGTGCCGGTGGCTAGTGTCGTGTTAGCGAGGGTAGTGTTTTGTGTTAACTAGGGTAGCGCTTTGGGTTAACTAGGGCAATATTTAGTGTGGTATGGTAGTGTGTAGGTATTTCAGTCTACAGGCGCTATCCGTCACGCAGTGTCATCAGCAGGACGTCTGGTGCTGGTGGCTAGTGTCGTGTTATCGAGGGTAGTGTTTTGTGTTAACCAAGGTGTTGTATAGGGTAGCGTTTTGTGTTAACCAAGGTGTTATATAGGGTAGCGTTTTGTGTTAACCAAGGTGTTATATAGGGTAGTGTTCTGTGTCAACCAGGTAATGTGTGGGTATTTGTGTCTACAGGCGCTATCCGTCACCCAGTGTCGTCAGCAGGACGTCTGGTGCTGGGCTGCTGGTGGCTCTTCACCATCCTCATCGTGTCCATCTACACGGCCAGTCTGGCGGCGCTGCTGACCGTCCGTGTGCAGGGACAAAACGTCGACTCCATCCAGGACCTAGCGGCCTCCTCCCTCACCCCTATCACTCTCCAGGGCACCAGCTGGTGGACTTTGTTCATGGTCAGTGGGTCAGTGATTCAGTTGCATTGTATTTGATTGAGGCATGGATTCACTCTACCTCTACCTGTATTCGCTTTCCTGTGTGTTTGCTATATGTTGAAATAGCACGTACCAAAGAGAATGAGTAACAACAACAACAACATCTACGACAATAATAATAATAAACTATTTATGGTGCCCCATCTCGTAAGATCCCAGAGCCCTTACAAAGATATAAAGAGTAGGTACTCTCCTGCTGCCAGGTAAGTGATGCCATGCACTACATGGCTATGTGAGGTCCATCTGCAGCCATGATAACCTCCCTGCAACACATCATCCACCCTCCACAAACGGAGGTAAATCTATACGCTGCCCCCCATTACCGACACCTGATGTGTACGCTGCCCCCATTACCGACACTGATTTGTCTATCTTTGCCCCCCCACCTCCCCCCGTTACCAACACCTCACTTGTCCACTGCCCCCCTTACCAACACATGATTTGCCCATTGGCCCCCTTACCAACACCTTATTTGTCCACTGCCCTCCTTACCAACACCTGATTTGCAGACTGCCCCCTAACCAACACCTGATTTGTCCACTGGCCCCCTTACAAACACCTGATTTATCCAGTGCCCACCCTCCAACTTATCAACAACTCATTATTTTGTTCATCACTGCCCCGCCCCCCCCCCTCCACCACACCTTACCAACACCTGATTTATCCACTGCCCCCTTTTTACCAACACCTGATTTATCCACTGCCCCCTTTTACCAACACCTGATTTATCCACTGCCCCCTTTTACCAACACCTGATTTATCCAATGCCCCTTTTTACCAACACCTGATTTATCTAATGCCCCTTTTACCAACACCTGATTTATACACTGTCCCCTTTTACCAACACCTGATTTATCCACTGTCCCCTTTTACCAACACCTGATTTATCCACTGAGCCTTTTACCAACACCTGATTTATCCAATGAGCCTTTTACCAACACCTGATTTATCCACTGCCCCTTTTACCAACACCTGATTTATCCACTGCCCCTTTTACCAACACCTGATTTATCCACTGCCCCTTTTACCAACACCTGATTTATCCACTGCCCCCTTTACCAACACCTGATGTGTCCACTGCCCTCCAAACGCAGAAAGCGGACAGGGGAGTGTACGGCACAGTGGGTCAGCGAATGGCCAGCTCCCCGGTGGTCAAGACGTACGACGAGGCCATGGAGCTGGTGTACGCCGGCACGGCTGCCTTCGTCATGGACGTAAACCAGGTGAACTACCTATACAGGCAGGACTGCAAGAACCTGCACGTGGCCGCCACTACTTTCGTTAACAACGGGATCGGCTTCGCTCTGCCTAAACACGCCTACTACAGGGAAGCGATGAGCAACATGTGAGTGCGACGTTTTCCACTCGCTGGGTCTGTTGTCTGGTGTCTGTCTGACTGTGTGCGTGCACGTAGATTCGCTCCTTCGTCCAGTTGTCTGTCTGGGTATTCGTGTTTCTGACTATTTCTGCACATGATGCTATATTGCTTTGATTTCAGGGTTTGATATCAGCTGCTCTGTTGGTTCAAATCTCTCTGTGTCTCTTTGTCTCTGTCTCTCTGTCTCTGTCTCTCTCTCTCTCTGTTTTTCTCTTTCTCTCTGTCTCTGTCTCTCTGTCTCTCTCTCTCTCTCTGTTTGCCTCTGTCTCTCTGTCTCTGTCAGTCTCTGTGTCTCTCTGTCTGTCTCTGTCTCTGTCTGTCTGTCTGTCTGTCTGTCTGTCTGTCTGTCTGTCTGTCTGTCTGTCTGTCTGTCTGTCTGTCTGTCTGTCTGTCTCTCTCTCTCTCTCTCTCTCTCTCTCTCTCTCTCTCTCTCTCTCTCTCTCTCTCTCTCTCTCTCTCTCTCTCTCCCTCCCTCTCTCTCTCTCTCTCTCTCTCCCTCCCTCTCTCTCTCTCTCTCTCTCTCTCTCTCCCTCCCTCCCTCTCTCTCTCTCTCTCTCTCTCTCTCTCTCTCTCTCTCTCTCCCTCCCTCTCTCTCTCTCTCTCTCTCCCTCCCTCTCTCTCTCTCTCTCCCTCCCTCTCTCTCTCTCTCTCTCTCTCCCTCCCTCTCTCTCTCTCTCTCCCTCCCTCTCTCTCTCTCTCTCTCTCTTGTGTTTGCATCAGTGCATAGAATACATATTTTATCATACCGTGAACGCTCAGATAACGCATGTTAACCATAACCCAATATTCTATACACACGCAGAGCACAGCATTACTACTGCAATTGACACATAAAGTATTATATGAAGCAACAACAAAAACTAAAATAAACGCAATGATTTCAAACCATTTATACATACATGATATTGATTTCTACACATGCACGCACACACACACACACACACACACACACACACACACACACACACACACACACACACACACACACACACACACACACACACACACACACACACACACACACACACACACACACACACACACACACACACACACACACACACACACACACGCGCGCGCGCGCGCGCGCGCGCGCGCGAAGAGATGAGACTGAAGTGGAAATTGAATAAGGAGAGTGTCAGAGACCTAACTTTGCAAGAGTCAACGTCCCAGACAGACGGTTAGAATAAAATACCTCCAGAGTGGACCTTTCTCTGTGAGCCGGTTTGGCGTAGCGGTAAGACGTTAGGCTGGTAAGCAGAGGGACCTCGGTTCGAATCCGCTTCGGCTCTCCTTTCTTATGACTTTGTCCCCCACAATTAATGAAACATTAAAATAACTCTCATCGCTGCCAATCCTAATGCAGGAGTCATTCTGGTGGTGACAGTGTAGCGACAGGTATAATAGTCTCCCTCTCCCCCTACCTGCATAGCCCCTTTTCCCCCTTCTCCCCGTCCCTAATAAGCCGTATTGTTTCTATGGACGTTTGACACCCTGTTTACTTACCTTTCTTTCAGAATCCTCAAGCTTCGGGAGGGGGGCTTTCTGGGGGCATGGAAGCGGAAGTGGTGGCAGATGTTGTCCGACTGCGGGACGGACGGTCCTTCCGTCGAAGGTTCCAGACGGCTGCACATCATCTACCTGGGAGGAATCCTCATCGTGTACGCCGTCACCGTCCTCCTGACCCTCCTGTGCCTCCTCCTGCAGTATCTGCTCCACTCCAGGCGCTCTGCCCGACTCAGGCGGAGCTGTTCCGCACCTGGGTTAGCACCTGCTGATGCAGGAGGTGATCAACAAGGGAGCCAGACAACTGACAGAGCCTAGAGCATGAAATTGGAGGAGTTGTTCCACACCTGGGTTAGCACCTGCTGATGAAGGAGATGCATAATCAACAAGGGAGCCAGACAACTGATGAAACCTTACATGACATTGGTGGGGGTTTCGTGGCTGGCTTTGGGGGTCTTACGCGGCTTTTTTGTTTTTGTTTTTGATTAAAAACAATATATAGAAAAATTCTCAAACAAGGACTGCTAGCCATTCTAAAACAATATCCAAACAAATAAAATGTTCAAAAGAGCGATATTTATTAAGAGGAAAAAAAGTGCGAATTTTACTCCCTTATCCAGGTACGAAACGACACTTCAACAACAGTTAACCGGTGAAAAACGATGAAAAACAAGAACTGTGTTGTTTTCGTGTCCAGTGTTAGTTTTAGTTTTTTAGTTGTTTTTGTTGTTGTTGTTGTTTGTTGCGGACCTAGGTGCTTACGCGGCTTTTTATGTTGACCTAGGAGCCGATCGGTTCAGTTCTTGTTGCTTAATGATGAGCATATTAGGGGCAGTCTGTAGAATGAACCAGGTAAAGTAAGTAAACATGGTGCTTAACGTCCACAGAAACCACGATGAGCCATAACGTAAGCCACCCAAACTGATCAAAACTAGAACACGACATTGACAAGTATTCGTCGTTTTTCGTGTTCGTGACTTTTTGGTACTTTAGGTGGCTTTCAAACCTAGGGATCAGTAAATGAGCCATACAGCTGATGAAAACTAGAACATGAAATTGATAAATTTCTTTTGAATTTGCTCTTTAATATGTTGACTGAGGAGCTGATCTAAGTGTGCCATAAAGCTGATGCAAAACTAGAACAGGAAACTGATAGGAATTCTATGGTGGAGGGGAAGTAACTCGACCGTACCTACATTTTCTGCTAGCTGCTGTCTGCCTTTAATCCCCAGTGTACGCTTTTGAGAAATTGATTCGTTTGACTAACTGACTTACTAATTGACTGACTGACAGCATGGTTGACTGAATGTTCCCAAACAGACACTTGAATTTACTGTCTGACTAATTGATTATTGATTGATATTTGTTCTTTATCAGATTTTTTTTAATTCATCCAACAAATAATTATCATTGTTGCTGAAATGACTCACTGATTAATTGATTTTCCTCACCGGATCTTATTAAATCCATTGTCTGCTTGATAGGCAAAATGAGCGAATGATTGAAGGATTGATTGATAGATTCATTCTTTGATTGATCAACGCAGTTGAGAACCTGTGTAGCCTAATTATTTACTTGTTGGACATTTTGGTTCTGCTAATTCACTTGTTTGAATGTTTGTACTGCTGTAAAATGCTGTAGAATGTGTTAACCAACTGTTCATCGGAAAACTCAGTTTTAAGTATTCATTCCATATTCACTACCATTTAATTGCATATACTATGTTTGTATGTGATGTCAGTTTAGTGAGTCAGTGTCATATTGGTTTAATACTTTTTCAACAATGCCGCGATGGACTGATAATATTAAAGTCGATATTTACTCAGATTTATGCGAAAAGCATCTGTACATAACATCCGATATCAAACCATTGATTTATAAGTCCACGATTGATTAAATAATCACGATTAAATAGAAATCGTCTTGTACATGAGAGAGAGAGAGAGAGAGAGAGAGAGAGAGAGAGAGAGAGAGAGAGAGAGAGAGAGAGAGAGAGAGAGAGAGAGAGCGACAGAGAGGGAATCAGAGAGAGAGAGAGAGAGAGAGAGAGAGAGAGAGAGAGAGAGAGAGAGAGAGACAGACAGACAGACAGACAGACAGACAGACAGACAGAGACAGACAGACAGACAGACAGACAGAGACAGAGAGAGACAGAGACAGAGAGACAGAGAGGTATAAGCACTGTACTGTAATTGACTCCATTTAACATCGTTTCTATGCTCACACATGAGATAAGTGCCATTATGACCGCCGAAACACGTAGATGAGAAACAAGTGACGATGTGGCCAAGGCTATGAGGGGGAAAACCAAGATTTAACTAAAGGGAAACAACTGCGACGCCAATAACTGAAAACGACGCCAATAAAGACTGACAAGAGTTGTGCCTCTTCACGTAACATGCACAGTGTGTCAGCCAAGCGTTCATCTTGTGCAGCTGTTCTTTACCCACCCCCCTGGCTTGTCAGGGAACATGCGAGCAATGTTGCTGCACTCCCAAAGAAAACAACACAGCAGCAGCTTTGCTCGTTTACAGTCTCCCCATTATAGCCCGTGTCCGCTCTCGTGTGGCAAAGAGG
>OY757541.1:4029476-4039476 GCA_963584105.1 Alviniconcha strummeri
TTACTTCAGCTGACAGAACCGTTTATTTCACATAAACTCAAGAGGTTCACGGAGTAGAACAAATGAGTGTTTCGCATACACAACCCCCCCCCCCCCTCCCATCCCCCCCACCCCCCACTCCTTACCTTATCAGTGTCCTCTAGCTGGTTCTTGATACAAATTTCCGCAGACATTCTCACACTCACAAGCTGTTATCTAAGCGAGCGTCTTTGAGTAAACTGCGGCAACTGGCGCATGAAAAATTAAGCTCCAACACTTGCATGAATGTTTCAAAAATCGCCAGCAGTATTTTGTCTGTCTGTCTGTCTGTCTGTCTGTCTGTCTATGTATCTCTGTCTGTGTATGTGTCTCTCAGTTGCTCTCTCTGTCTCTCTGTCTCTGTCTCTATCTATGTTTGTCTCGGTCTCTGTCTGTCTGTCTGCCGTCTGTCTGTCTGTATGTCTCTCTCTCTCTCTCTCTCTCTCTCTCTCTCTCTCTCTCTCTCTCTCTCTCTCTCTCTCTCTCTCTCTCTCTCTCTCTCTCACACACACACACACATTTCTCTGTCTGTCTGTCTGTCTGTCTGTCTGTCTCTGTGTCTCTGTCTCTCTGTGTCTCTGTCTCTCTGTCTGCCTGCCTGCCTGTCTGCCTGTCTGTCTGTTTGTTTGTCTGTCTGTCTGTCTGTCTGTCTGTCTGTCTGTCTGTTTCTCTCTGTCTCTCTCTCTCTCCCTGTAAACAATATGCACGGTGTCAAGTGACTGCTGCAAACTAGACCAGAAATTGCTTCGCCTTCTCGTCTGACATTTTGAGCGGCCTGTGTCAGACAAGCCGTGCTGAAATTAGCGATCATTAGTTAACGCAACAGGCGGTATTGGCAATGGCAGAGGTGTGGGTGTAAATATGTACGTTTCGTGTTACACATTATTTGCAGTGTTTTGCATGGTTTGCACATTCGATTCTCTATCTGTTCGACACACCCTCCCATACACATAAGGACGCATGCGCGGGCACGCACGCACGCACGCACACACATACACACAAACACACATGCACACGCACATACGTACACACATACACACAAACACACATGCACACGCACATACGTACACACAAAAAGGCGGTGTCCTTGCTGAAAGGACTAACACTTGGAACTACTGGGAGGGGGGCTACGAAGTTGCTGTTTGCGACTTCTGTGTGTGTGTGTGTGTGTGTGTGTGTGTGTGTGTGTGTGTGTGTGTGTGTGTGTGTGTGTGTGTGTGCCTGTGTGTGTGTGTGTGATGAAATGCGTGTATCGTTATGTCTTTATGAAGCACTCTGGGCTCTTACGAGATGGGGCGCCATAAATAATCTCTTCTTCTTCTTGTTATCATTATTATTATTTCTTCGACTCAAATCTGCAAGCGTATGTGTAACATTATACACGTGCAGATTTGCTTGACTTGTCATCCCTAATTACCTAGCATCTGTCGCACACGTGTCAATTAGCATGACGCCAATGCAGTCTGAGTCGCGTGTTTGTTTTGTTTGCAAATGGATTCAGTGTTTCAATAATCAATTCAAGGACTTGTGTGTGTGTGTGTGTGTGTGTGTGTGTGTGTGTGTGTGTGTGTGTGTGTGTGTGTGTGTGTGTGTGTATGTGTGTGTGTGTGTGTGTGTGTGTGTGTGTGTGTGTGTGTGTGTGTGTGTGTGTGTGTGCATTTGTGGTTTGCTAGTACACTTTTTACTTTTTTTTAAACTTCTTCTTCTTCTTCTGTCTGTCTGTCTGTCTGTCTCTGTCTCTTGTCTGTCTGTCTGTCTGTCTCTGTCTCTCTCTCTCTCTCTTTGTCTGTCTCTGTCCGTGTAGTCTCTGTCTGTCTGTCATTATCTCTCTCTCTCTCTCTTTGTTTCAGTCCGTGTCTCTCTGTCTCTGTCTCTATGTCTTTGTCTCTGTCTGTCTCTGTGTCTCTGTCTGTGTCTCTGTCTGTGTCTCTGTCTGTGTATCTCCGTGTCGCTCTGTTTCTGACTATGTATCTCTGTGTTTCTGTCTCTGTTCTCTCCTTGTCTCTCTCTGTCATCCTCTCTCTCTCAAGATGGCGCCCGGGCACCAGACGGGTCCAGCATGGCTGTCTATCACCGCGCTTACAGTCTGTGATGGAGTGCAGCTATTAGTCCAGACTCTTCGATGCTAAGTACTCTGTGTTGTTTTGCTCTGTACTATGGTGGTTCGAGGGAGCGTGTGCCCGGTCAGTGACATTTTTCCCCGTTCCTTTTTTTGGTTGTACCTGGGGTTGCGTTTCTTTTTCGTCGTGCCTGTGTGTTTCCTGCATCGGTCGGTAGCGCATCTTCTGTAGGCGCTGACCACTGACCCCCTTCTTTTTCTTAAGCTTGATTCACGTGTAAAAGTACACAAGCCGGCCTTGTGTTATTCTTCATAAACCGGAAGCACGTTGTTAAACTTTGTGTACTTGATAAAACTTGATCCCAGCCCAGTCAGTGTAAAAACTGCAGGCTGTAACTGCTGAGTGAGACTGACGTGAATCGTATGACATACCTCAATTTCTTCACAGCCAGTGCACAATCATAGCAACACCTCGACAACACCGTGGCAACCGTCATCGTCCATTGCACAAACATTTGTATCAACGTATTTTCGTCCTCTCGTGTTGTTGCTGGTCGGATTGCATATCGGCCGAGCTCTTCGTGTGCAAAACTTTTAGTTCATCAACTTGTGTTTAGTCCAGTTCACTTTATAAGCTGTTTAATCCCGTTTGCATTTTATAAGTAGTGTTTTTGTTGTTGTTTTTTGTTTTCCCTTTTCTTTTCTCCCTATCAGCTCTACATATTTCCTATAATACTGTGCATGTGAAATGTGCCTGTCTAGTAAACCATGTATAGGTCAGGGAAATGTCACAAGCAGATTACTGTGACTTGTTTCTGCCTTGTTTTTGATGGCTCAATCTGGCTAGTTGCACAATGACAACTCAGTATAATGCAATGGCAACAGTGCCAGTTAGTATTACCACTGTCATCAATGAAAAAATACAAAAAAAACAGTGATTGCTTTCAAGTAACTTTTACTACTGCGCCTGATCTCACACCTGTATGGCGCATTGTAATCAAACGCAGGTACTTTGACGGTCTCAACGAATCCAAGTATTTTCACTCAACATGGGCTGACTACGCCAGAATCAATGGCAAAAGAGTTCTCGTAGATGCTTCTAAAGTCAGTGACTATGATTTATTTCAAAGTACTCTTCAGGTGTATCTTACAACAGGACCTGAAGATCAAAAAAGACAAGATAAAATGCTAACTGTACACATCTATCACACGAACGGCAAAAAGAGCGTCAGAACTGTGCTAGTGCAGGGTTTTCGCTGTCCACAATGGGTTGAGTCAGAGTTTGAAGCAATCAAACGATGTGTTCACGAGATTGCCTTGGTGTACACCAGTCAGTCCTGTATGCTGAAAGCTGCACTGACGGCCAACATCCAGAAGGCTCTCATGCCGCCGGGAGAGGAAGCACCTGCTGTTTCTTCCTCTGACAGAACGCCAGGCAACACGGACGCCTTGCCGATCAGCCCTTCTTCCTCCCACTGACGATAATGGGGCAGAGCCGATGACTACGATCACCCCATCTTCCTCCTCTGATGCTCAGAGAGAACTGGAGACCACGCACATCTCGTCTTCTTCCAAAGATGTGATGAGAGAGCTTGTCACTTCTTCTCCCTCCAGCGATACACTTGGAATGCTGATGAACACGACACCCTCGTCTCCACTCTACAACGCGCGGGAAAAAGAGGATACCACACCCATCCTGTCTCCCTCTGTTGATGCGCGGGGAGAAGAGGAGACTACGCCCACCCTGTCTCCCTCTGTTGATACGTGGGGAGAAGAGGAGACTACGCCCACCCTGTCTCCCTCTGTTGATGCGCGGGGAGAAGAGGAGACTACGCCCACCCTGTCTCTCTCTGTTGATGCGCGAGAAGAAGAGGAGACCACGCCCACCCTGTCTCCCTCTGTTGAGGCGCCGGGAGAAGAGGAGATTACGCCCACCCTGTCTCCCTCTGTTGATGCGCGGGGAGAAGAGGAGACTACGCCCACCCTGTCTCCCTCTGCTGATGCGCGGGGAGAAGCGGAGACTGCGCCCACCCTGTCTCTCTCTGTTGATGCGCGAGAAGAAGAGGAGACTACGCCCACCCTTTCTCCCTCTGTTGATGCGCGAGAAGAAGAGAAGACTACGCCCACCTTAGAATCTCCCTCCGACAATGTGTATAGAGAACAGGAAAACACGCCCACCTTGTCTCTATCCGACGATGACCTGAGAGAGCAAGAGATGAACTGCACCATTGAACAATTGCGTGCTGAACTGGTAGCGGTGAAAGCCTCACAGAAAGCCGACCGAGAACATTTCAAGATCGAAATTAACTCTCTAAATGTGATCATAAATAACATGAAATCAACTATACAGGAAATGGAAGCAAAATTACAATTAAACAAAGATAGGAAACAATGCAACAACTACCAGCTCAAACAAGTCGCCCCTCACACATCGACGACCAGTGCTACATCTAAACCTCAAGCGGTTGACAGAGTCTGGCAAGAAACACCAAAGACTGGATCACAACACCCTACTAACAGCAACACCAAGAGCAATTCTTCCAAACCCAGCAACAGGAGAGACGAACATCACCATCGCAGTAACAAAGACCAATGCCTCACTATCTCTCCGGACACAACACTGCTCTACATTGGGGACTCGGTTCTGGATGGTTTGCACGCAGAAAAGATGGGTTGCTCTGAACGAGACCACGCACAGGTGATCATATCACCTGGCTTGACTGTAACAAGCTTAATTTCCAGTCTATCTAGCCGTGTTCAACAATCCAAAAAAAGTCACTTGTGTCAACGTTCATGTTGGCATAAACGACTGCGTAAACGGGCGCTTTATTAAAAAAGAAACGTGGACCAGTGTCATCAATGCTCTACGTCGATGTTTTTCATCGGCAGCAGTCAACCTGTCATCCATACTGCCACTAAACAATACCAACAAACACGTTGCCAACTGCATCAACAAAACCAATGATGGCATGTACCATGCTGCGTGGGAAAAAGGTGCGTTTTTCACCGACAATGATGAGACTTTTTACTCACGCAGCTGGGAAGTCAAATCCTCGTGGTACCTCAACGGATTCCGCCCAAACAGACGCGGCAGTAGCGGACTGACGAGAAACCTGAAAAGGACTGTTCGATTAAGCAAGCACCGACCCTCCGAAAAGTCGTCGCAGCAAAGGCCCACGACCTACCAACCAACTCCTGCTTACGTGAGCTATGTATCTAAGGATTATCGCTCTCATCAACGAACCCACCAGTCGCCACCTCCTCACCACCAACACGGCCACCCGACCACTGCCTCCAACAGCCCAGCGCACCACACGTCCCCAGCTAACATCCAGGACAGACGGACGTACTCCGACGTAGTGAGGTATGGCTCAGCAAAGACCCATCCAAGCCAAGCTCACCGAGAAGCATACGACCAATCTCGCGTCACGTCTCAAATACAAAACCAACAGACGGCGTCTCTCATGAAGCAACCCCATCTCGCTACACCACCAATCCAGCAAATGTACCTGTCAATGGTTGAAAAGCTGATTGAGTTTGGGAAGATTCTTCATGTTCAGTAGCCCCCCCCCCTTTCTTTTGTTTAAAATACTGCGTTTCCCTGACGTATGCGTAACATTCACTTTTAAATTTTATACCATAGTACTTTTCAGCCTAGTTCCTTGTGACCTTCTGCAAGCATAAATTCGGGTCCGCGTGCCTTTCTTCTTCTTATCACTCCCCCTCCCCCACGCACACTTGTGCGCAAAGTTTGGGCTTCCTCCACTGTATCCTGTTTGATTGTGTAGGTAGTTTTGAGCAGTTTCATTTTGTGTTTAAATTTTGATTTCCGTTTGAGTGCATGTGCATAATCAGTAATATAAACATTATTATCTGTGTTCAGTAAGATTTCAATGATCATGACCACTCTGAAGACAATCGATGGACTACGCATAGGGCACGCAAATGTATATCATCTGTATAATAAGGTACATGACGTGTGCATGTTGTTAAATGATTCTCCATTTATCCACCTTCTTGGACTCAGCGAGACGCGCCTTAGTGCACGTTTTAGTGATGAATCAATTTCTATTCCTCACTATACTATCATTCGACGTGATGCTGCAGACCAGAGTCATACTGGTATGGCGCTATATATTCACCAAAGTATCAAAACCTTCACGAAGAGGCGAAATGATCTCGAGTCCGAGAAGGTAGAATGCATATGGGTGGAGATAAAACACCCAGCCTCCCCTGCTGTTCTAGTTGGATATGTATATAGAAACCCTGCAGCTACACATACCTGGTTTGACGACTTTGTGCAAATGATGGACAAGGTCTGTGAAAGTAATCCAAACATTGTTCTTCTTGGAGACTTCAACATTGATCTCAAACCCCAACCTACCTGGTCATCTGCAACGTCTTTGTTTGGTTTGCGCCAACAAATACGCTGTGCGACAAGAATAACTCAAACCTCTGCTACATTGCTCGATCATATATATATATACAAATAATGAACAGATGTTATCGAAAGTACGAGTTTCTGATATCAGCGTCAGTGACCACTGTCCAGTCATCTGCACATGGTCATGCAAACAGCCCAAAAATATGACCAAAGGCTATACAACCGTCCAATATCGTTGTTTAAAACACTTTGACCAGGATGCCTTTCTTTAGGAATTGAGCCTCGCTCCTTTTGTCAATGTTTTCAGCTTTTCAGATCCGAATCAAGCGCTAACAGCCTGGTATGAAGCTTTTCTTCCTGTTGTTGAAAAGCATGCGCCAATTAGGAAGAGACGAGTCAAACACCCTACACTTCCTCAATGGCTGTCATCTGAAATTATCAGGGCTATGAAACTTCGTGACAGACTCAAACGCGATAAGAAATTTGAGGACTACAAGAAACAAAGGAATAAAGTCACGAGTTTAGTGAGAGCAGCAAAAAAAGCTTACTTCGTAAAACTGATCAATGATAACAAAGATACTGCATCACTATGGCGTGCAATGACTGAAATTACACACAAGTCCCGAAATAAAGCAAAGACTGCAGAGATTAAATGCTCTCCTAATGTGTTCAACAATCACTTTCTATCCTTAACTGACGCCATACTTAAATCTGCAGATACTAGCACTTCTAGTGACTATAAGATCCCAGCATCCCTGAAGAAGTTTTGCAAGGATAGGATTAGTTCCAGCGATTCATTTAAGGTTCCTCCAATTGCAGTACATGAAGTAGGCGCGTATATTAATAAACTAAAGAACAAAAAAGCAATGGGGCCCGACAATATTAATTCTATGATGTTAAAACTTGCTCTTCCTTATGCAGTAGAATCTCTGACATACATCTATAATTTATGCATTCAACAAAATATATTTCCCTCGGCTCTGAAAGCGGCCAAAGTTATTCCACTGCCTAAAACCAAAGATCTTACTGACCCAAATACTTTCAGACCAGTTTCGCTTCTATCTATTTTGTCCAAACCACTTGAAAAGCACATTCATAAGTATATAATACTCTTTATTGAAGACCACAATCTGTTCCACCCTTTTCAGTCTGGCTACCGTCGTCACCACTCGTGCCATACAGCTCTAATTAGACTCTGTGATACATGGCTTTCTGCAATCAACAAGACCCAGGTAGCCGGCGCTGTCTTCCTTGATCTAAAAAAGGCATTTGATCTGGTTGACCACTCTATTCTTCTAAAACAAATGTTTGTCTATGTCCAGAATCTGTCGACGGTGTCTTTCCTAACATCTTATCTACAAGACAGAACACAGCGCGTTTTCCTGAATGGGCAATATTCTACTGAAGGCATAGTTGAATGCGGTATACCACAGGGATCTGTACTGGGTCCACCTCTATTCTGCATCTTTATTAATGACTTTCCCCTGAACATAACTAATGACAATGTCGTCTGTGATCTTTTTGCAGATGATAATTCTATTCATTCATGTGGAAGCGATCTTCAGTCAGTTCAAACATCTCTTCAGGAAGGCTTAAATGACGTATCTACGTGGTGTGATCAAAATCGCATGGTAATTCATCCCCATAAAACAAAATGTATGGTACTAACTACAAGACAAAAACATCAGCGTAGACCCCTGACCCTTAATCTCACATTAGGAAAAACTCCCGTTCAACAGGTACGCGAACATCGGGTCCTGGGCGTAATAATTGATGAAGAGCTAAAGTGGCTGTCTCACATAGATAATGTATGTAAACATGTATCCAAGAATTTATTTCTGCTCAGCCAGCTCAGGAACTATGTGGACAGTGACGCTCGTAAAATCTTTTTTCAAGCCCACCTGCTCTCGCATATAAACTACGCCTCTACTATTTGGAGTGGTGCCAGTGAGGTTCATCTAAAGAAGCTCAACTCCCTTCACAGACGAGCAGCAAAATTAATCCTACCAGATCAGTCCTTGTCAACTACGGAAAAATTAAAGAAACTAAATATTCTTCCACTAGATAAGCAATTAAAATTTAATCGGTGTGTAACTATGTTCAAAATACACACTGGCAAAGCACCCCCTTATCTGAGTGACTTTCTTCGTCGAGCTCCTTCCCGGTATGGGTCAAATAACTATGGCTTACCGCGCCCTTGTATTGACCAGTTTAAGACAAGCTTTGTTTTTTCTGGATCTTCAACCTGGAACACACTCCCACCCAAATTAAAAACATTTAGTTCACTATGCAATTTTAAAATAAATTTGCGTAAGTTCCTACACTCTACACTATCCTAGGCCTGTATTTGTATAACTTTAATGTAGTATAACACCACGTCTGTATATATAGTTTTGATACACATCAGTGGTGATAACATGTCTCCGTCAGAATATATTGCCTGTGACATTGATGAGTAACCTAGTTGTGCCTATTGCGGTCAATTGTATTGCTAGTATCGATGTTGCTACCGCTTTGTAATACTGTATAAGTTTTGAAAATGTCATTAATAATCTTTATATGTGTTGTCTATGTAGCATAGCAAGGACAGATTGTAAGAATAGGCTACTGCCTAAAATCTCAATCCTTGAGTAATAAAGTTCTGAGTTCTGTGTTCCCTTTGTCTCGGTCTCTCTCTATGTCTCTGTCTGTCTGTCTGTCTCTCTCTCTCTCTCTCTGTCTCTCTCTGTGTCTCTGTCTCTGTCTCTCTCTGTGTCTCTCTGTGTGTGTCTGTGTCTTTGTCTGTCTGTCTGTCTGTCTCTGTCTCTCTGTCTCTGTCTCTGTCTCTCTCTCTCTCTCGCTCTCTCTCTCTCACACACACACACACACACACACACACACACACTCTCTCTCTCTCTCTCTCTCTCTCTCTCTCTCGTTCACACACACACACACACACACACACACACACACACACACACACACACACACACACACTTCCGAAGAGCTGCATGCTTGCCATTCTTCCACTGATTGCTTGCCGACAGTACCCCGTGCACTCGCCGACTGTCTCTGCACGTGATGCTCGTCTGTGAACGTCGTGCGGCCTGCAACCGCACACAATGCAGGGCGAGAGGAAAAACCATCACAGTGAGAAAAGACTGCCAAGTGCCGTGACAATAACTAGATTGTCGGACAGTACAACGGGACTGGCAGGTTGTCATCTACAATACCAATAAAGAGCTCAAACCTTGTCGTCAGGTATAAGTAAATATTGAAAAACAAAACAAACGAACAAAAAGCTACACCCCCACAAACACACGCACGTACGCACGCACGCACGCACGCACGCACGCACGCATGCACGCACGCACGCACACACACACACACACACACACACACACACACACACACACACACACACACACACCAACAAGGTAACCTGACCTTCAGGTATGATAACAATTATCACACTGGTAGGTGTAAATAACGATAATCAGATCGCCAGACCCACAAACAGGTACCAGATCCTCAGGTGTAAATATCAAAAACCAAATAAC
>OY757541.1:4049476-4051140 GCA_963584105.1 Alviniconcha strummeri
GTAAGTTTCTTGCGTCACTGGTGTTCGTCTTGAGGAACAATTGTGAATAGGTTTGCCAAGTGTGTATGCTGTAGGTTATAGCTTTTACCCATCCTCATCTTCCAGGCCCTGCAGCCACTAAGAGTCTTGCGGCATTGCTGTACAGTGATGCAGTACATTTCTATTTGTTTCCTTGTGTGTTTATTGCAGATGGCAATCACAAATCCACCACCGAAATTAAGCTATAGGCATTCATTGCGAAGGAGAAAACCAAAGATTTCTGCTAACGAAGGAAGACACATCACAAGGAGTGTTGTCATTCCAGACATAATTTGCGCACACAGACTGTTATTTCTCAAACTGCAGACTGACATGAGATACAAAGGCAAGGGCTAATTCTAGCCAAGATATATGACGCTTTTGTGTGGTCAGTAGTTCAAATAGTGAACAGGTTCAAGCTGAACGTCCTCTGATTGGACGAAATGATAACAATTCATGCAAATTTGGCAGGTCCTGCCCATGCTGAACAACCGACAGACAGAAGGAGAGACAGTGTACACGAAATGATGAAGGCTATGAAAACGATGAAGGGTGTGAAAACAAACATTGAGTTGATAATTATTAATATTAACCATACTTGCCGCCACGATCAGACCATTTACACTTCAACGTCCAAGCAGCTAGAACACTTGAAGTGTGTGAAGTGATGTTGTATTGACCCACTAATACTCTTTGGCTGTAGTTATGTATATAGCAGTGAGTGCCTTCATCAAATCAGTATTTACTGCATGCGTCCTTTCAGGGTCCGTATCAAACTCCAAGCACTGGTTTACGACATCCGTCCTTCAACCACAGCCGTATTTAGTTACGCCATAGGATCCAGAAAACTGTCAGCTAACGAGCAGGTTTTTGTTGGTGCTCAAACAGTAATAAGTATGTTACAAACAACTCAGATTGTCTCAGATGTTTGTTTTATACCTGACCATATTCCCTACACCAGCTCAAATAAAACCAAATTGTTTGAAACGAGACGGAACTCTCACCCGGGTTGGATGCGTCTCATGTTTATGTGCTTGCTTGGGTGCTAGGTTGCTTCGCAGTCTTGTCAGTACCCAAGCCTTTCGGAGGCACTGACCGCGTCGGTGGACAGCTGCGCGGAGATAAAGAGTGCCCCTTCAGTGGCGTAACCAATCTGGCAGAGTTTGGAGGAAGGTGCCGAAAAGCGAGGCTCGGAGTGTGGGTCTGAAGGAAGGATGTCGTAAACCAGTGCTTGGAGTTTGGGTCTGTAGGTGTGCAGGAGGAGCTATATCTCGTTTGTTTTGTAAACAGTGACGGCCAATGGACAATCGGCATGTGTAGAGCGCAAGTAATAGACCATTGGACAGGCTTGAGGGCATTTAGAATTTAGAGTTACAGCTTCATTTCTCTACCTGGAACAGGAGCCGGACTTATGGATGCTTTAGCTAATCAGATTAGGCTATCCGGCTTTAACTTTATTTGCTCTTCATGCATATGGGCCCTGATCACTTAGCATGCATTAAGTATTTTTTTCTGATATGGTGAGCGGAGACGACTTTTTATGCCAAAAACAGATTGCGGGCTTTGAGTTTTGGATCTAGTGTCTTAATTGTTGTGTGCATTTATCCATGTGCACATATATTCATTTTGTCCCCACTACGTTCATT
>OY757541.1:4051340-4073840 GCA_963584105.1 Alviniconcha strummeri
TTATTGAGTGAGTTCCAAAGAACACTACCGGGAATACACTAGGCTAGACTTAAAAGGTCAGTCCTAGGGTTTTGAGTTTTCTAGAATGTCGTGATTGGTTTAGGGAAAATATCATTGATGGTGTCACATAAAACTACATATACATTTTTACTACGATACACTTGTCAAAGGGCGGAGTTGCATAAACCATTAAAAATCAGTTTTACTTAGGGCCTTGTCTCTTCCTACAATGGCGGGGAAGAGGACACAGTACTGCACTGCACGACGTTGATATTGTTTGCAAACCATCAAAACAAGTATTTTAGAATCAAAATGTAAACAATAGCCATGAACTGATTCAAGAAAGACGAGTGGTTTATTGAACACCACCAGTGTATGAGACGCGACAGTGAGCTGTTGGGATAAAAGTGCTGGACTTTGTGGTGCTTTCAGTCTGAAGATAATCCGGTTTAGTAAAGCGAATAGACCGTTTGTATCTCAACATGTCTCACAACGTGTGGCGTCCAGCACGTGTCAACCCGATTGACATCAGATCATGACATTCACCCATTCGGGTTAGACGTATGGGCAACATGCTTTCCAAACCTGCTGACCAACCAGATGCAAGCCTACTGCGTACCGTTATTAAATTTTACCAACAAACCAAAGAAAACGAAGGTCCTCAGAAGCTTCGCTCAGTATAACCATTAAGAACAGCGCCTAATCTGTCTCTAGAATATTTCAGTTAAGCCACATTGTCCTTCACTCCTATCAGTCTGTACAGTTTGTGTGTGTGTGTGTGTGTGTGTGTGTGTGTGTGTGTGTGTGTGTGTGTGTGTGTGCATCTTTTGCATAGTTATGCTTGAACCCATGTCGATATCTTTTTTGTTTTTGTTTTTTTGATAACATTTTCCATCTCGATGTACATTATGTCCGTATGCTTGTTCAGCGCTTTGAGTCGCAAGGTAGGCGCTTTACAAATTTCCATTATTATTATTATTATTATTAAGGCAATTCCACATTCCATAGGTACCTACTTCTTCATCGGCACGAGTGGGTCATTCGCGCTGGTCAAAGCGGTCAGTTGGAGCTGACGGTGGACGGCGCCGAGATCTCCTTCGTGTCCACGACGCCAGACCAGAGTCCCCTGCAGACGGCGTCTGTACACGGCGTGGTCCACCTCACCCAGGGCCAGCAGGTCTGGCTCCGTGTCACCTCCGGCATCACCTTGCGCAGCACCGCCACCTCTTTCAGCGGCTTTCTGGTCACTTCCGACCAGTGAGTGTGGTGGCTGGTCACTTCTGACCAGTCAGTGTGGTGGCTGGTCACTTCTGACCAGTCAGTGTGGTGGCTGGTCACTACTGACCAGTCAGTGTGGTGGCTGGTCAGTTCTGTTGGCTGATCAGTTCTGACTAGTGGGTGTGGTGGCTGGTCACTTCTGACCAGTGAGTGTGGTGGCTGACCAGTTCTGACCAGTGGGTGTGGTGCCTGGTCAGCTCTCAGCCAATGTCAATCTGCTTCTTTCTTCATCCGGTGGATGGCTTGTTCGCGGGGCTTTTTCTATTGTGAATAAATTGCAGAGCAAATAATTACGTTTTGTGTCCTTTTTGATCCATTGGTCGATCGATGGAAGTGTGGATGTCATTTGTACGTGAACTGGATGGATGGTTAAATATCTGCAACAAAGTTGACTGCTAGTATTGTGAAGCAAGATGCAAACACACAAAATTAATGGTTATAAAGAAGCCCGATGCTAATAGGTCAACATAAAACATTCGCAAATGTTCAGGGTAAACTCCCTCTTCAAGCAATCGACTGACAGATAAACAATGGTAAACGAAATATGCATATTGTCTACACTTCCTGCTTCTGATCAGTTAGTGAATATATTCAATATTATTCCTATTGTGAAACAGTATAAGTATTCAGTTTCATGCTTCGTCGTTTACTTGCCTGTCAGTTCACTTTTCGTTGTTTATTAACGAACTGACCAAGGACATCATTGAAAGTGGCAAGCATTGCATCAGTTATCTCCAGATTTGACTGAAGTGATGATTTTGTTATTAGCTGAAGACGTCGTTTTGTTGCCTGGTCTTCAAATTCAACTGAATGTTCTGTTTGATACTGGTAATTAGCGTCTCGATTTGACTGTAAATTTGGATAAGGCTAACCTAGTTGTTTTCAGGAAAGGGGGACATCTTCATCTGAATAAAAAGTGGTCTTTTAGTAACGAGGTACTTGAGGAACTTGTCATGTCTGGCGTAATGTATTCCGGTAGCGTTCTTTGGAACTCACTCCTTGACCCTTAAATTTTCATCAAGCACTGTAGCGTTTAAATCACGTTACATGTGAGACACTATGCGCTGATTGGTTGGCATTGAATGCTAAATTTGGTGATTGTAAGCTGCCTGAAATGTTCTACCATATTGTGTCTCCTATTCGTCACGCATTTACCCACCAAATAATGTTTGCTACTGATGATTTGAAAGCCCCATGTATCCACCTTCATTTCTGCCCGTCCCGTTTGACGTCTAAACTTCATTTATTCCATGTGTGCACCGGTGTGTCGTAGATTAGAAACTGTGAACACGTATAATTAGATCTAGAGTACAGTCTCTTATTTGGGGGAGGGGTGGATATAAAAAAAAAAAAAAAAAAAAAATGCATTAACCTCGTAATTAATAAGAATTTTATTCTCTCTCTCTCTCTCTCTCTCTCTCTCTCTCTCTCTCTCTCTCTCTCTCTCTCTCTCTCTCTCTCTCTCTCTCTCTCTCTCTCTGAGACAAGAAAACTACAATCCTTCCACTCAAACACAGACTAATGTATAATAAGGCTCGCTTTATGCACAAAATCCTCTCGGGTAATGTACTCACTTAATGTACCCATGCCTAGATTAGATTTATTTAAATCAAGCCTAATGTATTCTGGACCGATTCTCTGGGATTCACTACCTGCTGCACTGACATAACCAAGTACAGTGTCGGTCTTTAAACATCGACTGTCAACGCGTATGCTAACTTCTCTAGTTACAACTTAAAATAAGGAGGTAGTATCACTTTAATGCTCCATTTTTCTTAAAGGTACAGGCTGTTTTCCCATTATTATTAAATCTTTACTTTTAATGAATTATACCCCCTGTATATGCTCCACATTTATACTCCATTACTTGTTAATCAGTTGTTGTTGTTGTTGTTTGCATTTTGTTTTTGTTTTTCCTTATTTTATATAAATGTAGTGTATTTGATTATGAATATTTTGTCCTTTCTTCTTCTTTTTTTCTCCTTCTTTTGCTCTCCCCCCCCCCCCCCCCACGCCCACCCCCCATTTATTTTAAGGTGTACTATTTTTTAATTTTGTTTTGTCCCCCCCCCCCACTCCCCACGTTTATTTTCTGTGACCTGAACGTCAGTGTCAGCGTGTGTGTTTAAAAAAACAACATTTTTTATTCTTTTTGTACCTTATAAATTTATATATATGTTCAGTGCTCTCTCTCTCTCTCTCTCTCTCTCTCTCTCTCTCTCTCTCTCTCTCTCTCTCTCTCTCTCTCTCTGTGCTCTCTCTCTCTCTCTCTCTCTCTCTCTCTCTCTCTCTCTCTCTCTCTCTCTCTCTCTCTCTCTCTGTCTCTCTCCTCCCCCCCCCCCCCTTTTTATACATATTATATTTAATTTTATTTATATTTTTTATTTATGTGTAGCTTAGAAAAGCCCAGTTGTTAGACATGTTTTAAGTTTTTTGTTGCTCTCTCTCTCCCTCTCTCTCTCTCTCTCTCATTTTCTCTCTCCTGATATCGGAAGTAGCTAAGTATATTCGAAAAAAATGGAAAGCATGGAATTCAATTACTACCAAGCCTCGAAGAGATATTACTTTTATTATTCGCAGACAATATTGTCCTAGTATTCTCCACACCATCAGGTCTGCAAAACCAGATACACAATCTAGAAAATGCTTCCGACTCTTTACGGCTGACTGTGAATCTGGACAAAACGAAGGTGATGATCTTTAGAAAAGGAGGACATACTGGTGCAGGGGAAAAGTGGTTTTTAATTAAAATAAAATGGAGATAGTGAATAGTTATAAGTACCTTGGATACAATTTAACGACAAAGTTGTCTTCAAATTCTGCTTGCGAGGAATATGCTAGTAAAGCAAAGGGTAAAATTTTGGACCTAATGAAAACAATGTGGTCTCTTGGAAGTCTAAGCACAACTGTCTTTTTTCAACTTTTTGATGCCCAGATTAAACCCATGCTTCTGTATGCCTCAGAAATTTGGGGCACATCGAAACTCCGTATTATTGAGTCAGCTCAACTGTTCGCATGCAAAAGATTGCTAAGTCTGAGCGGTAAATCGCCAAACCATATGGTATACGGCGAAACGGGAAGATACCCATTGTACATAGACAGCAAAATCACCTCCCTCAGATATTGTTTGAAACTTGGCAAAATGCCCATTACAAGATTCCCAAAACAAGCTCTGATTATGCTCCAAAACAGTCTAGATAGGGAAAATAGACGTAAGAGAAGTAACTGGGCAGGTAGTATAAAAGAGTGTCTCGAGTCTTATGGTTTCCAGGACGTTTGGGCACAAGGCGGAGTGAGCAACGAAGCTGCCATTCAGGCAAAAAATGATACGTTTTAAACTAGAATGGAGCACAAAAATATCAAACAGTGACAGATTTGCAACATATCTCTTATTCAGATCATTCCACCAGGCAGAAAAGTATCTTAATGACATCACAATAAAGAAATGCAGGGATATTCTGATAAGACTACGGCTTGGCATAAACGAACTTGGCGTAAACAAACGCTTCCAACCTGAAAATGCAATAAAGACGTGTCCTTTCTGCCCAGGTGTCCTGGAAGACGAAAGTCACTTCTTGTTTATATGCCCTGTTTACGCTGGAGTCCGACATAAATACTTGAGGGAGTTTACTGACAATGATGTTGAACTCTCTCTTAATTATGTATTTGAAAACCCAAGTATTGATGTTAACAGGAAAGTTGCAATGTTTGCTTTTTACGCTTTGAAGCACAGAGAAGAAATGCTGGCTTCGTAACCCTGTACTTGTTTGCAGCTGTCAAGCAATGGAGTATAGGTATTATGCTAGTTATCAGCACCCTGTACGAATGTGATGTATCTTATGCTAGTTATCCAACACTCTGTACGAAGGTGATGTATCTTATGCTAGTTATCCAGCACCCTGTACGAATGTGATGTATCTTATGCTAGTTATCCAGCACCCTGTACGAATGTGATTATCTTATGCTAGTTATCCAGCACTCTGTACGAATGTGATGTATCTTATGCTAGTTATCCAGCACTCTGTACGAAGGTGATGTATCTTATGCTCATGGCTATGCAATGTGAAATGGTAAAAGTATGCAGAACGATGTACATCGTCCATCAAATCGTCGAAGATAGTGCTGAAGTGTAATATACGTTAACCCCCTCCCCCACCCCCCACCCACCAATTCCCGCTTGCTGGGGCTGCGTGTTGCGCAGGTTGTGGGCGTGGAAGCTGACGTGACGGCCATTCACCGCTGAAAGGGAGGACATCATCACCCTAGTTTAGACGACATTATAGCTATGTGGGCGTGTCCTGCTCATAGTCGATTTACCGTTTTGTTATTTGTCTGACCGTGCTGATAGTCGATTTATCGTTTTGTTATTTGTCTGACCGCGCTTATAGTCGATTTACCGTGCTGGTGGTTGTTTGACCGTGCTGATAGTCGATTTACCGTGCTGTTAGTTGTTTGACTGCTGGTAGTCGATTTGCCGTTTTGTTAAACAATTTGTCTGACCGTGCTGATAGTCGATTTACCGTGCTGTTAGTCGTTTGACCGTGCTGAGAGTCGATTTACACACACACACACACACACACACACACACACACACACACACACACACACACACACACACACACACACACACACACACACACACACACACGAGTGGACACGCACGCACGCACACACAACAACCTCTTGCTCAAGACAGAGACCGAAACGCGTGCCAGGCAAAACGAGAGAAGACATCTGACCTCCAATCTGCAGGACGACGGTACGACGAGTCTTGAAGAAGGCCCCAGAACCATCACGACCGCTCACCTCCACCGAGTAGTTGCCACTGTCGGCCACAGTGACGCGCGTAAGGGTAATCCCGGCCCCCGGGACATAGCGCACGCGGGATGGAGAACGCGGGCAGCGGCAGGAAGTTTCCGTGGGTCATGACAGCGATCATCTCGTTGGAGCGACCCTCGTAGAACCACTGGACATCCTCCAGAGTCTCGCCGACAGGGAATAGTTCCAAGGCAGCGTCACGCTTTCGTTGGCGCAGGCGTACATGAGTGCACCGTCCGGCAGGTTGTTCATCCACTGAGCCTCATGGCTGTCTGAGCAAGGAACGTCGTCAGTTATAAGCTTTAGTCAAGACGGGTTCCTTGGGGACTGAGGCAGGGGAACCACTGACTGGACTAGTTCCCTGATTGTCAAACTCGTCTTTGGGTAGGTGTATGTCTGCATTGGTTCAACCCCGAGGGCGTCGTCTGTTAGGTGTGATTAGTGCCCACATACATTGTGATTAGAAAGAGGTGTACGTCCCAGCAAGCTACATCGAAACATTGTTCCCCCCCCCCCACCCCCTTTTGTTGTTGTTGGTGGTGGTGGCGGTGGTACGGTACGTGCTATTACTATTTATTTTATTTTATTTTTAACACAGACTATGTGCTACGTAGAGGAGGATGCAGACTATATAAACAGCCATGTTCGTCGCTTTTGGTTGACCTGGCATATGTTTCAAATTCTTAGATCAGATTACTACTCTTTCAAAGTTCCAAAACATATTATTCCCTTATAAGTTTAGTAATCTGACTCGAAGGCCCCCTAAAGGCCTACATATTGAAACCCCAACTACTTACAGGCAAAGGTCACCCAAGGACATGTAAGGGGCACGTTTTCAAAGTAACAAATAATAATGATGATAATGGTACACTTAACAGTGGCACCAGCAATGTAACAATCAAACAACGCTGTAAGCGCGGTGTAGCTACAGTTACTTGTTTAGAGTGGAATGCGACAAGAGCGCAGTGAGACTGCTGGGAAGCAGGGAATAGCGCTATATAAAACGAGTAATTCACTGTGCTTATTGCACAGTCCTAGGAGTGTGCAGTGAAAATCGTCCATAATTATAGACTACATGTATATGTACACATATATTGTTCCACACACACACACACACACACACACACACACACACACACACACACACACACACACACACACACACACACACACATACAAAAAAACAAACAGGAAACGCACGCACACACGCACGCACGCACACTCACACACACACACACACACACACACACACACACACACACACACACACACACATACACACACACACACACTCACACACACACACACACACACACACACACACACACACACACACACACACACACACACACACACACACACACACACACACACACACACACACACCCCCGCAGGGCAATAAAACTGCAATATAATACTGTAATCATCTCCAAAGGTTTCACTTATTTGTGTCCTTACCTGGAATAAATGCTGCGAGGAGCACAAAGAGGACCAGGGCTGGCATGTTGGATCGCTGTCTTTCAGTCACGAGGTCAGAGGTAACCAGAGGCTATATATCCAGTCGTTATTCCGTACAACCTTTCTGTGTAGTGACGAGTTTTGTCCAGAACTATAGCTTGTGTGAACATGACGGCTGTTTGGCAAACTGGCCATTCGTGTTTCTTTACCGTAGTGATCTGTCGTCAATTCTTCATTATGTAATGAATGTGTTGTAAAGAATGTTACGGAATGGTTATCATTTACGAATTATTTCTGTCTACATTTTAATATATTAAACATACGTCTTCTCATCCCCTCTCGAAAGATTTGGTTTTGGTTGATATGAATTTTGTTTCATGCTTCAATTTAGACGTTTAGATCGAAAAATGTGCATTTATATTTCATTGATATGAAGAGAAAGAAGGGATTATGAAAATACGCATTTCATTGTGCGTGTGTATGAATGGAAAAGAGAGAGAAAGAAAGAGAGAGAGAGAAAGAGATTGGACTTTATTACACAAGGATAGAGGTTTAGGCACGAATGCCTGTCGTTCAACCTGTCCTTGGAACAGTTACAAACACTTATATATATATATATATAAATTCATCCCATTCCCAGAGCAACCAAAAAAAAGGCCCTAATAGCAAGCCTGAAAGAAATGGGCAGAAAAATGAACTGCAGAACCAAATTCGGGGGCGACAATTCCCCCACACACCCTCTATACACCAACACGGGGTTCGACCCGGGCCGAGTAGACCCAACAACCGACGCATACTTGGATGAAACCAGGATCAACCTGGAAGAAATGAATATCCCCCAGACAAGCTCCCAACAACTAACTAACGAGGAAAAAAAAAGCGCTGAAAAACCTCAAAAATCTGGACCACATCGTGATCCTTAAGGCTGACAAAAACTCAACCATCGTCGTGATGGACAAAGACGACTACATAATAGAGGGCCTGAGACAACTGGCAAGCATCCACTACACGGAAGTCAGAGACACTCCCGACCCAACAGAGCTGGCAAACCAACTTATGAGAACGATCGACGGTCTGCTTGAAGCGAACCAATATCGACAAAACAACCCACAGATTCCTGTCACAAACAGCTAAACAAAATAGCTGGGGGAAAATGTATCTACTCCCCAAAGTACACAAACTCTCACCAGAAGAAATCACCCAAGCGGAAACGCACTCACTTAAAAGCCTAAACAAAACCCTACCGGGACGGCCAATCATTGCGCAGTGCGGCAGCCCGACATACTACATAGGCAAACTTATTGATATCTTGCTTCTCCCCATCGTCAAAAGACAAAACACGTACATACGGGATACCCCGCACTTCATACGAATGATCGAGTCACTCCAGGCATCCCCGAATTGCACCCTAGTAGCATACGACTGCACGTCGATGTACACAAATATGGAGTTCAGTGAACTAAAACAAGCAGTCAACGACGTGCTGCCACAAGTGGTATCCTGCCAAGGACTAAATAACACAGTCCAAAAACACCACGTAGTCAAACTAGTGGAAACACTGCTCACGAACAACTACTTCTCGTTCAACGGCAAATTATACCACCAAACCATTGGGGCATCCATGGGAGCAATTCCGTCACCAGAAATCTGCGACATACGTCTCCACCAAATACTGGAATACTTGATCACAAACTCGCCCCACAAAAACAAAATAATAACCCACGTCCGATACAGAGACGATGGCTTCATGATATGGGAGAACGCAACTAAAGAAGATATAACAAACTTCTTTCATACTGCCAACAACTTCCACCACCTCCTCAAATTCACCCACGGGCTATCAAAGCAAGAAATCACCTTTTTGGATACGACAGTGTACAAAGGTAAAAGGTTTACAAAATCCAGAATACTAGATATCAAAACCCACACCAAACCAACGGAAACGTATCAATACCTCCACCGAACATCACGCCACCCAGATTCAGTCTTCCGTGGATTCATAAAAGGAACAGTCATCTCAAGAATCCGCACCAACTCCGACCCAGACAACTTAAAGTCAGACCTCGCCAACTTCAAAACCAAACTGATTGAAAGAGGATACAAAATCCAAGAAATAGACCAATACTTCAACGAAGCCTTACTACACGACAGAAAAAGTCTATTGGCTGACAGACCAAAGAACAACAAAATCCCCCTGGTGTACATTACCAAATACCACCCGCACCTCAAAAACTTGAGGAAAGCCCTTACAAAAGGATGGGACCGCATAAAAAACAGTCACCTACAACAACGGTTCCCTAACCCACCAACAATAGCCTTCAGACGGAACATAAACATCAAAGAAATGCTAACCAGGAAATAAGACAGGAGGAAATGAAAGGGAGAAAAGCAAATTCCCCCCCCCCCCCAAAAAAAAAAAAAAAAAATCAAAAAAAAAAAAAAATCACACACAAGGCGACGGTCCCTCCCAGCGAACAAGGGCAAACGACCCGAAACGGGAGAAATGAAAACACGACTCGAACTACACAATGGCAATAGCCACTGGGCAAACGACGCACACAGTCCACCCCAAGAAGGGAAACAACCCATTCGAGACCCTAGCACCTCTCGCCCATCGGAAAATAAATTCAAACAAAACATGGGACATACGAACAAACAGAGGGTCAATAATGACACGGTCACTAACCCAACCCCAAACCCTAACCCAGGAAGTCCAAAAAAGGGACATGCAACCTGGAGAAATATAATAACAAATTAAAAAAGAAGGCCTAATAAAAGGAAATGTTAACCAACACAACATCAAAAACACCCGAAAGCGAACAGGCAAGCTCCCTGATGAGGTCAATGCCAGTTGCGAACAAACCTTCACAACAAAAACAGACCGAAACGCCATACATCCGACACAAGGCCACACAAAAGAAACAAAAACAAAAAGAGAAAGGGGAAGAGGAAAAACAAAACAAAAACATGGTGGAACTTAAAACTAAATCACGAGCCCAAAAAGAGGCAAAGGCGTCAGAGCTTCATCCCTGGAGACTCGAACTGGAAATTTTTCCAAGTCGGTTACCCTGTGGACACCCATACAAATATATATAATATGATCATAGTGGGAAAATCAGTGCCAATCGATAATTATGCCCAAAGAGTAATAAATCAAATCACTGGGAGACTATACATGCATGTATATATATTAGAAACCAAGGGGGGAAAAGAAAAGAAAAACAGAGAGAGAGAGAGAGAGAGAGAGAGAGAGAGAGAGAGAGAGAGAGAGAGAGAGAGAGAGAGAGAGAGAGAGAGATCTTCTCCAAATCACAAAGGATATTTTGAATAAGCTGTTTTCCGCCCGATAAATACGCTACAAGCACATTGTTGTCCCCGAGGTGTGGGCTCACCAAGCGATGCATACGCTACAACAAGCACATTGTTACTATCTACGAATTGCTGGCTTACCAAGTGACGCATACGCTGCAAGCACATTATTACTATCTACGAATTGCTGGCTTACCAAGTGACGCATACGCTGCAAGCACATTATTACTATCTACGAATTGCTGGCTTACCAAGTGACGCATACGCTGCAAGCACATTGTTACTATCTACGAATTGCTGGCTTACCAAGTGACGCATACGCTGCAAGCACATTGTTACTATCTATGAATTGCTGGCTTACCAAGCGACGCATACGCTAAAAGCACATTATTAATATTGCGGATTGTTGGCTTACCAAGCAAGGCATACGTTACAAGCACACTATTACTATATACAAAGTGTTGGCTTACCAAGTGACGCATACGCTACAAGCACCTTAATGTCTACGAATTGTGGGCTTACCAGGCAGTGTCGTTTCTGACATGTTTCGCGGCTGGACTTGCGTAAACACTGGCGAATTGTCGTTCTCGTCCTGCAAATCAAACGTTATGTTTAACTGCATGTAGTCTACTTACTGCATGCCTTGCAGGCTAATTATTGGTCTAATTCAATTACCAGACTGGTAACAGCTTCGCGTGAAGTACCTGGCAGATTTATATCTCACGATGAAGTAGTTATACCGAATGTTTCAAGGCCGCTGCAGCTCCTATACACACCCGTACTTCACCATGCCTGTGGTACACAACCTCTTGGGTTGTCGTCCCATTCAACAGATTTAACACTGGGCCTATCATCCACAGAAGAAGTAGGTGGGATGTGGATCAAGAATTTTCTGGTCTAAAATTAAACAAGCGCAAATCGGAAGGCATCTGGATGGGCTCTAGAAAACCTGAAAGGGGCAGAATACATGACATACCCATGAAAGGAATGATACACATTCTGGGTATTTTTTACTCAGCAGAAAAAGAAGCGTCTACAGTAGAATTAAAAAAATATATATTAAAAAAAAAAATGGACAAGCAAGAAAATCTATACGGGAAAGTAATTATTGCTAAAACTCTACTGTTGTCACAATTTGTCCACGTCCTGCAAGTCCTAGTTTTACCACAAAGTGTCCTCACACGCATCAACACAATAATATACAGGTTCTTATGGAACAGGAAATATAACAACAAAAAAGCATTTGAGAAAATATAAAGAAATGTGCTTAGCTTGGATATTGAAGAAGGAGGAATGAAAATGATTAATATTGAAAACCAACAACAACAAAAACAACAACAACAACATCAACAACAAAAGACGAAATGGACAGCAAAATTACTTAGAGATAAACAGACAGTTTGGTCAAAAATACCAAAAATGTTTTTACACCCATTGTAAGCATGCATAATGCACTGAACACCACCGTAGACCCAAAACACGACTAGGCCATAAACAAAAGCAACAACACCGACTAACAAAAACAGAGAACCTGCCATGGACAGTATTAGGTCAGAACCGATATGGAACAATAAGAACATCAAATTCAAAGACCATCCCCTGTTCTACAGCAACAGGTGTAAAGCAGGGATTGTTTATCTACAAGATCTGTGGGTCAATGGTCACATCATGAGGTATGAACAAATTGAACAAACGGTCGGCACAAACGGCGGGTTGTTGTTCGAATATAATGCACTCGTCAATGCAATCCCTGAGTCCTGAAAAACTAGAATGGATGGCAACTACCAGGCAGTGGTCATTCCACAAGAAATAAACACAGAAATAGGCCCACTCAGCAACTTGACAGACAAAAAGATCAGAAACGTCTTTGTCAAATTAAAAAAGCATGACATATGTGCTGCAAACATTTGGAAACAAAAAATGAACGTGAATATAGAGGACTATATTAGCATAGCCCATAAAAGCAGTAAAGAATCACGGCTCAGACTGCTCCATTTTAAATTTATTCATAATATATACCCAGCAAACATTTTATTAAACAAGATGGGTCTAGTGACAACAAAACAATACCGATGGTGTACAAAAATAGATTATATCGAACATGCATTCTATCAGTGCACTAAACTTGAAAACTTCTGGAGAAACGTCAAACAATACATTTTAATCGATTATGACTGGCGCTTGCAAATAAATGAAAAGATAGCCCTTTTTGGCGTGTCAAAGGCAGAAATAGAGGATGCCAAGATAAGAAAGAAAGTAAATCATATCATACTGGTAGACAAGCTTGCCATTTCAAAATACAATTGATATTCGAAGTGGAACTAAAAATGAGGACGCACAAAATATAAATTAATATGAGAGAGAGAGAGAGAGAGAGAGAGAGAGAGAGAGAGAGAGAGAGAGAGAGAGAGAGAGAGAGAGAGAGAGAGAGAGAGAGAGAGAGATTTCGCTACAAACTAAGTGAGCACTCTCTGGGCAATATTTAGTCAGCTACAGATTTAGTTCTAATGCATGATACGATACTGTCCATCCCTCAGCAACAAAAGTACTTCATAGATAAGACGGTAGCAATAACGAACTGGAAAAGCATTTTTACCAATCAGACAGAACTGCACCTAGCGGAAACAATACCTAGGAATATGGAAGGATAATGCATGAACAAGGAAACTGTCCATTCAGTTAGAGAAAAAAGCATGTACAGGAACGCGTCACAATTAAACAGTCACAAGAGAAAGAACCAATGAAGAAGGCCTGATGAACCACAGAAAAAAGAGAGAACAAATTGAGAGCAAAGAGAGACAGACAGACAGACAGACAGACAGACAGACAGACAGACAGACAGACAGACAGACAGATAGACAGAGAGAAGAAGTGGAAACACCAAGGCCTGCATACAACTGAGGTTCAAGAAAAAGAAAAAAGTGGCATGTGGGTGGGGAGGGGGGAAGGTTATGCCTTACTTTCTCTGAGAGTGATAAAACTAATAAATGAAGCATTTGCTGATCTGTTTTGTTTTGTTGTTTTGGTGTCCAGTAAATGAAGTTTTTAGCTGGTCTGTTTCGTTATGTTGGTTTGGTGTCCAGTGTTTGGAAGACTCAATACAAAACAGCTGAATCAAAAGCAGGTAAATATCTTAGATCTCATTTTTCACCTTTTAACTGTTGTTTGAGTGTTGTTTTCTAGCTTGAGAAGGGAGCTTACCCTGAAAATTCGTATGTTGTGTTTTGTCATAATAAACAGCGTTCTTTGTAACCTTTTATGTGTTTGGATCTTGTTTCAGAACGCTCGCAGTCATTGTTGTTTCAGAAATATTTTAATGCATCAAGCCACAGTAAAAACATATACCCGATAAGCATCCAACGAAACAGTCGCCAACGTACCGCGACAGTGACAAGGACAGAGACACTGGAGCTGAGGCTGGGATGGCCACTGTCCGACGCCACGATGATGAGTTGAACCACACCACTACTCTTGTTGGGCAAGGCCTCAAAGTCCAGTCCCGATGATCCGCTGAGACCCAGCCTCCCAGTGGTGCTGTTCACGGTGAAGTTGCTGGCTAGCTCTGAGGCAGGTGAGATGCTGTAGCGTATCTCGTTGTTGCTGTCTCCATCCTTGTCTGTTGCCTGTACATTGGTCCATAATATTGGTCCATAATACAATTTGTATGGTTTTCCGAAATCTATGTGCTTCAATTCGTCCTGATAGTACCGTATTGGCTGACTGGGCGTAAAACACCAGTTACTTACTTACTCACGTGGTTCAGAAGCCTTGTAAAGTCTTTCTCTGTCAAAACAGTATTTCTAATGTGTCGCTGCAACTTTTTTTCTACCAACAGACTTGAACAGATCGCAAATTCCCGCTTTGGGTCAGATTCTACATCTTAGCATGCATTCACAGTCTGACTTCCAGCGGTGCCAGACTTTAGGCCAGCTGGAAGGGATTTGCCAAGGGACGACATATTACATACAAATGGCAGAGCAAGCGTTATCTCCTTCACTGCCTCAGCCACTAAAATTTCCGGGCTGAAAGATCCACAGAAGCGCTTACAAACAGTATATGTTTCCGGTCCTACAACACATCTACTTTTAATGCCATGCGCTTTGATGAAAATCCTTTCATGTGCCAGCGTGAAAAAGAAGACACAAATCCTAAGGTTTCAGGTTTCACACTTGTATTGTTTTGAAACGACATCACGGCAGTGAAGGGGTAAGGACGTAAACCAACAGCTTCCTTCTCACTGTTTATTGGTTCAGTGGCAGCAAGTCAGGTAAGGATTGCAAACGTACCTATACCATGTGGCTACACGCATACTAGCAAACGTACCAATACCATGTGGCTACATGCATACTAGCAAACGTACCAATACCACGTGGCTACATGCATATTAGCTATTTGACAGTTTCCTTCCCAAGCTAAAAGTAGAATCAGAAGATCTTGAAAGAGTAAACACCAACCTAATCGAAATTACACCCACCCACGCCCAACACCCCAGCAAGCCTACATAGCATTAAAGCAGGATTATTTAAATGGTTGCACCAGGAATATCAGAACAATCGGATAATCTTAATTTGTACCGTAATCAGAATGTCTCCGTCAAAGTCAGGACTGTTCTCTTTGACAAAGGCCCGGTACTCCGGTCTGAGGAACTGCGGCGCGTTGTCGTTGACGTCCAGCAGAGTGACGGTCAGTGGGACGGAATCCCGCAAACCCCCCGTGTCCGTGGCCTCCACGGTCAGCTGGTACTCCCTCCGTGTCTCGTAGTCCAGCTGTCCTGCCACTGTCACGGCGCCCGTTTGGTTGTCGATGGAAAACCTGTTGGACAGTTAATACTTACGGCTTCATAATAATCACATAATTATAGCCTACTCCTTTGATAGTGACACGTGATTGGCATTCAAAGGGCGGAGATACACCTAATAATATTTTACTCGCCCTGCTTTGTCTCCTGTACAACCCTTAGCCTTAGGCTCCGTCTAAGCTAACTGTGTGAACAATAAGGCACACAATAAAAACAGTTCCATATTTTTTGTATCCTCTCATTGTTGGCACTGACTCAAACGAGCACAAACTAAATGTTCAAAGTGTTCATTTCTTTTAACAATAATTATGTACCCACGAAAGATAGCATATACGCCTAATGTCAGCATCCAATGAGTTTTTTTTTCTTTCATGATTTCCCTTTGGGTGTCTTTTCAGGCAACCCAGCCAGTCGTCTGCACTTGGCAGTAGCATGTGGTGACGAACAAACTGTGGAAATCAAAGGCTACAGTTTATCAGCGAGGTTAAACAGTTAATGTGGTCGCGTTTTACGCACCTACTCTGGATTGGGCGCATGGAACTGTAAGAAGATGAAAAATAACAGTACTCTTTCTTTAATTATTATTATTGATCACTTTTATATAGCGCAATATTCCGCTCTCGATCAGACTCACTGCACTCGCATGTGATTTTACATGAGTGAATAACTTTTTATAGCGCGTTTTTGAATATCCACCGAAGCGGTGTACTTACAGAGCTGACATGACTGGTGCCACATGAAACTGCTGCCATCTCGGCGCGTTCTGTGTACACCATACAAAATTAAACTATGTCACTTCATGCTTGGTTATATGTCCGACTACACCCGTTTTACACGGCCTGCCGAAAAATCGCTGTTTGCTCGAAACTCCCCTGACCGAAGAGATGTAATTTAAATTGCCTAGCATTCTCATTTACCTGTCGTCTCCACCTTGCACCGAATAGGTAATAGTGTTGTATCCGGGTTTATCCTGATCAGTGGCCTGTAGAAAGAGTACACAGACTTTACACACTAGCTCACTCGTTACTAACAGCCACAGCAACCCTAATTTGCTTATAATGATAGACAGCTTGACTACTTTCTGCGTCTAAGCTCGGAAAATGGAATGCTAGCTGGGAACTGGTCTCAAAACAGCCATAGCCTGACTAGTAGTTTTATCAAGCCGTTGCCTTCCCGCGAGGCTAAACTGTCACATGATATGTCACTTAGAATATGATACAAACTTTTCTTCGCAACAGACTCGAATAAAATAATAATATTAAGGGCTACACGTGCGGCAGAAACTTGCTTACCTGAACTTGAATCACTTGTGTAGAATCTGTAGCATTTTCGAGAACATTTGCTGCATACGTTCTGTTACTGAACCTGGGTGAGTTGTCGTTCTTGTTAATGATGTTCAAGCGGACATACGCTTTTTGCGTGTTGGAGTGATTCACTAAAGGCGTAGCAATCACCTGGAAACAGATATGCCGTGCAGTTCACAATGAAATTTATGTTGCCTGACATGGGTAGCAATAAATATATTCAAATCAATTCAAATAAATATTTATTGTTCACAGTTTTGCTTACACGCATGAAGATTTTCTTCTACAGATACACATGGCAGGCACGCAGGCACACACACACACACACGCACGCACGCACGCACGCACGCACGCACGCACCACGCACGCACGCACGCACGCACATCACATCACATTGTTGAATGTTGTCAGTGCTCATTCCGTTCAGCTGTCCGCATTAAAAAACACCAACGTAGCAGAACGTCTGAAGATAATACTGACACTATGGTGGTACTTGCCTGTCAGTATCAAACCCTAATCACCAAGCCCTTACGTCACATCGGTCCCTGGTGATGGGCAAAGCGACTGACTCACCTGAAAGTCCATGGTTTCCCTGATCTCATAGTCAAAGCAGGTCGTGTTCTCCACTTGGATGACGACAGTAGCCTGCGCTCTAGCGACCTTGGGAACAACCCTCAGACAGCTCGCGTATCGAGACAGCGACAGGCTGAACATACTGTTGGTACCCTAGGTAACGAGAAGAAGAAGAATAGCATAGAAAACTGAACTGAACGGTGCTACAAACAGAGTATCCTTAGGCCAGAAATGACTTGTTAAAAAGAAGAAGAAGATAACCGGACCTGAGGCCCGTACCTCATTTTAGGGAGGCTGGAGATTGCCAAGGAGAGACACTCACAATGGAGTAAACAGTTGTCTGTAGTCTTCTTCATGTAGTGTGCATTTCAATGTTCCTCGCGTTGTGTTCAAAATCTCTACAATCGACCGACCTTGGTATCCAGAAAAAAACATGTGTTAGTGTTTGGTTGCTTGTTTGCTCCTCAGAGGTGGGTGTGCCGTTTCACTATGCACATATGCCACTTAAAACAGACACTAAACAAAAGATAGGGGGAGACAGAAGTTGTACACACATACCGACATGACGAAAACACTGAGGCACGCTCACAGACGCCCGCACTGACCACACTTCGTCTCACTACATATTCTCATTCCCATTAGGCTCAGTACATACTCTCATTCCCATTAGGCTCAGTATATACTCTCATTCCCATTAGGCTCAGTACATACTCTCACTCCCATTAGACTCGGTACGTACTCTCACTTCCATTAGACTCAATACCAATTACCTACGAAAGTAAGTTGCACCCTTGCACTGACTTAACTAATACTTACACTTTGCAGCACAAGAAGACAAACATAAACTTAACTAACGCTCGCACTTTGCAGCACAATTCTTCTAATAACTAAGCATGCGTGCCTGCACTTTGCAGCACAGGTCTCTAATAACTAAGGGAAGAGCAACACACTTTTCAGCATGTAAACTCGCGGGACAGGAGTGGACTAGCGCTTTTCAGCACCAAGTCATCTAACTAAGGGAAGAGCAACACACTTTTCAGCATGTAAACTCGGGGGACAGGGGTGGACTAGCGCTTTTCAGCACCAAGTCATCTAACTAAGGGAAGAGCAACACACTTTTCAGCATGTAGAGTCGGGGGATGGAGTGGGGTTGACCAGCACTTTTCAGCACTTTTCAGCACATGGTACAGAAACCGGGACCATTTTGCATTACGTCCACAGAAGCGAGGTGGCTTATTAGGGACAGGGACAGGGGGGAAGGGGACGAAAGAGTGAAGGCTCCATCGCGGATACCGCCCGAAAAAGACCGGAGAGACCGTGGACCGCCGCCAGAACAATGGAAGCCATTTCCCAGCGACTAGTGCAATGCGCAATTGCTGTTTCAACAGCCGTGCTGGGCAGAGTCACAAAGACAATGTCCGTTGCACTGCTGTTGAGGAACAACCCGAAGCAAAAGAAGTCCAACTTTCGCAGCCCAGCTCCACCTCCCTGCTCGTGATCTCTTCTGGGCTAACTTGAGGGTCCAGCTCCACCTCCCTCCTCTTAATCTTTTGATCTCGCCTGAAACCGGAAAATTAGTAAACATGGTGCTTAACGTCCACAGAAACCGTACGGCTTATTAGGGACGGGGATAAGGGGGGAAGGGGTTATGGAGGTGGGGGAAGAGGGATTTCCCCTGAAACCGGCTTTGGCTTTTATGTTGCTTTACGTCCACGGAGGCGGGATGACCTATTAGGGACGGGGACAGAGTGGGAAAGGGGCCAGGGTGATTGGCTCGACCGCGGAAACCGCCCGAAAAAGACCGGAGAGACCGTGGACCGCCGCCAGAACAATGGAAGTGTTAAGGCGGTGTCCCCTCGCCATTGCCCAGCGACTTGTGCACTGCGCAATTGCTCTTTCAACTGCTGTGCTGGACAGAGTCACTAAGACAATGTCCGTTGCACCGCTGTTGACGAACAACTTGGACAACTCGAAGCAAAAGACGTCCAACTTGCTCAGCCCAGCTCCACCTCCCTACTCATGATCTCTTCTGGGCAAAAGTGAGGGTCCAGCTCCACCTCCCTCCTCTAAGATCTCTTGATCTTTTGATCTCGCCTGGAACCCTGTTGAAACCGTAAGTAAGTAAGTAAACATGGTGCTTAACGTCCACAGAAACAATAAGGTTTATTAGGGACGGGGAGAATGGGGGAAGTGGGAGAGATTATATACCTATCGCTACACTGTCACCACCAGAATGACTTGTGCATTAAGGTGGGCAGCGATGAGAGCCATTTTAATATTTCATAATTGTGAAGGACAAAGTCACAAGACAGTGTCCACAGACCACACCTTTTGAAGAGAAAGGAGAGCCGAAGCGGATTCGAACCGAGGTCCCTCCGCTTACCAGCCTAACGCCTTACCGCTAGGCCAAACCGGCTCACAACCGGGCAGGCACTGTGCATTTATACCGCCGCGCACCGGCCAGTCGCTGGCAGGCAGCGTCCGACTGGAGAGAAGGGGTGGGGGAACTCAGGGCCCGTAACTCTAGCTAGCTTACACAGCTCTCCCGCTACACGTTATGGCAGATCATTTCATTTGCACAAACGATTAACAAAGCTGTTTTTATCTTCTGCCTTCCAGTAGTTTTGACGTCAAGCCTTTCGAATGTGAAGACTGTAGTCCCATAGAACGCACAGAGTGTGTAGACTGTAGTCCCATAGAACGCACAGAGTGTGTAGACTGTAGTCCCATAAAACGCACACAGTGTGTAGACTGTAGTCCCATAGTGCTCATTGTAAAGGCAAGCCACTTTCAAGGCGCAGATTTCTTGTTGAAAAACAACCAAGACACAGCTAAAACAAGGAGACTGTGTAAGCTAAAGGTAGAAAGAACCCTCCCCCCCCCCCCACACACACACACTCCTTCCCACACCTCACACACGCACCAAAGAAGAAGGAAGTAGAAATGGGTGAGAGCCAATCAATGTACCACTTTGCAGTTACCTCATCAATGTCGGTAACGGTGATCTGTTGGCCTAGGTACAGTTGTAGTGGGGTACCTGCGGGAGAGTTCTCGCTGATGCTGGCGGAGAACGAAGTTCTGGAAAACGTGGGGGCGTTGTCGTTGACGTCTGTGACGGAGATGGTGGCTGTTGCCACTGCCGTGAACTTTCCTTTCTGAGGGTGAGCTCCATTTTGTTCTGTGGCCTGAACAAGCGTAAATGCATTTTGTGGTGGTTCACATTTTCATGCAAATTCGCGTTAAGATTAATGTCTTGCCATGTCTATTCAATAATCCAATACATAATGAGGGCAAAAGTGCTTGAGTAAGAATCGGCGATTAGTGGACAAGTTAAGTAGTGCTTAAAAACGGATGTCACATAATTATGAACAACAGCAAAGACCTGCATCAACTCTCACCTGGCATGCGAGCAAATACAGGTACACAAATTTAACCGAAGGATGAACCTCTGGTGGAGTTTATGTACTCTGTATTTACGAACATGCCAAGTGAGAGGTACCGTAGGCGATTCAGGTCTTTGCTTATTTTTATTTTTTATTTTTTTCGTGTGTGTGTGTGTGTGTGTGTGTGTGTGTGTGTGTGTGTGTGTGTGTGTGTGTGTGTGTGTGTGTGTGTGTGTGTGTGTGTGTGTGTTGTGTGGGTGTGTGTGTGTGTGTGTGTGTGTGTGTGTGTGTATGTGTGCTTGTGTATGTGTGTGTGTGTGTGTGTGTGTGTGTGTGTGTGTGTGTGTATGTGTGCTTGTGTATGTGTGTGTGTGGGTGTGTGTGTGTTTGTGTGCGTGTGTTTGTGTGTGTGTGTGTGTGTGTGTGTTTGTGTGTGTGTGTTTGTGTGTGTGTGTGTGTGTGTGTGTGTGTGTGTGTGTGTGTGTGTGTGTGTGTTTTGCAGAAAGAAAAAAGGTACACTTTGTATAGAATAAGCCATGCATGAATACCAGAACCGCATGACTGTATCTTGCTCCATGACAATTACCGTGTTCAAGTTCGACCACTTGTCATTTCGTGGAAAGAATAAACGTGTCTGTGTGTGATATATATTCCGTTTTATTTATATACAGCGTACCTGTACTGTAATGACACAAAGTCCATTGAGGTCCTTCAGGGGAGCTACGTCTCTGTCCAAAGCACTTGCCACAGAAATCTCACCAGAAGTTGCATCCAGTTGAAACATACCCTGGCAAGTCGCTGCAAACAAGCCATTGCCGTCGTGAAGTTTCCTGTTTTGATACTTTTGTGGGGAGCGCGAATAGCTCAGTGGTTAGAGCGCCGGACTCGAGTTCGACTCCCGGCAGAAGCGGTGAGAGCATTTTCGTCTCCGGGGTCAACTTTCTGTGCTGACCTATTTAGCTATCCATTCCACACCCGTGTTACTGCAAAGCCGTAAAAGATCCCAGTCATTCTGCCAAAAGTGCTGGTGGCGGGTTACAGCTAATCACGCATGCACCCTACGTTTGCATGAAGTGACGTGCTATGGTGCATGGATGTATGGTGTACACAGAACGTGCCGAAAAGGCAACAGTTTCACATGGCATCAGCCATGTAACACACAAACAGCGCCGTAAGTACACTACTTCGGTGGATATTCATTCAGAATCGCATGCGATATGAACGCAGCGAGTTTGCTCGAGAGCTGAAAATAGCGCTATACAAAAGCGAACAACAACAACAGTGGCTGGACAGTCTGGACAAATCTTTTGTGTAGTGACTGGACAATTCTGTTGTGTTGTGACTGGACAGTCTGGATGAATCTGTTCTGTATTGACTGGTTAATAATTGGATTAGGGTCAACACAGCACAAGCAGCGACTGGACAATCTGGCCAAATCTGTTTTGTAGTGACTGGACAATCTGGCCAAATCTGTTTTGTAGTGACTGGACAATCTGGCCAAATCTGTTTTGTAGTGACTGGACAATCTGGCCAAATCTGTTTTGTAGTGACTGGACAGTCTGGCCAAATCTGTTTTGTA
>OY757541.1:4077384-4084884 GCA_963584105.1 Alviniconcha strummeri
CAGCCACAACACTGTGAGAATAATTAATCTCCACCGACACCTGACAATAGCTATTCGCAGTCTTTAAAGATAAATCGCCTGATTTAACTCTTTTTTTTCTGCTTGTTATTGTTGAATTTTATTTCAGCCTGATAGGACCTTGGCCGTTGACTTGGGTTAAATAGTAAAAAATAAATAAATAATCTTTGTTGTCAATTTTCTGCTTCTTTGTTCTTGTTGCTCCCTATGTTCCCGAAACGACTTCCAAATAAGTTCTTCGTTCTAATTACGTCGTTTGTGTTGTGTGTGTGTTTCGCAACAGTATCCGCCAGTCGACTTTGTATCGAGATACAGCGTATGACAACTTACTTCCAAAGAGCGTGACTGCGGCGTCATCTGTGCCATCTAAAAGCCATATCCACTGTGCCAAGCTGTGCCGGGAAGATGTCTCATGCAACTCCTTTTTCTACAATGATGTCATCAGAAAATGCTTACGTCAGAGAGTTGTGCATCTGGCACCACCACCAAGCAGTTCTGTGTCACAACAAGGCTGGCAGTATTTTCGGTTGGGATCAGGTAAATCAGACATTTCACCAACCAAGGACTAAATGACTATCTGACAGACTGACACACTGACTGGGTGTTTGGCTGACTGACCGACTGACTGACAGACAGACTCACTGACTGACAGACTGAAAGAATCAAACAATCCTCCGTCGATGTGTGTAAAGCATCAAATCCATGAAAACATTCACATGCATGTTCATGGTACTTAATAATAATAACTCTTATATAGCGCTATACCCCGTAAAAATTTACAAGCTCGCGGCGCTGTACATCAAAATCCGCTAGACAATCAAAAAAGTACAAGTACTATAAATACATACATCAATATCAAAATAACAAAAAAGCCAGGATGAGCAAAGTACCGTAAATGCGTACATCGATATTAAAGCATTTCACATACACTGAAATAATCACAAGTCCTATAAAATATATTACTATCAACATGACAATCAGAAAGCACAAGTACTTTCATGACAATCAGAAAAGCACAAAAGTAATACTGTAAATACATACATCAACACTAAAAACAATTTCACACACATCCACCTACTATATAAATGCACACAGACACCTGAACACTCAGTCACCCCCTCACAAGCACTCGAGCGCGCGCGCACACACTCACCCATGCACACACACACACACACACACACACACACACACACACACACACACACACACACACACACACACACATAGTAAGACACACCACACACACATACACACAAACACACACGCCCAGCAGATGAAAGAGTGGCGGCAACAGCAGGCTCTCCTGTTAGTCCCATGCTTTGCAGCGCCCCCCCACCCCCCACCACCACCACCCCTCCACCAACCCATGCCTAAGGTGACAATTTCAGAAACTCAGGTGAAGGCATTGCGGAAGAGGTGCGTTTTGAGGCTGGATTTAAAAGATGTGAGAGATGGAGACAATCGGGTTTGTATCGGGACAGAGTTCCACACACAAGGCGCCTGATATTGGAAAGACCTTGCACCGGCGCTTTTCAAGTTAACACGTGGGACACAGAGCAGTTTGTCAGAAGATGATCGAAGTGATCTGTGGGGGGTGTACGAGGAGAGACAGTGTGAGAGGTACGGGGGCAATGTACCATCAAAGTAGCGGAAAGCCAGTGTCGCTAGTTTGTATTCAATACGCTGTTTGATAGGAAGCCAATGAAGTGATATCAGCATAGGTGTTACATGCTCACTACGCTTTTTACGAAAGATCAGCCAAGCTGAGTTGTTTAGTATTCTTTGAAGTCGGGCTATCTGATCTGAAGTGATACCTGCCAGTATGCCTGCCTTTTCTGCCTTTTGTTTACGGGTATCCGTCATCTTGCCCACGTGCTCACTGTACCCCCAACAAAAGCGTGCCTACTCTGCGTTACACCCGCAGGCATGGACCTATATATACAGGTCCATGCCCGAAGGCTCTTACAGAGTGCAGTCCCCTGGATTTCCGAAGATCGTCTATTGGCTGCAGTAGGCAAAGCAGGCAAACCTGGACTTATTCTGACGTACGTCAGGCTTTAAAGGGGGAGTCTTTGATAGCTGCGGGTTTTCAGATAAAGTTGTTATTTCTGAATTCGCGGTACCTCACCGAGATGCCCACAGACGGTAAAAATGTGAGTCTTTTTCCCTACAGCCGGCAACGCTCTGGGATCGGTCGCCTTTCGTCTGAATTCTTTGCTCCACAGCGAGGAACACGCTAGGACCAGTAGTCTTTCGTCTTAAGTCTTTCTCCACAGCCGGCAACACACTTGAACCGGTCGCACCGAGTCTTTTCCTCACAGCCAGTAACACACTAGGACTGGTCGCATTATCTTTCCCCACAGCCGGTAACACTCTAAGACTGGCCACTTTAAGCCTTTCCCCACAGCCGGCATCATTCTAAGACTGGTCGCCTTAAGTCTTTCGTCACAGCCGGCAACACTCTAAGACAGGTCGCCTTAAGTCTTTCTTCACAGCCGCAAACACTCTAAGATTGGTCGCCTTAAGTATTCCCAAAGTCGGCAACACTCTAAGACTGGTGGCCTTAAATCTTCCCAAAGCCGACAACACTGTAAGACTGGTCGCCTTAAGTCTTTCTCTCCACAACAGGCAACACGCTAGAACCGGTCGCCTTGAGTCTTTCTTTCCCCTACAGCCGTAATCATTCTAAGACTGGTCGCCTTAAGTCTTTCCAATCAGCCGGCAACACTCTAGGACTGGTCGCCTCAAGCCTTTCCCCATACAGCCGGCAACATTGACCGGTCGTCTTTCGCCGCAGGGAAAGCCAGAGATGTGTAGACAATGAGGTGCAGCTGCGGCAGCAGCAGTCAGCTCCCAGCATGGAGGGCAGCAGCGGTCACATCACAACGGCTTATCTCCGATTAGTCAATTAATCCCGCGTCCTGCTCGCAGACGTCTTGAGTCAACACGCGGGGACCCTATCAGCGCTTAAAGATGAAGATGAATTTCTGGCGACTGGCAAGCAAGCGGCCCAGCCTCGTTACCGTAATTTTCTGGCGCTCGGGAGAAATCTTCTCCGAGTGTGGTGCCGTGGCGAGGGCACCTCGGGAAAAGGTTGTGGGTAAACAGCGAATATTGCCTCCCAATGACAGTTGATGAAATTAAAGGAGAGACTCCAGTCGATACGCCGCGCCTTACGTCACGAGATCGACTCAGATCAGGGGATTCCGGAATCCAATTTGTATCATGGAAACAAGATAGGAAAAAAGAAAGAAAAAAAGAAAAAAAGCAGAAAAGATATCGAGACTTTAAGGCAGACATGTCTCGGCACCAGTTGCAAACATGACGACCAGCCAAGCAGTTGCTTCAAAGCCGACGGTGAAGTTATCCTTTGGCATCGACAGAATACTGGCAGACCAGAAACCTGTCACGGAATCTGCCTCCCGATACATCGACACCGGCCTTCCCAAAGGTAAGTAAATAACTTGATATTTAACAGGCGGTAAAGAAGAAGGCAAGACGTAAAGCGCGATTCAATGTGCACATGTCTGACATCAATATTTTTGGCCTGGAAACGGCCCGACGGTAGAAGGACAGTACAAACAACGAACAAGTATAGAGATAAAATCTGCTGTTTTCCCTTGGGGTGTTTTCGTTCTGCTACTGTGCCAGGCGATGGAGTTCACCGGTAGCGTTTCGTATGTTGACAGATGTTGCATCAGTTATGTGAAAAGACTTTCAGTAAAAAGGGGAGTGAACAAGGAAAGTGCAAACAATGACAATGTAGAGATCATAATCGGAAACAGACAGATGGACAGACAAACAGACAGACAGACAAACACACACACACAACCACACACACACACACACACACCTACAATTTGTCTTGTGTGTGTGCGTGACATTTTTCCTGTGTTATAATAATTGCAATGGGATCTTAGAGTACCACTTTTCCAGATTAGCTCTAGCCACGCACATACACATCAAACGTCTGTAGACAGCTGGACACGTTTTAGATGTCATGAATGGCATTGGAAGTTACGCAAATGTTGTTTTCGGTATTAAATGTAGCCTTCGACTAAAATGCTTACATTGTTACATGCCCTTGTCTACACATAGTAGTAAAGTTACTCTGCATTTCTCAACATTCAGTCCGACACTGGTTTCGGAACTAGTGGAAATTACTTGTTTAGGTTGAAATCGCTGCCAACCACTGATCTAACGTTGCTCTTTGTTTAATTATTTCAGTCCAGCGTCCCCGCCACCGAACCAACTTTAGCAACTGGCAGGTGGCGGAGCTGGAGCGAGCTTTCGTGCTGACTCACTACCCCGACATCTACATGAGGGAGGCTTTGGCGTGCAGATTGACTCTGACTGAGACAAGGGTCCAGGTCAGTGTGTGTGTGTGTGTGTGTTTGTGTGTGTGTGTGTGTGTGTGTGTGTGTGTGTGTGTGTGTGTGTGTGTGTGTTGATGTGATACGTGTGTGTGTGTGTGTGTGTGTGTGTGTGTGTGTGTGTGTGTGTGTGTGTGTGTGTGTGTGTGTGTGTGTGTGTATTGTGTGTGTGTGTGTGTGTGGAAGGTAGTGTGTGTGTGTGTGTGTGTGTGTGTGTGTGTGTGTGTGTGTGTGTGTGTGTGTGTGTGTGTGTGTGTGTGTGTGTGTGTGTGCGTGCGTGCGTGTGTGTGTGTGTTTGTTTCAGTCACACTCTTGTTATATGTGTCATCTACCGAACTGAATTCAGTCTGGCTATCAGGCTAGACTGTATAGAGCAGGACGAACACGTGGTTCACAATGGAGGGGATATGATATAGCACGAGATCTAGTTTGGCTCAACACTACCACTGCCACCTTCCTTACAGTCTCAGCCAAACAGGAGATCTCGCTGTCCGCTCCAACAGATAACTTAATAGCTAAGAACTATTCACTCACAATGCCCCTGGCATCACTACAGAACCTTTCCCATCGCCGACAGGTCTGGTTCCAGAACAGACGAGCAAAGTGGCGCAAGCTGAACAAACACACGGACTCCTCACCACGTCGCCCCTCGTTCGTCCACACAGGCAGACCCACCAGCAGCGGCCAGCGACACCACCACCCGGCAAGATCACCAACGTACGGAGCAGCCTCTCCCAGCTTTTGTCTGGCACGGTCGTTGTATCCATCTCGCATCTCACCGCCCTCGGAGAGCTCGACAGGCGCAAGGATGCTGGGCGAGTGGCTGGGTGGGCAGGGCCGTGAGGCGGGTACGCTGACCACGAGGTCGTCTGCAGCCACCCCGTGGAGATTGTACGGGTCGTACGGACGGATGCTGGTCGACTTAGCGAGCTGTTCCTCTCCCGCTGGAGACGTTCGCGTGGAGAGCAGGCCTGTGGGCCCCTGCCGTGAGCTCGTGGTGAAAGCGTTGCACAGTGTGTAGGGCAGCGTCAGACTCCAAGCACCTGTTCACGACATCCTTCCTCAAACATCTGCCACCACTGGTCTCTAAAAAAAAAATGTCTCCTAACTGACAGCATTCGTTGGTGCTCAAATTACAGTATGTTTGTAGCAGACAACTGAAATTATATCAGGCGTTGTTTTTACAACTGTCCACGTTGCTTACGCTAGCACAAATAAAACAATCGTTTGAATCGAGATGGAACTTTTTTCTTTCTTTTTTTAATCCCTGGGCGGACGCACCTGGTATTTATGTTTACTTGGACGATATGTTTTTTGATTGATTGATGATCGCTTATATAGCGCTATTCTCCGCTCTCTTGAGCAGACTCACTGCGCTCGCATGTGGTGCCACATGAAACTGCAGCCGTCTCGGCGCAAGTCCTGTGTACACCATACAACCATGCTCCATGTCACTTCATGCAAAGCCACATACGTAAGGTGTATGCGTGTTTAGCTGTAACCTGCCACCTGCACTTTTGGCAGAATGATCGGGATCTTTTACGTGCTACTGCGGTAACACGGGGGTGGAACGGATACCGAAATAAGAGTCAGCACAGAAAGTCGACCCTGGAGAAGAAAATTCTCCCGCCGCCCCAGCAGGGATTCGAACCTGCGACCTTTCAATCACGAGTCCGGCGCTCTAACCACTGAGCTATCCCCGCCCCCGAGGCTTCCACAGTCTTATTAGTACCCACACCTTTCGGAGGGCGTTGACAGCGTCGGTGGATAAAGAGTGCCCCTTCAGTGGCGTAACTAAATCTGGCAGAGTGTGGAGGAAGGTGCCTGGAGGCGATGCTCTGAGTGTGAGGCAACGTCCGTGTGACTGATACGGACATTTCTTGACCCCGCAAAGGCAGGCCGGGAACCAGCCAGCTTCTGGTGTTGGAGCCTATTACGGACTCGGCGCAGTGATGTGTCACCGCCATGCACTCAACTGTACCACATGGGAGGGTTACTTGGTTAGTTAATTAGCTTGTGCTTTGAACCCAGTCAACCACATAGGGTTATATCAGGGCTATAATGAACTTCAGTTTATCTTCATTTATTCATTAAGGAACTTTCAAAAAAGGTTCACGTAAAACAACCACAAAGGAGGGCAGACTGTGCTGTGGCAGTTATTCGACAAAGCATCGGAGCCATTTTGATACGTGTATCTGTCTGAACAATAGAACTGTACGTGAAAAACCTTACACCTTTTGCTCCTAGCCGAATTGTTACACGTCAGAGACATTTACGAAAACTGCATTCTCTGAAAGAGATCCTCTTTGAATTTAACTCGCCACACCATTGGTTTATCACTATTCACCAAAAATGTTGACTGCTGACTAGGAAACAACTGTGGAAAAATAACAGACAATAGTTGTGTGTCTCACACTTTGTGTCGCCGTTCAGTAGGCATTTGTACTACAGTGACTGTTCAGTTTAATCCATAGTCAACAACAGCAGTACACAAAATCAAGCAGCAGCTTGATTGTTAACTGTTTTACTAGACCAGGAATTAGGCTTAGATCAGAATCGCGTGAAGCTCTGTAATGATATGATCGAGGCATGTCTGTTGACAGGAAGTTGTGAAACGAAGAAAAACAAACTCCTCCTTGGAAGCTCGTTCTCAAATGCCCGTTCCTCTGCGGGGAGTGGTCTCCCTACGTCTTCGCCATTTCATGTCTCAATCATTCAGATAGGCCCTACAAATTCGTATATTCTAAAATAAAATAAAAATCTAATATTTTCCCGTCTCTGTGGCATGTTTTATTTTCTTTATATATCGTTTTGTGCACACGCGCGCGCGCTTGTGTGTGTATGCGAGCTAGCGTGCGTGTGCGCGTGTGTGTGTGTGTGGAGGGGTGTCAGTGTGGGAGCGCTGATATATATGCGCATACAATAGCAAAACACTAATCGACATAATACTATTACGTCGATGAGTGCCTCGCTATTGTACGGGTCTGGCGCTGTCGTGTTCCTCGTGTGTGTTCCTCTTGACCCAAGCGCATCATAAATGTCAGGTCTTCTTCTTCTATTGTCGTTTTTGTCTGGAATAACCAGGGGCAGCAGTAGCATGCAGTACATA
>OY757541.1:4089884-4099884 GCA_963584105.1 Alviniconcha strummeri
ACAAACAAACTATATCATAAAGTATTGTTCAGCTGCATAACTGCACAACATTGATACAAACAGTAGCAGTACTGGCCGAAGACATCACGAAACACAAACCAATGCTACGAGTTGGTCTGTGTGGCAACACACTGACACAATGCGGAAAGAACAGATACCAAGGCTACATTAAAACGTTGTATGATCTGCATAACTGTGTGGGGACTATCTTCAGCCATGATACGATCCTTTAATGTCAGCGTCCACAATGTGGAAGTGAAGAGAAAACCCCCGAAGACGGTGTGTGGCTGCCCATGTAATGGGTGACATAAAACGCGCGCACACACAATTATCCCAACTTTTGCAATGCATTTGTCACTGTATCATTGCATATGCCGGATGTGTGTGCGTGTGTGTGTGTGTGTGTGTGTGTGTGTGTGTGTGTGTGTGTGTGTGTGTGTGTGTGTGTGTGTTGTTAGTGTTATTGTAAAACGCCCTGTGCTCCCACCTTGTGCGGTAGATGGGCGCTTTAGAAATCCTCTTTATTATTATTATATTCTTCGGAGTGGTCAGATAGAAAAGGCTACATCACCACCACCAAGAACAACAAATTAATGCAACTGGCTGCTCCAAGGAGCTGTATGCCTGCTGAACGAAACGTGATACTCACTGAGGTGTTTTCAGCCCGGGGAAAGCTTCTTTCTGTTGTCCAGCCATGGCTGCAAAGTAAGACATCAAAGTGGCAGTCTTCAACACAACTTCACATTTTTCAGCACAGCGAGGGAGTTAATTCACACTCAAAAGACGTCACCCAAACACGTTTCTGGAGCGCTAATTAACTGCTTAATTTGTTTATTTAACACAACATTTTTATTGTTAAGTGTCACTGTTGTCATTGTTTTTTTCCAATAACGTCCCCTTCAGAAAGCTATTTTCTAAACATTGCGTCATTTCAGAGATTCCTAACTGCGTGTGTGTATCGTAGCGTGGCGTGTACTTGCAAAAGACAGGACAGCCAAGACCACAACAAAATGAAGGGGGACTACCGTGACAGCGTATTAAAGAACCCGGCCTTCAGATCCCGGAAGTTGAAAATTTCCAACCTCGATCTGGGATGTTCACAAAAGGACAACAACGCGGAAATATTCCCCACAGGACAATAACAGCCTACATGGGAAGTATTCACAAAAAGGCTGTCCATGGGAGATAATCCTCAAAAGACAATATCGCAGAAAAGGCTGTGCATGGGAGATAATCCTCAAAGTACAACAGTGCAGCTGTCTATGGGAGATATATATGATAATAGTACAGCTGTCCATAGGAGATATTCACCATATGATAATAGTACAGCTGTCCATGGGTGATATTCCCCACAGCACACTAACATGGTTGTCCATGGAAGATATTCCCCACAGGACAATAACACGGTTGTCCATGGGAGATATTCCCCATAGGACACTAACACGGTTGCCCATGGGATATATTCCCCAAAGGACAGTTACACAGCTGCCCATGGGAGCTATCACTATTTCCAAAACGACAGCAACGTTGGTGTTCGTGAGAGATAATCCCAAAGGGACAATAACACGGCTATTAACAGAAGGTATTCCCAGAGAGTCAAAACATCACTGCCCACGTCCCTGACACAAAAATCTTTATCCAATAAAAGATACATAACAACAACCACAAAACGAACAAAAACAGCTCTTTCAATAAATCAGGAAGTACTCACCATAGGTTTCGATTGTGGCAGCTTTCAACTTTCTCTTAAACCTGCAAAACACACACACACACACACACACACACACACACACACACACACACACACACACACACACACACACACACACATACACACACACACACACACACACACACACACACACACACACACACACACACACACACACACACACACACATTTTACTACATGTGCGACTTGATACCATGTTAAAAAAATAAAAATAAAAATACTCATCATAATTATATCATTACGGTCATTTCTAAAGCACAGTTTCTATCACCGACAAGGACGAGCTGACCGCGCCTTACAAGATGGACAAAACTGTGTACATAAAACCATAATAATGTATATGGACAGAGGTCTGTATTCTTCACACACGGGGAGCGAGGGAATGTAACGAGGAGGGGGCCGGGGGTAAGGTGAGGGAGGAGACGGCAGAATTTGAAAAAAAGGTTGTTTTGTATTGTTTGCAGAGGTGACATATAGTTGAGCCTAATCGTGTTCTCCAACACATTCAGAGAAAGTATGCATACTTACCTTCTCATGAATGTTTTTTAGATTGGCACATAGACAGACACACAAACAGACAGACGGATAGGCAGGAATTACACGCACAGACACGCTGCGCACAAAGTTGTCCGTTTTCACCAGCTAAATGTGATAAATAATATCTTGCTACAGGAAATCACAGTCACGATGATTAAAACGATGGTGTAATACCTGAAGCTTACATACGGCGCTAAATACAATAGAACCACAAAACCACGCATATCAGCACCAAACTAACCTTCTGATGTTATTCAGCATTATGTAGAGGGTAATGCAGAAAGCCACGACAAGCACGCAGATGATGGCTGCAAGGATGTACTCCATCTTCGTCTTGTCTGGTTTCTTGGCCTCAGCTGCCTTCAGAGTCTGGCAATCAAATTCGAGAAAAAGCTTAATACATCCTTCAGTGATTATTGGAAGAAACCAAAATGAGACCACATTGTCAATGGACGACGCAAACGGACAGAGAAAAGTCGGTCTACTGTTTCATGCGGCTTCGGTGTTTGTTCCATAATTAGCACTCACTGACACATGCTATAGTGACTAGTAGAAGATCAGTCCTGGACAGACCCAGTGAGTGGAGCTTTCATGCTCAAGGTCTGTGTGATACAGGGATTACACCGTCTCCCAAACATCAGCATACACAGAAAGACGTACGAGACAATTAAAACAGACAAAGAAGAAGAAGGTCGTCATTGTGATCTCGATCTCCAAACACAACATGCTGTACGTGTGCTGAGCGCAGCTGCATGACAATCCCACAAGTCATTACGGCTTCAGGTGTAACATCCGCCGACACCTACATCACAATCTCTAAAAAATCTGCTGTGGTATTTTTTATCTGTGTGTGTGTGTGTGTGTGTGTGTGTGTGTGTGTGTGTGTGTGTGTGTGTGTGTGTGTGTGTGTGTGTGTGTGTGTGTGTGTGTGTGTGTGTGTTTTCACTCCGACTCCTGTGACAAAACGTGTTAAACTAGATCTTCCCGCACGATTTGTTAGCCCAAAACGATTTATCACCTCGGGGTCACAAGTAATGCTGTAAGGTTCATCCGGTGCACGATTTGCCATTCCTATTCTGCAGCAGAATGACAGGTAAACGACGATAAATGAAAATGATCTACTTATCCTGTTTGGATTGTTGATGCTGCATTGTCTGAAAAAGCCCTGATATGCCAGCAGTATAAATATAAAAAACAAAGGAACAATACAGAAACAACAACGAAACAACAATCGCTGGGAAAGTCTGATCTCAAATGGGCCATACTAGGTTCTATATACATGCCCAAAAAATAATAAGTACAAAGTAGCAACACAAAGTATCTAATAACGTGAATGTAGAAATTTGTCAATGAATAAATTTCCCCTTCTGAAATGATTATTAATAAGCTGGCCGTTTATCCCACAAATAAAACCACGTTTTATCAACCGAGACACATACATTCCAGCTTTACCTGAATGTTGTAGAGCTTGTACATATTTTTCATCAGTTCCGTAACAGCAACTTGATGGTCCAAGAAACTGCAGATAAACAAGCATTCATGGTGCAAACACACGAAAGGTTAACAATAACCCAAAACATGAGGACATTTTCTGAGAAAATCCCCTTTTCAAGGAACAGACAGGAAAGAAGGAAGGAACTCATTGTTATTTCATCACACCCAATCAACGATGGCGGTTATATCCGGGCGAAATGCATTTCATCTGAACACAACAAATACTCAGAATGTGCATATGCTAAAACGGGTACATGCAACAGACAGACAAAAACGATGACAAATAAAAACTGTCCATTTAACCGGTATCAGCTCTTGATGCTGACGTGTTTTGCGTGTTTTAGTACGCTTTCATAAAATAATAAAAATAAACAAACAAACGCATTGATCTACGTGTGGAACTAGCTCAGGGCATATACTCCTTAATTCCTTATGAGTCAGTAGCATTCGCAATAGAGATAATCATGTATGTATGTACTATTATCATATTCCAGCTGTGGCGTAAGGGCAACTAAAGCTTGCGGCAAAAAATATCCTACTTACTCCCACAGCGCATTTGCATCCATGACATCCTTCTTGTTCTTGACTGCGTGCACAACCAAGACAGACCTTGGGGAGAGAGAGAGGGAGATGGGGTAAGCTGGTACATTATGCCCAGTCAGCCAGTACGGTTATATCAGAGAGAGAGAGAGAGAGAGAGAGAGAGAGAGAGAGAGAGAGAGAGAGAGAGAGAGAGAGAGAGAGAGAGAGAGAGAGAGAGACAGACAGACAGACAGACAGACAGACAGACAGACAGACAGACAGACAGAGACAGAGAGGCAGAGACAGAGACAGAGAGAGACACAGACACAGACACAGAGACAGAGACAGACAGAGACAGAGACACAGACAGAGACACAGACAGAGACACAGACAGTCAGAGAAAGAGACAGAGACAGCCAGACAGCCAGACAGTCATACAGAGAGAGAGACATAATCAGCGCCAGAAACAGAGAGAAACAGAGACAGACAGAGTACAGGCAGGCAGAGAGAGAGAGAGAGAGAGAGAGAGAGAGAGAGAGAGAGAGAGAGAGAGAGAGAGAGAGAGAGAAGTGAAGTGAAGTGAAGTGAAATTAAATTAAATGAAAGCTAATTGATTCCATTTATTCCATGGTATGTTTGCAGATAAACTCTAAAAGGAAGAACAGCAGTAACAACACAACAACAAAGGCGATCATCTCCCATAGGTTCAAAGACATTCCACGACATGTTTCGTATTGGCATACTGTATTTTAAAAGTGGTGTTGGTGTTCTTACTTGGAAGGATCCACAGTTCCCTTGTCATCTTCAAACTGCACCCTGTCGTCGGCAACAAACAGCAGGCCCGTCTGTTCCGATAGATCTCTGTTCAACCAGTATACAATTGTCAGTCTAAACACACTCACACAATGCACTAGCCTGCGCACTACACTATGCACTGCGATATGTACTAGACCGTGCTCTACGATATGAACTAGCCCGTGCATTAGCCTCTGTACTAGCTATGAACTAGCCTATTCACTAGCCCATGCACTAGCTCATGCACTAGCCACATTATTAGCCTATGCACTAGCCCATGCACTAGCATATGCATTAGCCCATGCACTAGCCTATGCACTAGCTTATGTATTAGCCCATGCACTAGCACATGCAATAGCCTATGCACTAGCCCAGGAATTAGCACATGTACAAGCACATGTAATAGCCTATGCACTAGCCTATGCACTAGCCTATGCACTAATCTATGTACTAGTCTATGCACTAGCACATACGCTAGCATATGCTTTAGCCCATGCACTAGCCTATGTATTGGCCCATGCAAAAGCCCATGCAATAGCCTATGTACCAGCACATGTATTAGCCTATGCACTAGCCCATGCGTTAGCATATGCAATAGCCTATGCCTGTGGACTGGCCTATGCATTAGCCCGTGCACTAGCCTATCTACCAGTCTATGCACTAGTTCATGGACTATAACCTATGCACTAGTCCACGCACTAGCCTATGCACCTACCTATGTACTAGCTTATGTACTAGTCTATGCACTAGTTGATGCACTAGCCCATACACTAACCTGTACAGGCTGAAACTATAGCCTCAACACACAAAACAATGGCCAGTGTAATATCATACTAGCAACAAGTCGAAGATAAATGCTGATGACGACACTGTCCCAGTTTTCAAGATTGCGTTTGGCGTTGAAAGCTTTGAATCTTGCAAACATTCAGCGATTATTTATAAGTAAAATGCAGTTGTGGTGACTGTTTATACAAAACAAGAGCGTCGCATTTCTGCGACTTCATGGATACAAATTCGTATTTCCGAACTGGTTGATTAATAATAATTATTAACAGTATGGACACCGCCACTCAAAGCGCTTATGTATAGATTAACCTGTTTGTGAAGATGAATAACATGCGATTACCATTCGCTAATTTCAGAAAGGTTTGTCTTGTGACAAAATAGCACTAAGAAGAATAAAACTGTCACAAGAGACGTGTCAGGATTAACCACAACAGGCAACTATTCGGACTGGTAGAGGGAGAGAAGCACAGAGTAGAGGTAGAGGTAGATTGTATAATATTATTTCTGTTGATCCAGTATTTCTTTGGGGTTCCAGAGATAGTACCATGGAAACCAAACTCGATGAGCACTCCTAGTTCTTGTTGAAGACACTGTGTAGACCTCAATGGGTTCAGACCGAGTGAAAGTTGCAAAAACACGAGCCTGCTAAGTTAGTTAACTTTGTTGTCACGATGCTTTCTAGGTCTGAACAACACTGTGGCGCAGTACAAGGACGTGCTCTTACGTACCTAAGTATGTTGTCCTGGGTTTTTCGGAGTTCCTCCATCGAGAGGAAAAAGGTGAGTCTGAGCAACTTGTCCTTTCCCACCACGTATATCTGAGAAAAAGGAATGCAAACATGGCATTATAGATGTTTGTTGTCAATAATGTCACCCCCTTTCCAAAGTCACCTACGCGGATCCTTCTAATTGTTGTTGTGGTCACTGGCGTGACATAATGAAGACAATGTTCCGGTTTTGTCCCAGAATGATGGCAGCGATACGTCGACTCAAACACAAAACACGCAGCCCAAAAACAGCAACAACAAAGGCAAATGCATAGGAGAAATACGCAGCTATAATCAGAATTGATAGGACACACATCTTGAGAGAGAGAGAGAGAGAGAGAGAGAGAGAGAGAGAGAGAGAGAGAGAGAGAGAGAGAGAGAGAATGAATGAATGAATGAATAAACTTTTTTTTTTTTTTTACGAGGGTAGTGGAGAAGACTCGAGGTCTTTTTACATCCAGCCCTCGCCCATGAGGGAAACTACTGTTAACTAAGGATACAGTGAGAGAGAGAGAGAGAGAGAGAGAGAGAGAGAGAGAGAGAGAGAGAGAGAGAGAGAGAGAGAGAGAGAGAGAGAGAGAGAGAGAGACGGAGATGGAGACAGAGACAGAGAGAGGGACAGACAGAGACAGAGACAGAGAATTAGAACTCGAAAACTTTATTTTACAAGCATTGTAGTTTAGGTTCAATGAGAGAGAGAGAGAGAGAGAGAGAGAGAGAGAGAGAGAGAGAGAGAGAGAGAGAGAGAGAAGAGAGAGAGAGAGAGAGAGAGAGAGAGAGAGACAGACAGACAGACAGACAGACAGACAGACAGACAGACAGACAGACAGAGACAGAGAGACAGAGAGAGACAGAGACAGAGAGACAGAGACAGAGAGACAGAGACAGAGACAGAGAGAGAGAGAGGGAGGGAGACAGACAGACACAGACAGAGAGACAGACAAAGATACAGTCAGACAGACAGAGATAGAGACAGACAGACAGATACAGACCTTCAGAATGACGGTGTCGTTGCCAGCAGTGTCGTTGACCATAATTTCCCAGGTGAAGAACCCTCGGGCGTCTCCTGGCAGGGCGGCGTGTGTGGCCACGGTGCCATTGGTGGTGACCGCCAGCGGCGTGTCGGACGGGCCAAAACCGGGCTCCAGGTCTTTGTCCATCTCGTAGTCACCCACCGGGTAGAAGGCGTGCACCCCGATTCGGACCTGTGTCCGGATCAGTGACATACTCCTGGAAACAGGCGAGAGTGATCTCAGGTTTTTTATGGTGCTGAACCAAGTTCGTCTCTATAGCAGATGCAGGCACAATAGACTGTTAAGTTGGTATCCATACTCCTTGACCTTTTATTCTACAGCCAAAAAAAGCTGTTAGGTGTTATTCCCTCACACGGGCATGGAGTAATGCTAAAAGCAATTTCAGAAGGAGTGGGGGGGGGGGGGGGCGTTGGGGGGTTGGAGAGAACTTATAAAATATACTAAATCATCCCACAATGATGTGAAATCGGTTCAGAATCAGTATACTGAAAACTGGCCTTTAGGCTAACAAACACCTTTTTTAGTCTGATTTGTTGACTGTATGATGTGCTTTTCGACCCAGTTGCCACTAAAAAAAATATGTTGGGGGTGGGAAGGGGCGGCGGGGTAAGAAAAAATAAGGCTTGCTGACTTGAAAGTGTCCCTCACAATTAGTGAAACATCAAAATAGCTCTCATCACTGTATAGCAGGAGTAATTCTGCTGGTGACCCCGTTGGTCTCCCTCTTCCACCCCCTCCTGGGATCTCGGTCGCCGCCAGTACCTCTTCGGAGGCAACCAATCGACCATTTTGCTTTACGTCCACAGAAGCGAGGTGGCTTGTTAGGGACGAGGACAGGGAGGGGGGACGGGACGAAAGAGTGAAGGCTTTACAACGGATACCACCTGAAAAAGACCGGAGAGACCGTGGACCGCCGCCAGAACAACGGAAGTGTTAAGGCGGTGTCCCCTCGCCATTGCGCAGCGACTAGTGCACTGCGTAATTGCTGTTTCAACTGCCGTGCTGGGCAGTCACAAAGACAATGTCCGTTGCACTGCTGCTGAAGAACAGCCCGAAGCGAAAGAAGTCCAACTTTCGCAGCCCAGCTCCACCTCCCTGCTCATGATCTCTTCTGGGCTAACTTGAGGGTCCAGCTCCACCTCCCTCCTCTTGATCTCGCCTGGAAACCTGTATCTCAGAGGCAACCCGGCGTTAAACATGTTTAATCAAACGAGGCACACCTGAAGGTTGACGATAACGTGACCCGTGTCAGCCGTGGAAGCCACACCGAAGGTCAGCAACGGCTTGGTGAAGTTTGGCGGGTTGTCGTTGACGTCCAGCACGGTCACTTGCACAGTAGCAGTGGAAGAAACAGCATGACCCTGTACCGAATTGAAAACACAAGAACTAAGTATATGTATATCAACTGAAAGACGCACGTTTTTTGCATTTCATATGATGCACCTTCTTGCAACTGATGCACCTCTGTGTGTGTGTGTGTGTGTGTGTGTGTGTGTGTGTGTGTGTGTGTGCGCGCGCGCGTGTGTGTGCGTGTATGTGTGTGTGTTCGTGTATGCGCGTGTGTGTGGTGTGTGTGTGTGTGTGTGTGTGTGTGTGTGTGTGTGTGTGTGTGTGTGTGTGTGTGTGTGTGTGTGTGTGTGTGTGTGAGTGCGTGCGTGCGTGCGTGCGTTTCACAGTGATTTGCATGAATAAGCACATTTATTGATGTAATATCATGCAATTGAGTCTTGTGTATTTTATACGCTCCGTTCTTTTCTTTAGTTCAACTGTAACTCGCTTCGAGTCCCTGAAAGCGCTCTATAAATTCCCTGTTCTTATCACAATTTTAAAAAAAGGAGGAAGATGATGCACTAACAGTCTGTTCAGCGCAGCCTGACGACGCAGTATCCGTGCAGTCGTTGGCCGTCACAGTGAGCGAGACTTTGGCCTCTCGGGGCACCTCGCGGTCCAGTGGTCTGATCAGCCTGATCTCAGCCGGACGGTCCGTCGTCGCAGTGATGTTGAAGTGATCGGTCAGGTCCCCCACTGCAACGAGACGGCGAGAAACCGTGTATTCCGTACATGTAGGAAAGGGACTGGGGCAAAGAACGATACGGTCAACATAACACTCACCTCGTAACACAACGACAGCAACAACAACGAAAAAAAAAAAAAAAAAAAAATCACTCTCAAGGACACTACGAGAGCGATGGTAACACCAATCATGAAAAAACATCAATATCTTCATTGCACCTATCAGATCAGCCATCAGGCACAGCCACCATTGTTTGGCCAACACAGCTTATTGCAAGAACCGTACACGCGCGCGCACACACACACACACACACACACACA
>OY757541.1:4106329-4113829 GCA_963584105.1 Alviniconcha strummeri
CACACACACACACACACACTCTCTCTCTCTCTCTCTCTCTCTCTCTCTCTCTCTCTCCCTCCCTCCCTCCCTCTCTCTCTGTGTGCACGCGCACGCGTATGTGTGTGTGTGTGTCTCTCTCTGTCTCTCTCTCTCTCTCGCTTTAGGATTTGCTCTGTTTAAGGTGTTGCAGACCTAAATAAAATGCCTTAGTAATAAATTACTTGCTTTTTTTTTTTCTTTTCTTTTTTCTTTTTACTTTTTTTCTGCACGTCGATCTGAACCTTGAGACCCACGCAGACTGACATGTCCTAAATCCGTGAGATTTGAGGACAACGACCTGGACGGCTACGGGCAAGGATAAGGTGACTCACCGTTGGCAGATACGTTGAAGTGGACCCCTGTTCCAGTGAGCATGGAGAAGACGACACTCTGGTCCTTGTCGTCGTCACGTGCTGTCAGCGAGTACACCTCCGTCCCCACAGCCAGTGCCTCGGACACGGACATCGTGTCGCTGCCGATGATCTTGGGGGCGTTATCGTTCACGTCCAGGAGAGTCACGGTTAGCGTAGCTGAAGCACACACCAACAGGAATGTATCACATTCGTATACACCAAGGAACTGATCCAGTATCACATGCGTATTCAGCAAAAAGCTAATCGGGTATTACATTCGTATACACCAAAGAGCTGATCCAGTATCACATGCGTATTCAGCAAAGAGCTAATCGGGTATCACATTATTTTGTATACACCAAAATGCTGATCAAGTATCGCAAGCGTATACATCGAAGAGCTAATCGGGTATCACATGCGTATACATGAAGGGGCTAATCAGGTATCACATGCGTATATATGAAAGGGGTAATCAGGTATCACAAGCGTATTCATCAAAGAGCTAGTCAGGTAAATCTGACGGGAGGTGAAACTCAGTCACTAACTAGCCAGACCTCCCCTCTGTGAACCTCCTTGCTTACCCACTGCGGTCTGAGGCATGCTCATGGTGCCCTTGGTGTCGTTCACCAGGATTTTCAGCACCACGACTTCGGCAATTTCTCTGTCCAGCTTGCCGCTAACAGTCACTCGACCAGAGTCTGAATCTACACGAAACCAGCCCTGAAAGCAAGGAGATCCCAGATTCGTATATAAAGACCGGATTGAATGTGTTGTAAACATGTTTATGGCTATGTCCTCTTATTTTTAAATCTGCCAGTGGTATTATCAAATTGTATTCTTCAAACTGACTAGTATTATCAAATTTTGTTCTCAAACCTACCAGCAGTATCAAATTTTATTCTTAAAAGTAGTAGTATACAATTTGATGCTCAAATTTTATACTCAAAACTGGCAGTAGTATTATCAAACTTGAGTCTCAAAAACGGCCAGTGGTCTTATCAAATTTTATTGTCGTCACTGCCTGTAGGATTATCAAATGTTATGCTCAAAACTGCCAGTAGTAACACCACATTTTATTCTCAAAACTGCCAGGGTATTATCACATTTTGGATAATTCCTCATCCCAGCATCTGTGGTCAATAAATCATCATTGCTCAGTTAATCAACATCACAGCAGCATCATATAGATTAGTGTCACTGTAGATGTTGCATTTCAATGCAAAACGAACTGTCAGTACTTTTCACGTGTAGAAAAGAACATCAAAAACAATGTCCGACCTACTACACAAGCGTGCCAGCAAACATCCACACAAAAAGAAGGCGTATCACCGCTCAAATTCGGAGCTTTCGCTTTGTAATATGAGACAGAAATGTGTGGCGAGCAGTCACATAGGCGTTCCCCACCAAAGTCAGTGAGCAGACACGAACAACAAGCAATCCGATGAGTACTTGTAGTGATGTGGGCTGTACGTATTAGCTTCCCCGCTCCCGGCCCCCTGATTTTCTTTTTCCTTCTTCATTCGCTATGTTGAATAAATGTCCATGTGGAGGAGTTTATGTACCTTGTATTTACACTCATGCCAGGTGAGAGTTCCCGTAGGCGACTCAGGTCTTTGTTGCTGTACTTGTGTTACGCATTTCAAATGCTAATTAACTCCCTTGTGTGTTGATTCTGCTCGAGCGCTCTGGGCCTCGTTCTGTTTCAGATTTGTCCACGTGGTGTTATTGTGTTGCAATATAAGTATTACATTTTCTGTCAATAAAACACACAGAAATACACACACACACACACACACACACACACACACACACACACACACACACACACACACACACACACAAATCAAAAGACTAGTCGTCATGATAAAAGCCCGACCAGTGAAAGGACGGCTCTCGCTTACCATGCCATGAATGTTGCTGACCTCCACATCCTTGTTCTGACTTGCCATGCCCTGACTGATGTCAGTTTCCACATCCCTGTTCTCACTGACCGTGCCCTGACTGATGTTAACTTCCACATACCTGTTCTGACTGACCATGCCCTGACTGATGTTAACTTTCACATCCCTGTTCTCACTTACTGTGACCTTACTGATGTTAACTTCCACATTCCTGTTCTCACTTACCATGCCATGACTGATGTTAACTTCCACGTCCATTTTCTCACTTACCATGACCTGACTTATATTAACTTCCACATCCCTGCTCTCACTTATCATGACCTTACTGATGTTATCTTCTACATCCCTGTTTTCACTTACCATGACCTTACTAATGTCAGCATCCATATCCCTGTTTTCACTTACCATGACCTTACTGATGTTAACTTCCACAATCTGTTCTCACTTACCATGACCTTACTGATGTTAACTTCCACAATCTGTTCTCACTGCCCATGACCTAACTGATGTTAACTTCCACAATCTGTTCTCACATACCATGACCTTACTGATATTAACTTCCGCATCCCTGTTATCACCCATCGCAACCTGACTGATGTTGACCTCTGCATCCCTGTTCTCACTTACTACACCTGCCTGATGTTGACCTCCACATCCCTGTTCTCACTTACTTCACCTGTCTGATGTTGTCCTCCATATGCCTGTTCTCACTTACTACACCTGACTAATGTTGACCTCCACATCCCTGTTCTCACTCACCGCGACCTGACTGATGTTGACCTCCACATCCCTGTCCGTGGTGGCCTGGGAGTCCCCCAACAGCCACGTGTAAACCAAGCCGGGGTCCGTGTCGCTGTCAGACGCGTTCATCAGTTCCACCTCCTGACTGACGCTGGCGTTCTCGTACACCGATACCTCCTTCCGAGCGTCCGCGAACACCGGCCCTTCGTCGTTGACGTCCACCAGAGACACGGAGAGCGTGGTGCTGCTGGAGCGAGGTGGATCACCACGGTCGAAAGCCAGCAGCCGCAGGTTGAAGCTGGCATCTGCCTCCCGGTCAAGGACGGCTCCGGTGCCCACGGTGACGACGCCAGTGGTGCTGTTCACGCGGAACTTGTCCGACCCTTTGCCCGAGTCCAGAACGTAGAACACCACGTTGTTGGGCGCGCTGCCGTCACCGTCAGAGGCTGATACTTGGCTGGTGAGGGTGGTGCCTGAAAGAAGCACAGACACGAAAGTCTAGCCTCCAAATGAAGGAAACATTACTGGGGTGAGACCGAAGCACCTTGTCTGGCTAAAACCACACGATCGAGGCCAGAACCTTTTGTTTTGTCTGGAAGAACTCTAGATCGTAAACCGTTGCCCCCACTGCTCTGCGAAAATTAGTACTCACGCCTAATAAAATTTCGCGGATTAAAGGACAGCGCTTCACTATTTTTAAACAATGTTAATAGACACAATGTCGTTCAGAGTGGAAACGCTTCTTCATTTTATATCCAAGAGTCAACCAACTGCAGTGAATTTCCAGTTTTCTTTATTGGTTGGGAAACTCCATTGTATTAACTGTCTACTGGCTTACCTGATACAAACCATGGACGTAGATATAGGACTATGACACAAACACCGACCTTTCTCATCCTGTTCCCTTTTCTATATTCCCTCACCGGTCACCATCCTCCCTCCTAACACTGGCGGGAGCTGCCACAAGTATCATTTTTGTCGTGTTTGTCGCGAAAAAACATGTCTTTTGTCGCGACAAAAGTACGTTTGACGCAACAAATGTTTTGTCGTGAAAAAATAGAAAAGTAATGTTTGTCGCGACAAGCATAATTGTGTCGCGACAAATGTTTTGTTGCGAAAAGCTTACTTTTGTGGCGACAAACACGTGTTTGTCGCGACAAAACACGTCTTTTGTCGCGATTACTTTTGTCGGGACAAAACACGTGTTTTTGTCGCGATAAAAATGGTACTTGTGGCAGCTCCCGCCAGCGATACCCCCCCACTTCCCCAGGGAAAGAAACAGGCGTAGCTAGGCTTCTTTTCTCAGAACCGGACATCAGGGAGAAAAAAATCAAACAATACCACACCTTCTGCTGCGTTCTCGGTGATGTTTGCAGTGTACAGGTCCTGCGAAAATTTTGGGTCCATATCGTTCAGGTCCTGAAACAAAAGTGTTCAGTATCAACACAACCAATATATAAAAATACCACAACTGCTGTTGCTTATCAATAATAAAGTAGAAGAAATCAAAACAGTAGAACACATTGAAAAAAACACAGGCAGAGAAGTACATAGGAAAATAAATAATTACATATCCAAAGTCTGCATGGAAATGACTAACAGGAGGCAATGGCTGAAACTGAAAGGCAGCAACCGTACCTTCTACTCCTCAGTCACATTCTAAGCAAACGCGCCTGCCAAACTGTCATTAGCAATGAACTTTCATGTACAACACAAAAAAGAACACTACACAATCTCGAACAGTGACAAAACGGTCCATCCACTCACACATCCAAACATGTTATATCACACATATTACACGTCAGTGGCATGGCAGCATTTTTTTCAAGCACTGGAAACGAAAACAACAGACGTCACTCAAAAGCAGATAAGAGCCTTAGTTCTACATCTCATTTTCACCGTTTTATTTGTTGATTAAGTAGGTAGCGGCAGCCAAAATTTAAATTTTACAACAGCAATTTAATTTATGCATTTTCAGACAGGCCATATTGATAAAATAAAAATAAATAAAAAGTAACTGTTTATCTTAATTAGTTCCAAAGATATAGCCATTCGAAAACACAGTTTTGACCAACAATAAACAGTTTATTACATTTTCTCAAATTTACCCCCCCCCATAGTGGTTCTCATGAACATGGGAGAATCCAAATACTTACACTTTTCGAAAGTATACCTTGGTTGCACTTTGTCACAGCTAATCATATGGTCAGCAAAGAAAGAAGAAACAGAGGCAGAGTGCTGAAGTTGCTCCAAAAAGCAATTCCGAGCTTGCCAATTTGCATGAAATAGCACTTTTGACACCAAACAGTGGGTAACATATGGCAATGACAGCTTTCCCAATGGATTTCCAAGCAGGGTTTATCACAGTCTTTGCACTTATTTTTTTCTAAGCTGCTCTGACTCTTACTTTTAAACTTACAGGGTCTTAAAGTTGGCAAAATCTTCAATTTGCACAGCGGAAAAAACACAAATATGTGGGTTGCCACACTTTAACTGGTAATAACTTGAAAACCACTACAGATACAGCAATGAAACTTGGCATGTACACTAAACTAATTGTGAAGTACACTTGCAGCAACATTTGCAGTTATTTTGAGAGTGATAGATCTTAAAGCCTGCAAAAACTTCACTTTTCACAGCGGAAAAAAATGACAAATCTAATGGTTTTCATACTTTAACTCATAACTTGAAAACTACTACAGATACAGCCATGAAACTTTGCATGTACATTAAACTAAGTGTGAAGTACACTTGCAGCAGCATTTGCACTTATTTTGAGTGTTAGAGTCTTAAACTCTGCAAAATCTTCACTATTCACAGCAGAAAAAGGATGTGTATGCTAAAGAAAACATGGTACAGCAGTATCACCTTTATCATCCATGAACTTACAGGCCTACAAGGCTGTGATTTGGAGTCAATTGACACGGTCTACAGGTGATTTTCCTGTAAATAGCATCTGAGTGCTTGATATCTGCCAAATAAATTCCTGTGAGATTCAGCAAAGAACGAACGTCCCTGGAGACAATGATGAAGGTGCAAGTTGCAGATTCTTGGCAAACACAACTGCGGAGGAGATTTGAGTGTAATCTTCAGAGCATGGCCACCTGTACACAACAACTCCATCTGTACTGCCGCCTTCTCCAAGAAACTGACTATTGCCTCTTCCTCACTAATGACCCTGGTGACTTTGCTGATAAAGAAATCTTTTACATTGTAGACTGCCACAATGTCACCCTCCTGTTAAAATCTGAAGCTGGTTTCAAACTCAGGTTCATCAGGTTCTGATTCATCCTCTGGTTCAGTCGACATCTCCTGGATCAGATTCCTCTTCCACTTGTTGACATCTCTGCTGGCAGCCGCCATGGCCGTGAAGAGGTGGAAGTTATGGAAGTGGCTCGCCTCCAAACAGCTCCTTCAGTCTGTTGACCATAAATACCACAGACGAGAAAGCAGCACTGTCTTGACCAGATCTGGCATGAGAAGTTCCTGGAAGAATGCAGTCTCATCCAAAGTCTTGGATCCCTCATCTTTCAGGAGAAGCAGCTGCACTAACAGTCGGTTGTCCACTTCAACCAGAGCAAGGTCTTGCCGGCATCCTCTCCCAGTTGCCAGGAAAACAGTCTTCAATTTGGAAAACTGGTCATCATCTGCAGGAAAACAACAACACATTTTTGTTGTTTCTGTTGATCTTGATTGAGAGAATGATCTACGGCCTACAGCATAATTAATAATAATCATTATCACTCAGGCCTTAACTCTTATCTGTTATGATTTTATCATCACTTATCACAATATCAGACTGGCTACCGTTAGCAAAGCAGAAATCCACTTTTAAGTTTGAACTAGAAATGCTGGTCAACATCCTATTAAAGTTTGAGAATTTAATTACGATCGCTGAAAAACGAAAAAGACTTTTAACAGAGTTCAAGTGCAGAAGTTATTATGAAGTCAACTGTGTTTTCTCAGCATCTTAGTTACCTCCCCTGATGAAGAATTTCGATCACGAAAACAGCCATCGCCACGAATTTACGTCAAAGGTTCGTCCCCCCAAAATAATACTGTTCCAGAAGACATCAGAGAATGTATTTCAATGACTATTTTTGTGAAACTTTGGCGTATTTTGGCAATATTTAGGAGAACAAGCGAGTGATCGACAACTTCCGGTTAGTCGTATTTGTAAACAAAGACAGAACTATGAGTCGGTCGAGAAAATCGTAAGATTTTAGGCAAGAATGAATCAAAATATCATATAAAAATGCTAAATTATGAGATAAACTATCACCAAATTCAGTAAACTGGAGCCAGGTGAAGAGAATACTCACGAATCATGTGCCAAAACTCGGTAATCGAGTCACAAAAACTCCACGCGGTCGATGCCATCTTGGATAAACTCAATTTGAAAAAAGCGCCTTTATTGCGGTCTTTTATTGGCTTGTGAAAGACCCACCGGTCATCAATCCATTAGCCCCATACCTCATTCGAAA
>OY757541.1:4118829-4141329 GCA_963584105.1 Alviniconcha strummeri
AAACAAACAAAAAACCGCTTATTTATTAGGCCACAAACACACAGTTTGCAGATTTTCGTGGTAATCCGCTTTGTCAAGCTACATAACGACACTTACACAACAGTTAAACGGTTAAAAACGATGAAAAATGAGATGAGAAGCGAGATTACTTATGCTGTTTTCTGAGAAAATATAGCTCAACCAGAAAAGATAAGTTATTTCTCATCTCAATTTTTTTTCGCCCATCCTTTTTAACCGTTTAACTGTTGTTTAAGTGTCGTTTTGTAGCTTGGATCTTCTCTCCAAAGGTTACTGTCTCATAAATAAATGCACGACACAGAAGAAATGAAGGAGAAGAAAAAACATGGAAATAGTTTTGGTAGTAGGAGGCGAAGAAGTAGCAGCAGAAGACAAAAATTGAGAAGAAGAAGAAGACGATGATGAAGAAGAAGACGAAAACGATAAATATAGCAGAAGAAGAAGAAGAAGAAGAAGAAGAAGAAGAAGAAGAAGAAGACGGGGATGAAAAGGATATTTATTTTTTTTCAAGACAGAAGAGGAGTAAGTAAGTACGTAATTTGGTGTTTTACGCTCAGTCAACCATCAGAAGACGAAGAAGAAGACAGAGAAGAAGAAGAAGAAGAAGAAGAAGAAGAAGAAGAAGAAGAAGAAGAAGAAGAAGAAGAAGAAGAAGAAGAAGAAGAAGAAGAAGAAGAAGAAGAAGGAGAAGAAGAGGAAGAAGAAGAAGAAGAAGAGTTGAGTTTTAGCTTGGACTGAAATCCCAGGAAGAAAGGAAGGACTGCATGTACAAATAACACATGTCCCATCCGCAGCGATAGCTGTGTGTACGAACAGGACCCTGGGATAACAATCGCTGCTTGCAGAACACCTCACGGGAAGGGAGAGAATGGAGGTTGTTAAAGTCACTGGGAAGTCTGTGTGCATCGGACGCATTTGTTTTAAGTTTGTTTGTTTGTTTTGTTTTTCCATCTTTTATATTTTTCCCCATGGAGGGTCACTGTCCCACACGCTATCATCAGTTCTTTGTTTTCATTGTGGAAGACAATTCCATCCACTACTTTACGTATTCACTGTCCACTCATACGGCTTTCTCGTGAGCCTTTTCTAATAAACGTTCAGGAGGCCCCCTCCTTTCCCAAATTAAATAAACACAAACGCATTTATAAAGTTGGAGATGAACTGATAGCTGGATTCAAACCATAACTCGCCCTGATATAACCGTACTGATTAAAACGCCAGGTTACTTTCTCAAACCCTGACCTAACGTGTTCGTCAGCAGCTGACCAACAAACTGCTCGTCCGGCTAGGCCCTCGTGAACTTTGGACTGGACAAGAGGTGGACTACAGGCTTGGACAAGTTAGAAGGCAGTAACCTGTGCTTTATGTTGTTGGGTTTCAGAGGGTCCACTGCCACTTTGGAATGTTTGAAATACGAGAAGAACATAATCGCCATAAACCCATCATCAGGATGTGAATGAAACAGACAAAAGAAACACAAATCAGCCACCAGTAGGTGGATCTGAACGAGGGCCAATACACCACGGTACGCAGAGTCTAGACAGTAACGATGCCGGTAGGCCTTCACCCGCAGACTTACGCTAAAGTTAATGGACTGTGTCTCCTCGTAGTCGAGTCTGGCACCTCCGCGCACTCTGAGCTGGACCAGAGCGAAGGAGCGGGCAGACGATGGCTCGGCTGTGAAGTTGTCGCTCTCTGGCCCCTCCACGCTCACGCTGAACACGCAGTTCTGGTCCTGCACGTGCAGCAGGGAAAGGGAGTGAGGTCTTGGAGTGTAGGGTCCCGACAACCGTGCACGGTCATCTCAGGACCAAGGAGAAAGAGGAAGCGAAACATTGCATGGTGTGACTGACAAGTACTAAAACAAATCCGACTGTCAATGTTTACACTAAATAACCATAACGCACAAGCGCTTATCAAACTCCTGTTAACAGGGGTTAAAATGAAGCAAGGATTGCTGATAGCATTCTAAAACAAGAACCCAACACATGAAATGTTAAAAGGAAGGCTAATTCAATATGATAATGCAAAACGTGTATGCGGGAACTATTTAAATGGAACCGACGAAAAGGTAGAAGCACATTATTTAAGTATTGCTCGCATACTGGCCACAATCTTCGAAGATCGAAAGTTCTAGGACACTGTGTTGTTGTTGCTGTTTTGAAACGCACATGTGCTCGAACACACACTCAAACACGCACACACACACACACACACACACACACACACACACACACACACACACACACACACACACACACACACACACACACACACACACACACACAAACATACTGCACACACACACACACAGTACATACACACGCACGCACGCACGCGCGCACGCACGCACGCACGCACGCACGCACGCACACACACACACACACACACACACACACACACACACACACACACACACACCCGTTAACCTTTATACCGATTAAATCTTCGTACCGTGTCTGAGTCACTGACGTTCATCTGATCGGTGGAAACCATTTTGAGGACAGTATTCTCGACGGCGTTTTCTTGTATCTCAACAACGTAGTGGTGCTGGTTGAACATTGGCTTGTGATCATTCACGTCCAGCACGTTGATCGTTAAAGTTCCTGAAACAGAAATAAAAGCTTAACGGCTGCAGTATGTTTGGTATAAATGTCGATAGCACTGATCCCGAGATGGGTCACAGCTGAGCATTTTCTTCTTCCCTCTCCTGCTCTTCTGTCACGGTTCGATGAGAACTATTCACTGTTGTTTTTAATGAGGTATGTGCTTGATCTGAGCTAAAAGGTATTGTCCTCTGGGTTTTGATATACTGTTTAGGACCTGACCCCTTGCTTGTAATGAATACGATCGAGGACAGGATTGCTAATAATTATCAGTGTACGGACAGCGTCTTTTCATTTTTTTTTTTTTTTTGCTGTCCCATCAACTGTGCCGACCTCAGAGGCACTGCTCCCGCGCCGCTCGTCCCGGCATCCCCCACCTCCGGCTACACCCGGGGCTCATTCCGCATCGCGGCCCCGCCCCCAGAGGTCCACAGGAAGTGACGTCAGATCGTTGGTAGGCTGCCATCCGAAGGAAACACTGCACTGCTGCTGAGTCACTTCGGTGGTGTTCAGCAGTGCCTGTTCTGATTCAACATACGCAGGACACCACCTACTGTGCCCCCTACTGACGACAATGTTAGCTAAGTCGCGGAGTCAGACTGAGTGAGTGTCTCCCCAGAGAGCAGACCGCCGCTACGTCCCTCCACCAATCCTCCTATGTGGATTCTCTGACGTTGAGGGCTTTGATCAGAACTGCCCCAGGCAAGGGAGGAGGGAGGAACACCGAGACTGAGGCCACCACGAGAGTGTGGCATGAAGGGCTACAGAGGCTGAGACTTTTTTTTTTTTTTTTTTTAAATTTATGCAGTGATCGATGAGGATGAAGATGATAACTGATGATGCTATGGAGTTCCATTTCGGTTTGAGACTACTTGACAGGGCCACAGACCACGCTTACTGTCACAATTATCCCGTGTTAACCAGGCCCGGGAACTGCGGCACTTGCAGTGTTGGTCAAGTAATTAGAGCAACACCCTCAAAGACGCATCCGTTATGTGGATGAAGCTCGGCTGTGTGGTTCCAGCCTTCCCACTGGGCCCATAGCACTCCCAGCTCTAGGTAGGAGCCGGCCAGGGCCGAAAAATCCCACATGACTCTGATAGGATTCGAACCCCAGACCTTCCGACCCACAGTCCGACGTGCTAACCACTGCGCTACGGGGGCCGGTTTTTTTCATCATTTTATCTTAGTGACTTAACACCTTTAAACAAGAGAAGGACGTGTCGGCGCTGGAACCTTTAATTAAAGGAAATACATAAACATAACTCGCACATATAATTATAACTTATGATATTTAACAGGAATATAGGTCATATTAAGGAAAATACAAGTTCTTTAGATTATAAATAAAACTTCTGATTCGCCGTTTTTAAAGTCATTTTATGTTCACAGAAGCTGAAGAAAAATGAACTCAACCGAATGAACTGGGGAGGCAGGAATTACAAAGGCAGAATTTCTGAAAGCAGGCGAAACATGTGAAGCTATACTCTGATCTACTTGAGGTTTAACAGAGAGAAATTTTAACAGCTGTGAAGTTTCAGCGGAGGGGACCTCCAAGTCTGAAATCCGCGTACCATATCATCAAAAATAACCTGTAAAAATGGCAATACGTTTCAGATAGTCATAATATAAAATGTCAGTCAATACAATCTGTCACTCTTGATAATGTCAACAACAACAACAAATAAACAAAGACAGATGTAAAGGCCACTGAGTTTGTTGCAGTTTGCCATGAATGGAAGCAGTTACTATGAATCCAAGTAGTTTACTATGAGTACAATCAGAACGACTCGGGACCTGTGCTAGTTTGCAGAGAATTGGTGGCTGCGTTCGTGTCCGTGACGTTGATGACCAGAACAGCCCTGGACAAAGCCTCTCTGTCAAGACTGCTGTGCACTTTGATCTCCCCACTGCTGCCGTTCAGCACAAAGGCATTCTGTAGGACAGATCAGTAGCCAGCTTGATGTAAACATAAGCGCTCGCTCGTTTTCTTTATGAATAGTTATCTGCAATTCATCTACAAGCAAGAGACAAAGACCAAAAAAAGAAAAGAAAAGAAAAAAGAAGAAGACATAATTCGTGGGATGATTTAAACGTACAGAAACTAAAACTAGCTGGCATTTCTGTAGTAGAAAATCAGATGTTTCAACACGAATAAAACAAATGCACAAACGCACATGCCACAGACATGCACGCTAACAAACACGCCGTATAGGTACGCACCACCAAGCACGCAGTCATCTCCTACACACCGTGTCCATCCACACATAGCCGGTCATAGCCCTAAAGCTACGAGATGCAACCCCTCCATTCCCCACCCACCCCCCACCAACAAACAAACAAGCAAAAAAAAAAAAAAAAGAATAAGTAAAAGATCGAAATTGGTTCTACGCACCTGGAAATTTACAGAACTTCCAAAGCCCGCAGTGAAACGACCAAAAAGATTTATTTCTGAACAACAAGCTCAGTCACGTAGGTATGGCTACATTCAGAACAAAGCACAAAGTTCTGTGCAGCTCTTTCAACCGAACTATTGTTCATTCGTATGCTGAAACACTCGTCATCCGCCTCCACCTCTTTACACACAAACCACCACCAAAAGCCCTTGAAAGCGGCCCACTGGAAGTCACAGAGAACTGAACAGTACTAAGGCACGGACGAAATGCATACCTGTAGGTCTCTGGTGTCCAGATCTTCCTGGTTGGGTCCAAACCCTCGACTCTCTGTCCAAACAACTTCATACAGAAGAACTTTGTTCGCGTCAGGATCTGTGGCCCACAATGTCGTCAGCGCTCTCCCTGTGTCACTTCCAATCATCTCGTTACTCTCGTTGACGCTGATGATTTTGGAAGCAGGCTGGAACTCCGGAGGCTCGTCGTTGACATCGTCGATGGTGACTGTGATGACAACGGTGTCGTTGTTGGCCGGAGAACCACCGTCAATGGCGCTGATGGTGAGGTTGTACTGATTCTGCGTGTCGCTGTCCAGCGGGCCGGCTCGGCTGACCAGTCCGGAGCTGCTGTCCACCTTAAACTTGTCATTGCCTCCACCGGACATCACATAGAACACTTTGTTGTTGGGAGCCTGGCCGTCGCCGTCCGTGGCAGACACCGTCACCAAGGAAGCGCCTACAAATAGTGCAAGCACACTATTACTATCTACGAATTGCTGGTTTACCAAGTGACGCATACGCTGCAAGCGCATTATTACTATCTACGAATTGCTGGCTTACCAAGTGACGCATACGCTGCAAGCGCATTATTAATATCTACGAATTGCTGGCTTACCAAGTGACGCATACGCTGCAAGCACATTATTGCTGTCTACGAAATGCTGGCTTACCAAGTAAGGAATACGCTACAAATACAGTATTACTATCTGCGGATTGTTGGCTTACCAAGCAATGCATACGTTACAAGCACACTATTACTATATACAAACTGTTGACTTACCAAGTGACGCATACGCTACAAGCACCTTGCTATCTACGAGTTGTGGGCTTACCAAGTGGTGCCGTTTCCGACATGTTCTGCGGCTGGACTTGGGCAAACACTGGCGGATTGTCGTTCTCGTCCTGCAAATCAAACGTTATGTTTAACTGCATGTAGTCTACTTACTGCATGCCTTGCAGGCTAATTATTGGTCTACTTCACTGACCAGACTGGTAACAGCTTCGCGTGAAGCACCTAACATATGTATATCTCACGTTGAAGTAGTTATTCAGAATGTTTCAAGGCCGCTGCAGCTCCTGTACACACCCGTACTTCACCATGCCTGTGGTACACAACCTCTTGACTTGTCGTCCCATTCAACAGACTTAACACTGGGCCTACCATCCACGGAAGAAGTAGGTGGGATGTGGATGGGGAGGGGGGAAGGTTAAGCCTTACTTTCTTTGGGGGTGATAAACTAATAAATGAAGCTTTTGGCTGATCTGTTTTGTTTTGTTATTTTATTGTCCAATCAGTGAAGCTATTAGCTGGTCTGTTTTGTTATGTTGTTTTGGTGTCCAATAAATGAAGCTTTTAGCTGGTCTGTTTTGTAATGTTGATTTGGTGTCCAATAAATGAAGCTTTTAGCTGGTCTGTTTTGTAATGTTATTTTGGTGTCCAGTGTTTGAAAGACTCAATACAAAACAGCTGAACCAAAAGCAGGTGAGTATCCTAGATCTCATTTTTCACCGTTTAACTGTTGTTTACGTGTTGTTTTCTAGCTTAAGAAGGGAGCTTACCCCGAAAATTCGCATGTTGTATTTTGTCATAATAAACAGCGTTCTTTGTAACCTTTTATGGGTTTGGCTCTTGTTTTAGAACGCTCGCAGTCATTGCTGTTTCAGGTTTGTTTTAAAATACATCAAGCCACAGTAAAAACGTGCACCCGATAAGCATCCAACGAAACAGTCGCCAACGTACCGCGACAGTGACAAGGACAGAGACATTGGAGCTGAGGCTGGGATGGCCATTGTCCGACGCCACGATGATGAGTTGAACCACACCACTACTCTTGTTGGGCAAGGCCTCAAAGTCCAGTCCCGATGATCCGCTGAGACCCAGCCTCCCAGTGGTGCTGTTCACGGTGAAGTTGCTGGCTAGCTCTGAGGCAGGTGAGATGCTGTAGCGTATCTCGTTGTTGCTGTCTCCATCCTTGTCTGTTGCCTGCACATTGGAGTCGAACTCAGTACACGTCCATAATATAATGTGTACGGTTTTCCGAAATCTACGTGCTTCAATTCGCCCTGATATAACCGTATTGGTTGACTGGGCGTAAAACACCAAGTTACTTACTTACTCATGAGCTTCAAAAGCGGTGTATAGTCTTTCTCTGTCAAAAAAGTATTTCTAATGTGTCGCTGCAACTTCTTTCCACCAACAGCCTAGAACAGATCGCAAATCCCCGCTTTGAGTCAGATTCTACATCTTAGCATGCATTCACAGTCTGATTTCCAGTGGTGCCAGACTTTAGGCCAGCTGGAAGGGATTTGCCAAGGGACGCCATATTACATACAAATGGCAGAGCAAACGTTATCTCCTTCACTGCCTCAGCCAGTAAAATTTCCGGGCTGAAAGATCCACGGACGCGCTTACAAACAGTATATGTTTCCGGTCCTACAACACATCTACTTCCAATGCCATGCACTTTGATGAAAATCCTTTCAGGTGCCAGCGTGAAAAAGAAGACACAAATCCTAAGGTTTCAGGTTTCACACTTGTATTGTTTTGAAACGACATCACGGCAGTGAAGGGGTAAGGACGTAAACCAACAGCTTCCTTCTCCCTGTTTACTGGTTCAGTGGCAGTGAGGGGGTAAGGACGTAAACCAACACCTTCCTTCTCACTGTTTACTGGTTCGGTGGCAGTGAAGGGGTAAGGACGTAAGCCAACACCTTCCTTCTCACTGTTTATTGGTTCAGTGGCAGCAAGTCAGGTAAGGATTGCAAACGTACCAATACCACGGGGCTACACGCGTACTAGCAAACGTACCAATACCACGTGGCTACACGCATACTAGCAAACGTACCAATACCATGTGGCTACATGCATACTAGCTATTTGACAGTTTCCCCGGCTCCCAAGCCAAAGGTAGAATCAGAAGATCTTGAAAGTGTAAACACCAACCTAATGAAAATTACCGCCCCTCCCAGCACCCCAGCATCCCAGCAAGCCCACACAGCATTAAAGTAGGATTATTTAAATGACTGCACCAGGAATATCAGAACAATCGGATAATCTTAAGTTGTACCGTAATCAGAATGTCTCCGTCAAAGTCAGGCCTGTTCTCTTTGACAAAGGCCCGGTACTCAGGTCTGAGGAACTGCGGCGCGTTGTCGTTGACGTCCAGCAGAGTGATGGTCAGTGGGACGGAATCCCGCAAACCCCCCGTGTCCGTGGCCTCCACGGTCAGCTGGTACTCCCTCCGTGTCTCGTAGTCCAGCGACTCCTGTCTGGACACTGTCACCTCCCCACTTGCTGAATTGATGGAAAACCTGAAATGTGGAAACACAAGAGGCTTGCTCTTTAGATAAAATAAATAAACACAGATAATAACAACAACAATTATATAGATATATCAGCAAGTCTCTATTATCATTTTCCATCTGTCTGTCTGTCTGTCTCTGTCTGTCTGTCTGTCTAATTCTTCATACATGTATATATAATAAAATTTTTTTTACCAAGAACAAGGCGAAATATAACTCAACAAAATGTGTAATGTGTATAATTATTGCGCCATGTTCCATATCAAGTGGGAGCGCAGAAAGCTTTACAATAGCTCTAGCAACAAACAGACTTACACACACACACACACTCACACACACACACACACACACACACACACACACACACACACACACACACACACGCTCGCACGCACGCACGCACGCACGCACGCACACACGCACGCACGCACGCACGCACACACACACACACACACACACGCACGCACGCACGCACGCACGCACACACACCCGCTCGCACGCACGCACGCACGCACTCACGCACGCACGCACGCACACATACACACACACACGCGCGCGTGTGCCAATCAAACAAAAGAAAATTCACGACTACTGCCAGCAACAACAACAACAGCAACACGAACAACATCAAAAATGGCTTACACTTGATCTCCACCTTGTAGACTGTACGTGCTGCCGTTGAAGGGCGGCAAGTCCCCATCAGTTGCCTGAAGAAGAGTTATTGTGACAACTGTAACAGCGATTGATGCTAACTGAATGGCTTTGTTCTTGTGACCTGGTTATTGAAACACATTTAGTAATTATCGGTCAAAATCAGCAATGAAGGGGAGTTACGTAGTCACAAGCACACAACAAGGGCCCGAATCGCCTATTACAACCCCTAGCATGAGTGAATAAAGGGCACGTCTCCACTAAAGTTACTTCCTCAGATCGGGTCATTAAAACATACTGAAGGCAAAACAAAAAACAAAAAAAATGTCGCAATAGCTGCGTAGGCGATCTTTTGCCGGCACTCTGAAGTTCAAAGACTTTTTGGACTATAGCCTTCCCTTTTGTGACTGCAGGGGCATGTCTAGAACCCTTCCTCTCGATCGTCGCAACACTGAAAGTCCAGTCTACAAGATGAATATATGTGGCCATCTTCTCCAGTTCCTCCTCGCTGCCAGAGTTTGGTGTGTATAGCTGGACTGCTGTTGGCCACATATTATTTGTTCTTGCTGTCTTCAGAAGCGGGCATCTCTGCAGTATATGTTCAGCCGAGAAATAACGTGACACTTCACTGTATGTGGTATCCATCCATGGCTCGTTGCAGTCATGGACAGTTATGCATAAATTATAGAGGCCTATGCATAAGTATATTGTATCATGTTGCAATGTGTAAGCTTGAACAGTGGCTGTACACAGTATTAACAGAGTAAAACTTCTACCACCACCCCTTCTTTCCACCCCGACCCCCCCTCTGTCCATCTCCAAGTGTAGTAAGTGCATGCATTTGTTTCTGTATTGATGTGAATATATATATATATCATTTGTACATTAGTACTATTAGACAAATGCGTCTTTAATACACAGGGATATATTAATATAAGTATTTCATCTGCAAGGTCCTTTTGTATAAACAGCATGCACTGTGCATTTTTGGTTTGTTTTGCGAGATGTTTGTTGCAGTTTCTGTATAGAAAAAAGAAGCATGGCTCGTTGCAGATTTGGGATCTGTACATCTGCGTTTCTGACACTGGTCGATGGGATGATGCTTTGTGTTACAAAAACAATGATTGCTTATTTCACACCCTGCAGTAGAACTCGTAAGAATCCAACAAAAGAAAGGCATCATTTGTCCCAGACCACAATGTGTTTCGATGACGCTTTGTTACAGATGGAACATTCAGGGAACGAACATGTTTTATACGGCCGTGTCGAAACGAAAATTATACACTGCTGTGTGCATTCCGTACAGAAGCCTGGATTCCTCAGTGCTGAGTCTCAATTCAAAACAACAACAACAACAGAAAGTCGCACACCAAAGCCCGACTTACCACACCTCCTAAGTAACTATACTTTGTCCCATTCCAAAGAGGCAAAACTGATTTCAGATTATCCAACTTTTAGCACAATATGTTTCAGTGACTATGTCTCACATCGAAATCCAACAAAAAATAGCGTTTAAATGCGAACGATGTGTTATTCTGTTTAAACACTAGTAAGGAACACACTGAATGTTCAATTGCAGCAAAGGTTCTTATGATACTCACATGAATTGTTAAGACCATGGATCCATTCTTCGCATTCTCTGCAATAACAGCCTTGTACGATCTGTTCGTAAATAGCGGTCGATTGTCGTCGACATTCTGGATGTGAAGCTGGACCGATGCTTCACTTGAACGTGCTGTTCCGTTTGCCAAGATCTGTAATATTATTTTATGAGTGACAAAAGGACCAAATCGATGGCAAATAATAATATTTCTCTGTGGGCTATACACATTTTCTGCGTCTTATATTCAGTATAAATGAAGCAACACTATCACGAGTAAATATAATTTAAAAAGCCTTCTTCTAGTGGCTTTTAAACCTTTCTCTTGAGTAGATGGTTACTCAAGACACTTCTACAAAATCAGTCTAAACAAAGCATATCGTCGGTGACCGAACTCAGTTTTTCCCGTTTTTCGGATTTTTACACTTTTGAGTACCTAATTTATTTATACACCTTCTGTGAAAACCTCGGAACACTAGGGAAAATATTTTTGGGTGAAATAACTAGTAAAACCCCGTAAGTCATTTGTGGCGGGAGGCTGAACCAAAATGACACGTAAGTCGAGTTGCGAGGTATTTTCGCTAAAGTTTTGGCGGATGAAAACCTCTTATGACGACTTGCGAGCTTTTCCATGCTACAAATATCCGGAAACTACGTCACATTTCGCGCCTTTCGAGGTTTTTCCTCTTCATCAATACATCTTCTCGAGTGAAGGACGTATGTGGAATCTGTTCGGGTAAGAGCTAACGTGTTAGCACGCAGCTGTATGATGACTAGATTAGTATATTAAAATTATGAATGTGTAGTATGCGGCTTAATTACTCAAAAGAAGAGATTGATTCAGAATTTGATTTATTTGAAATCACCACCGAGTGTGACTGGTTTCTACCAGTATGCCCTCTTTTGTACCTGTCTGTCTGTAAGTATATATCATATGTACAACAGATAGCTAGTGTGTGTGTGTGTGTGTGTGTGTGTGTGTGTGTGTGTGTGTGTGTGTGTGTGTGTGCTTTTGAGAGTGTGTGCATGTGTGTATACCTCTGTGCGTGTGTGTGTGTGTGTGTGTGTGCGTGCGTGCGTGCGTGCGTGCGTGCGTGCGTGCGTGCGTGCGTGCGTGCGTGCGTGCGTGCGTGCGTGCGTGCGTGCGTGTGTGTGTGTGTGTGTGTGTGTGTGTGTGTGTGTGTGTGTGTGTGTGTGTGTGTGTGTGTGTGTGTGTGTGTGTGTGAAGATGAAGGTGTGTACATGTTTTAGAGTCCACGTAGTATAATTACAGTAATATTTCCGTTCATTTCAGCCCCTGTGAATGATGATGCTGTCTGGGAACTTCACACCTGAGAGTCAGATGTCTTCATGTGACGAGCCGCGCGGGATTGGGTGTTGAAATCTGTGAGGGTTCATGGCATGCACACGAGCCCCTCGTCAAGAAAACAACACAGGAATACAGGCGCTTACAAGAGAGAGAAGGTCCTGATAGCAAGAGAGTTTCTAGAATCATTGACCAAATTGCCCTCACATTATTGCCGAAAGGATTCGCAGAAACTGTACCTTGAAACTGTGATTACTTCACGCACACATCTGATCAAAGTGTTTCAAGAGTACTGCGATTCCAAAGGAAAATGCAGAGTGTCCAGACAAGTTTTACTCAAGGAAATGAAGATGCAAAACATTGCCATATACAACTCCCAAAAAAGATCAGCGCAATGTGTGTCTTGGACATAAATACGGCACTGTCTCCGAACAGGACTTCAGGGAGCATGAAAAGAGAAAAGAAGAGTCAAGACAGAAAAAGAAGAATGATAAACAGGAGGCCGAAGGAAACGATAACATCGTGGTTCTCACCATGGACCTTCAGGTGGTCCTGTTGGCTCCACGTGTATTTGCAAATACAAATTACTACAAAACCAAGCTTTACTGTCGTGACTTTACAATCTACAACCTCTCTAAACGTGATGTCGTGTGTTACTTCTGGCATGACTTTACAATCTACAACCTGTCTAACCGTGATGTCATGACTTTACAATCTACAATCTGTCTAACCGTGATGTCGTGTGTTACTTCTGGCATGAGATGGACGGTGAATTGAAGAACAGCAACTGTGCATCATGCATTTTTGAATCATCTAGAGTCAGTGGTGGATAATTCTGTCAGCACAGTGATTCTGCATAGAGACGGGTGCTGACATTTCTTGAAAAGGGGCACACGTGGATGGAGGTTGACTCTGTACACTTGCAATTGAAGGCAAACTCAGGGGACGCCAGATGTTTTGGCCAGCCGAGAGCATTGATGTAATAACTGCCGCAAGAAGAGATCATCCTTATGAAGTCAAACAAGTGGACCACCCTTTCTTCAGAGACTTCCTCAAGCTGAATTATTTAAGCAGCATTCGACCAGGCAACAGTGCTGGAGATCCTCAAGTTGTGGACCTACGGTGTCTGCAATACCTCCCGGATGGTTCGATGAGCTACAGGATCAACTACACTGACCAGTGCGACCCCACCACAAAGACGGAGAAAGAACAAAGCTGATGACAACACGATCACCAAGATGTACAGGGCACCAATGCGCATCACGAGCATCAAGTGGCAGCAGCTGAAGAAAGTACTGCCCAAATATTACCATCACTTTTATGATGCACTGCCTCATGGAAACTGGATACTGAACACAGGAACTTCGTCAGTTCTGATTCCAAGGCAGGCACCCCTGGACATCAAAGGAACATGCTCAGCAGTCTAAGGATTAGAACTTGCATGGTGTTATCACATGACTGAATGTAATTGGACAGTGCCTCTCTGAGTTTATTGTATCAGGTCAAGTCGGTCTGATACTTCGGTCAATGGTATCGTTCTGAACTCCCACTATTAGCAATATTTCAGACATCAAGAGGCATCGACATGATAGACGGTTCCAGACGAAAGTCTACATAAAGATAATCAGCTTCTTTGCCTTGAAACGAACATAATTAATTTTGTTTGGACACTACAGTCATAAACCGGACAGGGTATACTGTTTCAGATCTGTTTAATTTTGTTTACATTTTTATATATTTTTTATTATTTGCTAGAAAGCGACCAGTAATTGTAGAGTGTCACTTTTATATTTGAACAAAGTGTTCTATGAATGTTTTTGCTTTCCCTTGACTATTAATCTCCATTAATAACAAAATTTTCTAAAAGTAAAATCCTCGTAAATCCTCAATTTGGACCAACTGTTTAGTACAAAAACCACGTGTCTGCCTTTTGTAGCAAAAAATCATGCCTAGTTAATATTGTTTTGATGTGAAATCATACAGCAGACGTTCATGCTTGCAACCGCGCTTTTGTCAAAGAATCTGGTTGTTTTGACATCTGATCGTTCAAGTGGTATGTTTTGATTATGCGATAAATCCTCGTAAGTCTTCATTATGGATCAGGTGTTAAGGATAGAAAGCCCGTATCTTCATGTTCTAGCAAAAATCGTTCATAACTTATTCTTTTCCTCCAAGAAAAATCATAACGACAAACGTAAGTACTTTCGATTGTACGTGCGTTAAAAACTTGGCATGTTTCGATTAAAACTGAATTTAAAAAAAAAATGTCTTTTTCTCAAAACCGGAAAAATTGAGTTACGAGGTTTTAAACGGTCACCGACGATATGTATACTCGAACGTCAAACAGGAAATTTCAATGAGTTGGTCCCTTTGATATTGCCCTTGTAAAAAAATACATGTCACACGCTCTGTTCCTTACTTTGCCCCAAATCAACGGGACCGTCTCCTTTTCTGGTATCCGTCTCATTCAGTCCTCCCGTTCCTTAAAAAATGCGTTAAAATCTAACGATACAATATCTCAGCAAGTCATTTCATCATATAGTCTTTTTCGTTTTGCGTACCCCCCCCCCCCCCCACCGCCCCATCTTACCCCCCCCCCCCAACTCCCCAGTCACAATGCTTTGTATCTAACAAGTTTGATGCGAAACATTCAAAATATGAGAATAGGCTATGTTTCTAAAAATGTGACCAACACGTCACAGTAATGAAAAAAGTCAGCAGTTCAGTTCAGTTCAAGATGGTACCTATGCACTCGAGAAAGCCTACATGCGCTTCACCCTGCGTCACAGAAGTTGCCCCAATGTTGCCTTTGAAACGGTTCCAATGTTCAAGTCAAAAACCAACGGGGGGAAAAAAATAAAAAAATCGCACTGACATAAGCAAATAAAAAGTAGGCCTATATTGCGCTTTTCTATCCAGCATACATATTGGAGAAAAGTATGGAGAATAAAACAGGACTAGGTGTGGGTGTTTACCTTGAAATTCATGACTTGTGTGGTTTCGTAGTCAAAGCACGAAGCGTTACTGACTCTGATGACAACAGCAGCCTCGGCCCTGGCAGTGGTGGGCGAGATCCTCAGACAGTTGGTGGGCGGCGACAAGGACAGCTTGAACTGACTGTTGGCATCCTGTACAAACAGAGCATAGCTAACTCATCACGACTGTATTACAAGAGAGCCTTTTTGTGCTTGAAGACAATTCGACAGTTAATGATGATAATGATGATGATGATGATGATGATGATGATAGCAATAACAATAAAAGTAATAATAATAATAATGAGGCTTGTGCCGCGCCGAATCCCATTCGAACGACAGTTCAAGGCACGGGGCAGTATGGGGAAAGAAGGGGGGGGGGGGAGGGGGCCGGAGGGGGACGAAGGACAAACTAAGATATTACCATAACTAAACGATGGTGCAGGGGATGGGAAGCGTGCACAGCAACGCTTCCACGAGCATCTCTATACCTGCATACAGAAAGAAGAATGTCTTTAGGTTTGACTTGAAGATACTTATAATTATAAGGAAAATTGATTTTGTTTAACGAATACTGATGGCCAGTTAACGAAGAACATGTAAGGCACGTCGGTTGCTCACACGGATGGTTAAAAACAACGCTATTTGTAATTAGATAACAGAACATATGCGCAGAATTTGAGGATACATCCCTTTCTCAAGCAAAAACAGACATATAATACACTAACAGACGATGTCAATTGTTTGGTCTCATTTCAGAACGCTAGCACTCACATTTGTGTTAGGATTTGGTTTAGATTTTTTTACTCGCATGAAAAACAAACCACCTCAGTTTAAGATTGTCGCACGTAAAGCTCAAATTTTTGCACGTTTTACCTGACTGAGAATACACAAGACACTACAAACACACAACGGTTGCACAGGTAATCAACACACAAGGGAGTTAATTCGCGCTCGAAAGACGTTACACAAACACAACAAAGACCTGAATCGCCTACGGTAACTCTCACCTGGCATGCGTGTAAATACACGGTACATCAACTCCACCAGAGGTACATCCTTAACGTGTGTAACATGGAACGCGAAGTGACATACAGTGACTGCTGACCAACCTTGTCCAGGTCAGTGACGTTGACAGGAGTCGGGAACTGTATGGGTGTGCCTTCAGGTGAGTTCTCGCTGATGTTGGCTGGGTATGTGGTGTCGGAGAAGGTAGGATCGTGGTCATCTGTGTCCAACACCTGGATGCTCAACGTACCTTTAGCAGCAAAGTGGATAAGATAAAACAGAAGCATACGACAGTTTTGAACAATGCTCCACTGAACTTAATCTTTCAAGTAATGATCCAATTCTTGAGTTACAGAGGAGAGAGAGAGAGAGAGAGAGAGAGAGAGAGAGAGAGAGAGAGAGAGAGAGAGAGAGAGAGAGAGAGAGAGAGAGAGAGAGAGAGAGAGAGAGAGAGAGAGAGAGATAGTCGTAATGAACTGGGTTGATTCAATTACGCATCTGTAATATGTGTATGTATGTGTGACGCTCAACATTCTTCAGTCTTATTTCATTTAGAATGTTTTCAAGAAAAACGAAAATGCTGAACACATCGTGGTGCTACTGTTGTTTTTTATTTACGCTAGATCAAGTAATCATTGATGGAGAAAATATTGAGGGCAAACATAGCGACTGTCATTGGTACCACAAAACGATAGCCAGTCCGTACATGCTGGATAGCCTACCTGTGGCGGTTTGATGTGAACCAGTCGGTGCATTCGTGTCTGTAGCAACGATGACCAGTCTGGCCGTTTCCATGGTCTCCCTGTCCAGTCTCTGGTTGACTCTGATGGTGCCGCTGGCACTGTCTAACTCGAATGCATTCTGTACACAGAACCACAAACAGCCAACCTCTGATGGCATTAGCAGTCAAACGTCGAAAGTATTAAAGGTGCATATTTGTATTCATGTCAAAATTTTTAATGTTATGACAGGCCTATGCATTTGCTATCAACCAGCTGAATGTAACACGAGAGCATAGTCCCTGGTAACATTTATTCATGGTCTACATAAATCCGTGATTACAACGAACACTTGTTCAGTTAGTAACACAAACGCTACCTTTGGGGTGGTAGAGGGATGTAAAGGATCAAAGATCATGACCTTCAAGCTAAATGACTTTTGACCCAAACACACAAAAGAGTCAAAAGAACGCTGATATTAGCAGGACAACAACAAACAAACAAAATGAAAGTTTCGCGGCAAACCCCCTTTTTTTCCAAGCAAGATTCTTCGACACTTAAGACACTCCAGCACAAATAACCAAAATATGATAAGACGATTCTTTTATTTATTTATCACCGTTCATATTTCAGTCCATTGCAACAATGAAAGCGAACCTGTGATTTAGTGACTTGTGTTTTGAAGTGGCGTAAAATAAATTTGAATGTGTGGTTTGTCCTGATGTGACCGTATGCGATTGACAGGACATTAACATCCAAGAACTAATTCAGAAGGCCAATTAAGGACGTAGGAAATGAAGAGTTATTACAAACCCGCAATGTAGCTGCATCTACATCATTCAGATCTTTGTCTTGTCCCGTGGAGTTGGCCCACAACACAGTGTAGTTGAGAGCGGCGTCTTCGTCGTTATCAGTAGCAATGAAGTTGTAGATGATCGTTCCAGGGGACTGCTCTTCTACTGCGCTGACAGAAACCTCTCGGGGTTTGAACTCGGGCGTGTAATCATTGACGTTGACAACAGCGATGTGGACCGTCACATTGGCTGACTTGGCTGGTGACCCCTTGTCTACTGCCTCCACCACCAGAGAATAGCTCGCCCTGGCTTCCCTGTCGATGTCTCCTATGGTGGTGATGTTCCCAGTGTCGCTGTCGATCTTAAATTTGTCATTGCCACCGCTGGCGATCAAGTAGAACACGTCGTTGTTAGGGGCGCTGCCGTCGCGGTCGGAGGCGGAGACAGCAGTGACATAACTGTCTGAAAAATAAAAAAATAAAAAAGTTACAATAAATATTAGTGACAGATTTTTACAATACGGTCACAAAATTACATCAGCAACAAGTCTGATGTGCCACAGATTTAGATTGTCAGCAAATGAAGAGAGAGAAAGAAAAAGAAAAGAAAAAACAGGAAAAAACAAAACAAACAAACAAAAACGGGGCGGGGGGGGGGGGGGGGGGGGGGGAGAAACGAAAAAAGGAGAAGAAAAGAAAAAAAAGAAAAAAGGAAGAAGACAAAACCAACAAAATAACAAAAACACTGAGAAATGTGTACTTACTGGTCGGACTGTTTTCCTTCACATTACCACTGTAGCTTGACTGTGAAAACTCCGGTGAGAAATCGTTTTCATCCTGGAAAGAAAGCTAGTGTGTGAGGTGCAAGGTTTCACACACAAATGCATATAGGTCGAAGTGTAGAAAACACAAACAAGCAAGTAGTAGTTAATTGCTGCCTTACATTTAGACCCGGAAAACCTTAAACAGAGCAAATCTGACGTAATAAAACAGAGTAAATAAAATAAGATAAACACAAATGTATATACAGCAAACATAGCCAGATACATTTTGCTGCAAAAATACCACGAACACAAAAACAACACCTTGATGGTCGATAGCGTAAGGAGCCAGGTGTTCTAAATTCTAGTATAACTTGCACTGTAATCAAAGCATCACTGAATCACTCAGTATGAACCTGAATATTGCATGTGGTATTAAAATCATTGAAAGGTTACAAAGGACGCTTATTTTAATGGCACAACAGGCCGCTTGATAGTCCAAATTTTCGAATAGCGACAGATCCCTTGAGCTCCGCACCATGTATTTGACCTGAACAAACTGCCGCTGCAAAAACTACGTCTGTGAAGTCAAAGCGCCCGAAAGCACGGTAAGCAATGGTCTGTTGTTTTTCACGTGATGGTCAGTGAAATTTAAGAAACCGGAGCACGTGGTTTTCTTCTCTGAGTTTGTAACAAGCGGAAGGAAAGAAGGAGGAAATTGCTCTCTCTCTCTCTCTCTCTCTCTCTCTCTCTCTCTCTCTCTCTCTCTCTCTCTCTCTCTCTCTCTCTCACTCTCTCTTCAATTTAATGTTTGCATATATGATTGTGGGTGTATGTGATGTGCTTTGATTTTGGGTTAGGTGTGTATAATGCATCATCGCTTAGCTTCCAATCCTGTTAGATGTGATCTTGTCTTATACGAAGATAGAAGTCATTATTCTGTCCGCTTTTCTTTTATTCGTTAATATGTTTTTTGTTCATTCTCTCTCTCTCTCTCTCTCTCTCTCCTCTCTCTCTCTCTCTCTCTCTCTCTCTCTCTCTCCTAAAAAAATAGTTTGTATTGGTCTTTGCTTTATTATTGCTCTGTTCGTATGATGTGAAGTTTTAGACAGAAATCAGTTTGTTTTGAAGTCGTTTTTTCTCTAGGTATTTAAGTGAATTTTTGTTTGATGTATTGAGTGTTGCTGTGTTTGTCATCAGGGACAGATCTGAAGAAAAAAAAGCCGACACGTGCTTAAATCTTTATCCCTGTGTAATAAAGTATTATCTTATCTTATCTTATCTCTCTCTCTCTCTCTCTCTCTCTCTCTCTCTCCTCTCTCACTCCTCTCTCTCTCTCTCTCTCTCTCTCTCTCTCTCTCTCTCTGTTACGCCCAGTGAATCATGATGGTTATATCAGGGCGAATTTAACCGCGGACGGAAACAAGGAGGAAATTGCTTGTTTATTTTGTGAATCATCACGGTTATATCAGGGCGAATTTAACCGCGGAAGAAAGAAGGGGGGGAATTATTTTCACGCCAAGTGAACCATGGCGTTATACTACGGCAAATGTAACCTGCAGAACTGTAAGTAAACATGGTGCTTAACGTCCACAGAAACCATAAGGGTTATTAGGGACGGGCAGAAGGGGGGGAAGGGGGTATGAAGGTGGGGGAAGAGGGAGATTTTATAGCTATCGCTACACTGTCACCACCAGAATGACTCCTACATTAAGATGGGTAGCGATGAGAGCCATATTATGTTTCAGTAGGACGTGATGGGACAAAATCACAAGACAGTGTCCACAAACCACAAACCCTTTTCAAGAGAAAGGAGAGCCGAAGAGGTATCTGAACCGAGGGTCCTTCCGCTTACCAGCCTAACGCCTTACCGCTAGACCAAACCGGCTCACAGCCGTAAAACTATCATGCGATCTATACAATTCTCCATTCTGTGTGTCTTGATCTTCTCTTTTCATCTTGTCACTGTGTGTGTGAGTGTGTGTGTGTGTGTGTGTGTGTGTGTGTGTGTGTGTTGTGTGTGTGTGTGTGTGTGTGTGTGTGTGTGTGTGTGTGTGTGCGAGTCTGTGTGTGCGTGCGCTGCGTGTGTGCATTCATGTTGTATGCATTGAATTTTTGACAAATAATTATGTGTTTGTAAAAAACGCGTAAGCGGCTTAGGACTTGTGCGGGTTAGGCCGTTCTATGTATTCATAATCATTATTATTATTTCACAAAACCCAGTCAACTCAGGTTTTTGCTTCATTTGAAGGTCAGCTTTGCGGTCTGAAACACACTCACCTGCAAGGTAACAGTGACATTAACATATTCCGCTGAGCGGCGGTTGTCCTTTATCTGACGCAATCACGGTCAGTGTGATCTCACCCGCCGTCACAGCCTCATAGTCCACGGGTGACACAACACGAAGTACGCCTCGGTCAGAGTCTACCGCGAAATGTGATGACCAGTGGCTTTGTTGTAAGCTGTAAGACACCTCGCTGTTATTGGTCCCTCTTTCGTCATTGTCCGTCGCCTGAAAAACAACAACACAAAAACACAGAGTTTGAAAGTCAGCACTGTCTAGGGGTATGGCTACGAAAGGTTGATCCCACCTTCCCTTCAAAGCCCTGGACCCCTAAAAGTCATTGTTAGCGATAATCAAATAATTTAGTGAATATTTCACACGTTTATAGGCAACCATGTAAAATGGCAAGTTTCACAGCAAAACTGTTTCCATGGATACAAGAAGAAAACAGCAACTAAAAAGTGCCAAAGGAAAAAGAGTTTGGGGGGTGAGCTTTTGATCAGAAATCGATCGCACAGAACCGCATTTGCATACGCCTAACTCCTGACTCCAAGACTAACACAAGACTGACTCCTCTTGCTGTGGTGGTGTGCAGTTTTCGCATCACGACACTCGCATCGGTTCTTAAGTGCAAAAATACGTGGTAAAAATAAAAAAGCACCCACCTGTGCTGTGACTCCCACATCAAAATTTGTTCGAATTTTTCCTTTAAGAAGGCTCTGTACTGGATGCAAAAAGACCGGATGTTGGTCATTGACGTCATCAAGCGTGACGTGTACCCGCGTGGTGTTGGTAGCTCCGCCGCCGTCTGTGGCCATGATTGTCAGGAAATACTCTGGTGTAGTCTCACGATCGTAACTGGAACCACTGGGACGCTGTGGTGACCCTTCCGCTACTGTTATCCACTGAAAATCTGAGGACCGAACAAACTGCATTCTGAATAACTCTGAAGAAATGAAAAGCCAACAACAGAGAGAGATAGAGGGAATCCGGAAGAGAGATTTCCAGAAGGTATGCAATTGCTAGGTATATATGCACAGTTAGGAGATACACTGCAAATGGTTTAGCGTAGTTGTTACTACCACTACTATTTGTCAATACTCTTAGTATTATCATTATGGGCACTAGTCGGGCTTAACCTGCTATATATTATTATGATTATCAGTAAGGGAACTTGTCGTCCTTAACCTGCAATATATTATTATTATCGTTATGGGCACTTGTCGGGTTTAATCTGCAATAATAATAAGAAATAATAATAATATTATCATTATTATTATTATTCTCATTATGGGAACTTGTCGGGCTTAACCTGCTATATATTATTACTGTTATCATTATGGGCGTAACATTTTAACAGCGCTTGCATTTTTTTATACATAATTATATCATTACGTCAGACGATTAATTCTTAAATACACAGATATCCACCCGCTTTCCAATCTCAGGGTGAGTGAACTGGAGAAACGATACGTGGGAAACAAGTTTTTAAAGCGGGTTCCAAAACATTATATACTGCGACCACCAGGAAGGGGGAATAGTGCAGGATGCACATGTGGGAAACAAAATCATATAAAAAACGCGTGAATGAGGTGAGCGAGAGGAATATCGTAATGGGTGTTTCTGAATAAACGCCCCACAATGATGTGCTTGGCTGCAATGGGAGAAGAAAGAAAAAAATCAATAATAATACATAAATTTTCTATAGCGCTATTCCCCGCTGAGCGAGCTCAACGCGCTTGTTCATATACATGTACATAAGATATTACATTTACATTTACTAACATATCTTATACAAACAATCT
>OY757541.1:4145343-4161227 GCA_963584105.1 Alviniconcha strummeri
ACAAACACATGGTATACCCCAGTTCGAAAAGTGGGTTTATTTTAGTTTCAAACAGAGACATAAACTAAACACACAGAGAAAGAGAGAGAAACAGGCAGACAGACAGACAGGCACGCAGGAAGAGAGACAAACCGAGAGAACATTGTAATACAACAAACAACTGTCGATCATAATTGAGTGAATTTACTCTTTCTCTCCCTCCCTCTCCCTCTCTCTCCCTCTCTCTCCCTCTCTCTCTCTCTGTCACTCTCTATCTCCCTCTCTCCCTCCCCTCTCTCTCTCTCCAACCAGCCACAATGAGCATTTAGCTTTCTCTAAAAATATTTTGTTTGAGTAACGTCAATAAAAACTACTAGACCTACACGTACCTGACGTTTGGATAGTCCTATGGGGTTTTGAAGAGGATCTGAAACAGAGCTTTCTGCCCACACAATCTCATACAGAAGCTGATGGTCTTCGTCTTCATCCTTGGCATTCATACTGTACAGCACTCCAGTTGATGTTTCATTCACGTCCACAGAGACGGTGGCCGGCGAGAACACTGGAGGTACGTCGTTGACGTCCCCTACTGTAATATTCAAATTGGCTGTTCCAGTCTGTTGCGGGACGCCCCTGTCTATGGCCAGCACAACCAATGAGTAGGCGGGGACCTTTTCTCTGTCAAGGCTGCGTGACACAGTTAGAGATCCTGTGGAACTGTCAACAGAAAACTGGTCGTTGGCGCCGCTGCTGATCAGGTAGTAGGAGTCGTTGTTCGGGGCCTGTCCATCGTCGTCATGAGCGTTGAAGATGTAGACAGGAGTGTCTGAAATGATGTACGTAAAACTGTTATTTTACTGGGTTTTGCGCACACCGCTATTTCAATTAGAGGACTACGGACACAGCAACAAATGCCAGGTGTTTGTAAAACTCATCATTCTCTAAGGTTATCAGTGTTGCTGCTGCGTCTCCGGTTATGTTCACCCTAATATAACCGCACTGGTTGGCTGGGCGTGAAACACTAACTTACTGACTGAAAATTAGCATACTGTGTCCGTGTTAAAATGGCTTGATAAATGGGATTTCCCAAGTTTGCGTACTGTGTGTCCGTGTTAAAAAAAAAAGCGTTTGTTTGAACCTGTGGCTGTACATTAAATCATGTATCGTATTTGAAAGTATGCTGGTTTTTTGCATTCAGAAAACAGTTATTTTAAAACGCTTTTTCATCAATTGAGTGCAAAGCAGCAGAATCCTTCACAACGGTGTAAGACACCGACAGAGAAAAATAGAAAGACACAACAGTAATCGGTGCTGCCATAATGCCAGCATAGACGCAACGAAACATCAAGAGACACAGAGAAGCAAAAGAGTGGAACGAAGAGAGGACAGGAAGACGAACAAATTACAGTTATTGCAGATGCCATATATATGTCATACCAACAGTAGCATTCTCCAAGACGACAGTGGCGTCTGACGCACGACTGAACACTGGGCGGTGGTCATTGACGTCTTCCACCGTGATCTCAACACTGGATGTCGACGACTTCCCGGGTGTGCCTCCGTCAGTGGCTTTGACCGTCAGTGTGATGACACTGGATGTGAGTGACTCAAAGTCCACGGGCCACACGACATCAATGACACCAGTGTACTGGTTGTTCATTGTGAAGTTGGACAACAAACCTTGAGGCACACTGCTGAGGATGCTGTAGCTGACGTTGCTGTTCGGTTTGCCACGCTCATCACGGTCAACAGCCTGTAGCATGTGGTAGGGTAAACTGGATATGTACGTTTGGCATCGCAATTCACGTGCATGTCGTTCAATACACAAAAGGCAGCATATTATTTGGCCCATGTGAATGGCAAAAACGGTCTTGATACACACCCACAAATTAAAACAACTATAACAACAGGAACAACAACAATAATTTTAGTAATAGTAGTAACAACAACAACAACAACAGGAAAAACACCACCTCCACCATCAACAACAACAACAACAACAACAATAATAATAATAATAATAATAATAATAATAATAACAACAACAACACCATCACCACCACCAACAAGAATAATAAGAATAATGTCTTCAGCGCAAATCGTGACGTAATCTCTGGATAACAACACACCTAACCCAAGCAATGTCTCTCTCTGCATAATATGACATATCACACACACACACACACACACACACACACACACACACACACACACACACACACACACACACACACACACACACACACACACAATGGGCGGGGATAGCTCAGTGGTTAGAGCGCCGGACTCGTGATCGAAAGGTCGCGGGTTCGAATCCCTGCTGGAGCGGCGGGATAATTTTCCTCTCCAGGGTCAACATTCTGTGCTGATTCTTATTTCGGTATCCGTTCCATCCCCGTGTTACCGCAGTAGCACGTAAAGACCCCGGTCATTCTGCCAAAAGCGCAGGTGGTAGGTTACAGCTAAACACGCATACACCTTACGTATGTGGCTTTGCATGAAGTGACATGGTACATGGTTGTATGGTGTACACAGAACGCGCCGAGATGGCAACAGTTTCTTGCGGCACCAGCCATGCCAGCGCTGTAAGTACACCACTTCGGTGGATATTCAATAAACGCGCTATAAAGAGCTATTCACTCATGTAGAATCACATGCGAGCGCAGTGAGTCTGCTCGAGAGCGGAGAATAGCGCTATATAAAAGCGGTCAATAATAATAATAAATATGAAAAGCCACACATAAAGATAAATATATCGACATATAGACCTTAATAGAAACGAAAAGAAACCTGTACAGAGTAGTTCATCGTAGAAGCCAAAATAAGAAGCAAATAAGGCATTGACAATACAACAATGTAACAACAAACAAACAAACAAAACAAAAAAAAGCAATTCAAACAAAAATAATAAAACAACGAAAACAACAACAACAAAAGCAACAACAACGTGATAAAAGTTCAAATTCGCACCGGGGGGTGGGGGGGTGGGGGGTGGCGGGAGGCGGATCAGCATTACTGCATCACTTAAAATAACAAAGCTAGCTGATATCGTGTAGTTAATATTAAAAATAGAATAATGCCATAAACAATTCTCACATGAACAGCTAGAGGCCCATCAAAGTGTGACTCTCCCTCTTTCAGTTTAGCTTCAAAGACTGGCCGGTCAAACACCGGTGGGTTGTCGTTGAGGTCAGTCAAGGTGACCGTCAGAGGCACACTAGCTCTACGTCCCCCGCTGTCAGAAGCCAACACGGTCAGTTGGTAGGTGTTGGGCAGGATGTCGTAGTCAAGGGTGTTTGTCAGCTGGGTAACCACGCCAGTAGACTCGTTGATGGAAAACCTATAAAGTGTTGATCAACACACATAAAAGGTTCAAATTAACGCTATTCATTAGGACGGAACGCAACATGCAACGTGTTGTCAAAGCTTTGGAATTCTAGCATATGTGCTGTCAATGATACTGTAGACAAGAATATTCGGCGGCTGTAACCAATGCGGGCGCTGGTGGTAAGTCTGCAATGGTGTTCTCAACACACTGTAATATTATTAGTCGTATTTGCAAGAGTATCGTAGACAAGAATATCCGTCAGTTATAACCACCGGCCTGGTTGACGTTAAATTTGCATACTGCAGCGATGTTCTAACACAGGAAAAGAAAAACACCACAACCCCTACTGGGTAGGATGTTTCTGCCAAGCGTATAATTCCGCTGGGTATATGTATACACATCAGACACTCCGTGCTGCCGCTAAACCTGTATCGATTTCGCAGACTTTATAACTATCTAGAGAAATGCCACACGCGTTTTTGTATGTTAAATGTGAAGCTTTTGCTGAACACTTAAATTTCATAATTTATATTTTGGGGATATATAAACAGGTGGTTTACATTGAAATCAAAGAAAAGACCTTCATTGTGTGCTCTCAGCACGTGACTGTTCTGCCAGTTAGTTAATCTGGTGATGGTGTTGTTCCCATGACTACGTGTCATTTTTCGAATAACGACGACAAATTTGGAGTTCAAAGGCGCTCAAAATTTAAACCAGACGAACATGCCGTTCATTTACCCCGAAGTGTCACCGATAGCAGATCATTCTTCAATGTTCAGTAATTGTTTCTGACACCCTTTCAAGCCCAAGACATAAAGGAGGCATTGTACTTACAATCCAGCCGCGCCTTGCAGTGAGTAAGTGACTGTGTTGAACTCGGAGCTGCGATCATCATCTGTTGCCTGTCGGCACAGACAACATTACAATTCTTGGATGCAAGTGTCTCATCAGCATGGGGGATGCTAATCAAAGTGATGGAATATGTCTTTTCACAACTTCATCTTCTGGAACTATCAAAATGTTCATTCATTATTACTTTTATTTTTCATTCGTGTTCACCGTTCACAATTGAAATTCTTAAAAAGAAGAGCCAGAGAAAAGAAGAAGAAGGAGGAGGAGGAAGAGGAGGAGGAGGAGGAGGAGGAGGAGGGGAAGAAGAAGAAGAAGAAGAAGAAGAAGAAGAAGAAGAAGAAGAAGAAGTTTGTGGTTATTAGTATTTACTCAAAGAATACAATAACTCTGAACCAAACATATAACTTAAAATAAGCCATAAAAAAACTGTAGGCACCTCTGCTAATCAGACACATACACGCACGCACTCACACACATAAGCACACAGACAGACAGGCAGACAGACAGACAGAAACACACACACACACACACACACACACACACACACACACACACACACACACACACACACACACACACACACACACACATGCGCGCGCGCGCGCGCATGCCATAACATATCGCTCACATGGACGGTTGTTACAGTTGTTCCGACAGGCTCATTCTCCTTGATGCTGACGTCATAACTGCTAGCATTAAAGTGAGGACTGTTATCATTTTCGTCCTCAATGAACACCGTGATCGTCACTGTGCTGCTGCGTTTCTCGACTGTGTGTGTTTCACGTGCCATCAGCTGAAATTCAATTCAATTTAATAACTCTTTGTTCATCCCCAAAAAGGTCATTCCATCAGAGGGACCCATAAAAACAAAACTTTAAAACACCAAGAACAGGAATAGAGAAAAGTATGAACACACGCAAACAGGCACCACGCATACTAATACACTAGTGAACGAAACAGGGGAAAGATAATGGAAGAGAACTCGTGATCAAAAGGTCTCGAGTTCGAGTCCCCGCAGGAGGGGCGGTGATTTTTCTTCTCCAGGGTCAGCTTTCAGTGCTGACTCTTATTTGTGTATCATTATCACCCCCGTGTTACCGCAGTGGCATGTAAAAGATCCTGGTCATACTGCCATAAAACACAGAATACAGATTACACATTACAGAATCTTTATTGTCTATGAATAACATAGAAATTTGCCTTACGACTGCATAGAAGATAAAAGTAAAATAACACACAGTATAATAATACATGAACATAAATACACAAAAAATACATATGCAACCAACATATATGGATTCGCATAAAGTGAAACTGTAAACTGGTGCATGGTTGCTTGGTGTACACAGAATGTGCGCTCAGACTGCAGTGGTTTTATGTGGCATCAGCCATATTGTAATTAAACAGCAATGTAATCACTTCGGTCGATATTCAAAAACGCGCTGTGTAAAGCTGTACAGTAACTAGTGGTTCAGAGTCGCATACGACTAAAGCGCGGTGGGTATGTCTGAAAGCTGAGAATGGTGTTATATTTGCCACGGTGAAGCGCGTAGGACAAGTGTTTAAAAAACAAACATAAACAAATATATAAAAATGAGACAACAAAAATAACAAAAACTGGTAAGGAGGAACAACTCATATGATAGTTATAAAAGCAACCAAGTATTATTTCATTTTGAAATCAGGTCACTCCGCCAAGTATAATTTAACAACTAATTTAACAACTATGCTTACATTATTTTAAATGTTTCAAATGAAATGCACCAAATACAGACTGAAGGAATGTCCACAGCACACTCACGTTTAAGTCTTATAATGACAAATTACATACAAACTATTCTGAAGTACCAATGTGAAACTCCGAAGGGGTTTCGACTGGCGACGATCCGTTTTGAAATACAGAACGTTTTGCGGAAAAGCACACACAACTGAGTTTAAAACAAATTACGATTCATAGTTTTGGAGAAACCAAATATATAAGACATTTCGACAAAAAAAAAGAGAAGGGAAAAGCCCTATCTGTTCGCGTGCGCGCTCACACACACACACACACACACACACACACACACACACACACACACACACACACACACACACACACTCAGTATCAATACTCACCTTGATAGAAAAATGTGTTCGGTCTTCATAATCTAGCAAGCTTCCGTTCTTAACCCTGACAACGAGGTCAGCGGAGGACTGGACGGTGGTTGGCACCACTTCAAAGTACGTCTCCTTCTCAATCACCTGAACCGCAAACAGGCTGTTCTCGCCCTGAAACCAGCAACACACCTGGAACTTGATGCTAACTGTCCATGCAGTCTATCCCAACTGTCCTCTCTCTCTTTCTATCTCTCTCAATTGTATTTTATTTTTAGAAAATAATATTTAAAAAAATCACATATAGCTTCTAAAGACCATTACAATATATTCACGCTGCATTTACTGGTATATTCAAGCCCAAGTGCCCCGTAGTTTAAAATGAATGGAGCAGTTAATTTCTGAGGAACGTGTCATAGTCTGAGCAACAAAATTTGTTCTAGTGTGTTGTTTGACATCCGAGGGCATTAAGACCCAAGAAAGTAAGAGGAACGAAAGCAAAACAGTCACCTCGTCGAGGTCAGTGACGCGCAACGGGTTGATGAAGGTGAGAGCTGTGCCTTGTCCCATGTTCTCCCTGATGGTGGCGTTGACAGTGCCCTGAGGGGAAAACTGGGGGCTGTGGTTGTTAATGTCCACCACCGTGATGGTCAGTGTGGCTGCACACACACACACACACACACACACACACACACACACACACACACACACACACACACACACACACACACACACCTTTCTAGAAACCGCCAAGCAGCAGCATAGGCCTATTAATAACTTATTAATGTATCTAAGTACATCATAGCGTGAAACGCAGATACGCCTGCCCTGCTTTATGGCATCTGTAATGAGATTTCAGAGATGTGTGAACCTACTTGGGGATGTGAAGCTGTCGCTTACGGACCTAAGGCCCAACATTAAAGTGCATGACAGGATCATGATTGTCGCAACAACAACGGCAAGGGAAACTGAAAGGTCACTGACGTTAGTTGTCATCGACTAGTCGTGGACCAAAACCCACTGCTTAATCAACAGTAGCCTACCCTCGGAATGTCATGCAGTCAATTCTGATCCGCAACAGTGTATGTTTCTCAGCGTAAAACATGTTAAGGACTTCTTTTAGTCACTTCGCCTTTCGGACTGGCTGATATGGGTAACACGGAACGTTCATATCCAGCTTTTCGCCAATTTCAACCTGCCTATAGATCGCCTGCATTCACGACCAAGAGGAAACTGGTCCCGGGTGCTTATATGCTATTTATTCATATTCACCCAAGACACTATACTGACTAGGAATTAGGAACCGCATCGCACGCTTTCCCCTATTCTCCCTGCATTAGACTGGACAGGGCAACACAAGGCATTCAGTCCCACTTCACTAAATAGCTGTTCCTAACAAAAGTGGGCAGTCTTTAGTTTGTTTTTCGTTTAATAAAAAAAAAAGGGTTTTTAGTTTCAAAAAAATAATAATTGATAATTAAAATGAGACAAACACCTAGCACTGCAAAAACAAAGAAACTGCAACAGCAACAAACAAACAAACAAACAAACAACAAAACAACAACAACAAAACCTCAAAAGTAGACAATACATAGGGATACAAAACGACCTTGCATGTACAATACCTCCTGAGTGCTATAGACACATCACAAAAATATACTCATCAATACCGAACAAAATCCAGATAATTCCACACTTGGAGATGGAGAGGGAGAGAGAGAGGGACGGGGTGTGCAGGATGTGTGGAGCGTGGAGGGTGGAGAGATGGGAGTGGTTGTGGAAGTCTTACTCTTTTAATACTGTGTATAGCAGGCAGACTTAAGTTTGACTCTGAACTGCTGTGTCAGCCACCTCTTTGTAGCTGCTGGCACAGCCTTCGCTCGCTCATTCATGCAGATAATTTTGTTTTTAAATTCAGGGTGTATAGTAGGTAATGATTACCGACAAAACCTTTCATCTTACCTGTTCGTATTTGTGGGGTTTTCACTGTTCCATTGGTATCGCTGACTTGTACACGAAGCACCAGTTTCTGCACTACTGTTCTGTTCAAGGGAGAGGCTGCACTGATATTGCCGTTGTTTCGGTTGATGGTCACCAAACTCTACAAGTTACGAAGTTAATGTGACAATTACAGGAGATAATAAACTCATGTGACAATTACATGAAATAATAAAATCATGTACCAACTACATTAAATAATACAATCATGTAACAATTACATTAAATAATAAAACTGGGTCATCGCTGTCTTATTTGTTTGTTTTACGACATAATGCGAACATTTAAGAAAACTCAAGTGATACTGTCGTATGGCCAAATATCTTTAAACAGTATTTTTTCTCAGTTATCTCAATTATGTTGTGTGTGTCTTTCCTTGACCAAGCAAGCATATTGGCAAACACAAGACAGTGGAACCCTCAGAGAAAGAACTATCCTGATCTTTTAAAACTTCAGTAATAGCATTTCCAGGAAATGAACGCTTACCGACTACCAACCCTTGTAAGACCACTATACACGTAGGTCTGTTATTGATTATCGTAACTAAATCCGGGCATTAACAATACGTTTAGTAAAATGAAGACAGTTTGCTTTAAAATGTTCAAAGATCAGAAAGAGGGGGAGGCAATCGGGGAGAAGGGGAAGAGAGAGAGAGAGAGAAATCGGGATCGGGCACAGTGTTGATCTGGAGTCTTAATGAGCTTGGCCATGGCGGCGCATGCGCGCCACGAGATCGAAAGCGAAGATGGATTGCCATTTTTGCATATTCCAACCTCGCTTTCGATCTCGCAACCCGCCGTGACCTAGCTGAATACGAGTGTTTTAGCGTATGAAAGAATATTAAACTCTACGTCATAATAAATTGCAGTCTTTTGAATCTTTTATGTGTTTGGATCAATACAAATGGCCCCAGTTCAATCATATTAAACTGGGACCATTCGTATTGAGCTAGGTCACGGCTCGCTCTCATTCATATTGAGCTAGGGCACAAAATTATTGTGCCCTAACTGGGTTTCGATCTCGTGTCCCGACGTGACCTCCCTCGTGAATATACTTAAGGATGGTCCATGCTGGTCACTAACCTTAATTTCCGATGAACTGAGAGTTTGGAAAGTTCCCGACTGCCCCGTGCTCTCGCTGTACAAAATGCTGTACTGCAGATGGCTGTTGGAGTCTGCATCTGTTGCCGACATCGTGTACAGCACGCCCCTAAACGTCTCATTCGCGTCAACCCTCACGTCACCCTTGTCCCCAAACGTCGGCAGCTCGTCGTTGACGTCGGTGATGTCTATCGTGACACGCGTGGAGTTGGACTTGGGACTCGCTGCCCGATCTCTGGCGACCACGACCAGCGTATAGCTCTGGACCTGTTCGCGGTCAATGTCACCAGACACTGTGATGGTGCCATTGTCAGGGTTGATCCGGAATCGATCCTGTCCTCCACTCTCGATGGAGTAGGTGATGACGTTGTTCGGAGAGCTGCCGTCTTGATCCGAAGCCTTAACTTGGAAGACGAAGAATCCTGGAAGCAGGTAAAGTGAAGTGTTTAAGAATCTGTTCGAGCTAAATGGACGACTCTTTTTCTGCACTCGGGTATAGTTTTACCAAAACAAAAACAAAAATGGTCAATGCGTTGGATGATGATTGTCGATGCGGTTGTGGCTTTCACCTTAAATGTGAAAAACACATTTGTTTATAGACTCCTTGATCTAGGAGACGTCTTGGCACATCAACATTTGGCATGGCACAACAAAGATGATTACCGAAGCTGATGCTACTTACATCACTACAATGCTAGACTTCAGTTTTGTATTCACCTGCATTGCTGCGTTCAGGAATACTTGTGGAATACGGAGTATCTTGAAACGATGGACCATTGTCGTTGATGTCCTGTGAGAAAATAGAAAATCAGTAAGTGTCTCATCTGAACGAAAACAGTATACAATGCCTTTTCCGTCACCCCCTCCTCCCTGGGTCAGTGTTCGCTGCTTAGAATAATTCAACGTAATATACAGATGGTCGATGGAAGTGTGCATATAAGATATACCTGCAAGGCTTGCTGTTGCTAATGTTGTTTGTTTGTTCGCTTGTTTGTTGTTGCTGTTGTTTTCTGACGTAAAGACTCACATTGAGAGTGACAGCCACCGTGACCGATGCTGATAGTCTGGTAGAGCCGTTGTCCTTCGCAACAACAACGAGCTTCACTATCCCTGCAGAGTTTTGCGGGAACTGAAGAACGTCATAGTCCAGGGCACTGGTCACGTTCAACCGACCGCTGAGAGGATCCAGATGAAAATGGCTTCCTACACCAGCAGGAGATGTGCTGCTGATTGAGTACGTCACGTTGCTGTTTGCCGTCCCTTCCTCGTCTGCATCTGTGGCCTGCGGAACCAACATTAGAATGTAGACTCGACAGTCAATTGAAAAAGAAGAAGAAAAAATTAATAAATATATATATATAAACCTTTTACGTACATTTGCAATCCCGTTGCGAATCTCACGTCGTTAGTAAAACGATTTTTATAAGAATAATGGAAATATACAACCTACCAACCCAGCAAGTGAAGCCCCGTAGTCCACCAACCAACCAACCAACCAACCAACCAACCAACCAACCAACTAACCAACCAACGAGCCTAGCAATCAGACAAACGAAAAATCAAAATTTATAACTTCAGCACCTAACACTAACTGGTAAAGAAAGAAAACAAAGCAATAGCTAAGCCTACTTCAAGTTTGATAGACGCCGAGTGACGGAATTGCGTGGCCCCTTCGTCCAGAATGACGTCATACTGGTCACGCAGAAAGACGGGAGTGTTGTCGTTGCGGTCAGTGATGTTGATTGTCAGGGGTACTGTCTGTTGCAGTCCGCCACCATCCGTGGCCACAACCACCATGTAGTAACGGTCCTCTCTTTCCCGGTCTGTCTGGTTGGACATCACACTCACAGAGCCTGACGTGGGGTCAATCCGGAAGCTGGAGACAAAAAAAGAAGAAGAAAAAAAGAAGTGTTTTTAATTGTTTAGTTACTTTTCAAATTCAGATTCAAAATACTGTAGTGTCCATTACAATCATAACAATTAAACGGAATTTTTTCTTTGCTCTCACAAGCTCTGTCACATAAAACAACGTGGTTAAATAACGTTAAATACGTTGAAAACACAATGACACCCACACACCCAGGAACACATCCACCCCTCACCTTCCACGCTACACAATAACACACTTCAGACCCTTCCCCCTTCCGCACACATCCACATGCCTCTGTAAAATATTATTAAACCGTCTGCTGAACACTAAAACATAATCATGCTTTCCGTTTTATGCTCAGTAACTGCTCATTTCTATAGTAAAGTTTCAACAACCAAAATACATAAATGGGCTTGGGGCACATTTGATATCATCTGATATGTGCTTGATACGTTATATTCTCTAAGACACATAACGGCGAATCAGAACTGATCAAGTCACAGCTACACGTTTAATTCACTGTCACGCCACACGAAGATTTGTACATGTTTGAAAAGCATTTGAAAGCAATACAGTTAAATAGTAATAATAATAATGATCATTTCTAAAGCGTAAATTCTTAAAAAGTCCTCAGCGCTTTATAAAGAACACGATGGGCGTGGGGGGTGGGGGTGGGGGGTGGGGAGTGGGGCTGGTTAAGGTACATGTACAAAAATCAAACAACAAAGCAAAAAAATTAACATTAATCTCTCTCTCTCTCTCTCTCTCTCTCTCTCTCTCTCTCTCTCTCTCTCTCTCTCTCTCTCTCTCTCTCTCTCTCTTAACCAGTCAGCGCCGAGCTACAATCTGTTTGGTGTTACGGAATCAAGACTCGACTTTAGAATTTCTGACCAGGATGTTAATATCCCAGACTATCGCATACAAAGAAAAGACTCAACTGCCGTTGGCCAGACTGGTATTGCAGTTTACATTCATAACTCCATAGCAGACATCACACACAGACGTCATGACCTTGAAAGTGACTGTGTAGAGTGTATTTGGCTCGAGCTAAAACCGAATGCAAACGCTCCATCTCTTTTTGTATGTTTTTTGTATAGAAACCCTTCAGTTTGTTATGAGTGGTTCGATGATTTTGTACAGATGATAGACAATCTCCGCGCTGCAAAATCTCATGCCGACATTCTTTTATTAGGAGATTTTAATATTGATTTGCTGAAACCACACTCCTCTTGGGACTCTACTATTACACTGCTGGGCCTAACCCAACTTATAGAGTCACCAACGAGAATTACACCGACATCTGCCACACTGATTGACCATATATATACAAACAACCCAGATGCATTCACTGATGTCAGTGTATCTGACCTAAGCATCAGTGACCATTGTCCCATCTCCTGTACGAAATTTGTTAAACTTTCAAAATGTAAACTCAAAACCCATTCTCTTATATCATTTAGATCGTTCAAGCACTTTAATAAAACAGCATGTTGTGCTGACCTGAATTGTGCCCCTTTTATTTCGGTCCTGAATTATACTGACCCTGAAGAAGCTTTGTCGGTGTGGTACAATGTATACCTCAGTGTAATCAACAGACACGCGCCACTGAAGCACAAGCGCGTCAAACATCCCAAATTACCACCCTGGCTTAACAAAGATGTAATGCAGCTAATGGCTGAGCGAGACAAACTAAAGAAAGAAAAACGTTTTTCAGAATATAAGAAGCTAAGAGATAAAATAAAAAATCGGGTGAGAAAAGCAAAAAAGGACTACTTCCAGAAACTCATTGAGCGAGATAAAAATATTTCGACTGTGTGGCGTGCTCTAAATATATTTACGAAAGGGAGCCAGTCTCATTCTGCAGATATCCCAAAGAACCTAACAGCTGATACATTTAATAATCACTTCCTTTCTGTGGCAGAATGTTTGATAAAACCACGATCGGATGACGTATATGACTCTGAATGCTCAAATATTCTACATGAATTTTGTGAGCGAAAAACACGAGGGCAGGAGCCATTTGTCATCCCATATATTTCCATTCCGGAACTCGGTAAATATGTATCCAAACTGGATAACAAAAAGTCGTCTGGACCCGATGGCATTAGTAACCACTTACTTAAATTGTCACTGCCTTACATAATAGACTCACTTACTTACATTTTTAATCTATGCATCAAGAAAAACCATTATCCATCCGAGTTTAAGAAAGCAAAAGTGATCCCACTGCCAAAAACTCGTGACAAGACAAATTTGACTGACTACAGACCAATATCACTGTTATCTGTCCTGTCCAAACTCCTCGAAAAGCATGTGCATGTACAGTTAAATGATTATTTGGAAAAACACCTACTCATTCACCCCTTCCAGTCTGGTTTTCGATGTAAACACTCTTGCAGTACCGCATTAGTACGGCTTACGCATTCTTGGCTGACAGCGATGAACAGATCTGAGGTGTCTGGCGTGATATTCCTAGACCTGAAAAAGGCCTTTGACCTTGTGGATCACAATATCATGATGTACAAGCTTGGATGCTACCTTCAGAATTCAAGTTCCCTACCGTTTTTCAAACCGTATCTTGAAGGCAGAACGCAAAGTGTTTTCCTTCGTGGTTCATATTCTTCTGAAGGCTCTGTAAAGTTTGGGGTACCACAAGGATCTGTCCTAGGGCCTATTCTGTTTAGTATTTTTATCAATGACCTACCATTGCATGTAACGAATATTTCTGTTGCTTGCGACATTTTAGCAGACGACACAACACTCCACACATCCGGAAAAGATATTATGCAGGTAGAACACACCTTACAGGAAAGCTTAGACCAGGTCTCATGTTGGTGCGACAATAATTCTATGGTCATCAATCCAAAGAAAACCCACTCTATGACAATCGCTATAAGGCAGAAGCATCAGCTGTTACCTTTATCGCTTGATCTGATACTACATGGAGTGAAAGTTGAACAAGTGGCAGAACACCGACCTTTAGGATTAATTATAGACAACAAACTTCGGTGGGATACACATACTGACACACTGTGCAAAACACTCTCTAAGCGTGTCTTCCTTCTATCTAAACTAAAGTACATTGTTGACACTGATACTTTAAAGCTTTTCTTCAATGCCCACGTTAAATCCCACATTGACTACGCATCCGTAGTGTGGGGCGGCTGTAGTGATGCTCTCAAAAAACGATTAAATTTTCTACTAAGAAGATCCGGAAAGTTAATTCTTCCAGATAAAAATCTAACCACTGACCAAAAACTGAATAAGATAGGAATACTGAACCTTCACAAACAACTGGACTACAGCAAGGGTGTTTTTATGTATAGAGCACTTACCAACAGTGCGCCAGTGTACATATCTAGCTTGTACAAAGCTCCCCACTCTAGCTCCAGAAACAACTACCTTCAGTTACCAAAGCCAAGAATAGATTTATTCAAAACAAGCATGGCCTTTTCTGGTGCCCTGTTTTGGAATTGTCTTCCAGTGCACCTCAGATCATGTCACTCACTCAGCTCCTTCAAGAGAAACCTCCGTGAGCACCTTAACACAACCGCATAAAACAGCTTATACCCCCCCCCCCCCCAACCCCCCTCATTTGACTCTGTAGACCAGTGCTTGCTATTACAGATGCCGGTATCATCGTTTATCACATCACTGAAGTGTTTTACTGTTGCTACCGCGCTGTGTGTGTGTGTGTGTGTGTGTGTGTGTGTGTGTGTGTGTGTGTGTGTGTGTGTGTGTGTGTGTGTGTGTGTGTGTCTGTGTGTGTGTGTGTGTCTGTGTGTCTGTGTCTGTGTGTGTCTGTGTCTGTGTGTGAGTGAATGCAGCATTGCCTACTGTGATTTATGATCTAATCTCCATTTTTTCTCCTCCCCCCCCCCCCCCCCCCCCCCACCGTATCACTGAGCCATGTTCTGTTTTCGTGATTTACAAATAATTGCGAGATACGTCAACGCCATTTTTGCTATGTATACATCTTATTTATTCATATCATTTCAAAGTATTTTCAATGATTTTTGCTGTTTTCGTGATTTACAAATAATTGCGAGATACGTCAACGCCATTTCTGCTATGTATACATTTTATTTATTCATTTTATTTCAAGGTATTTTCAATTTTTTTTGCTGTTCCTGTATGTTTATTACTATTAATAGTGGTAGTATTTTATTTTATTTGTTTATATATTGTTTATCCTGTTTAAATATTAATCGAGTTTGCAAAACATTTTTATTTTTATATAATTGTTTCACCAGTTTTCACTTATTCGACAGTTTAGCAAGGACTAGTTGTTAGATAGGTGAACCTAAACTACAATCCTTGGAAAATAAAGTGTTCGAGTTCGAGTCCTCTCGCTCTCTCAAAGTATTTTCACTGATTTTGCTGTTCCTGTATATTTATTACAATTAATAGGGGTAGTGATATATTTTATTTGTTTGTATATTGTTTATCATGTTTAAATATTAATCGATTTTTTAAATATATTTTTTATAATTGTTTCTCCATGTTTCACTTATTCAGTAGTTTAGCAAGGACTAGTTGTTAGACAGGTCTAAATGAACCTAAACTACAATCCTTGGAAAATAAAGTTTTCGAGTTCGAGTTCGAGTTCTCTCTCTCTCTCTCTCTCTCTCTCTCTCTCTCTCTCTCTCTCTCTCTCTCT
>OY757541.1:4161427-4176885 GCA_963584105.1 Alviniconcha strummeri
ACGCATGTCAATTAGGTATAAAAACAGCCTGTCGATAACCATGACAACTGTCAGCAGGCACACCAAGACAAATGTCAAAGCTTTGACACTGGCCGTGGTTCAGTGGTAATGAACACACCGCCGTTGGTAAAAGCAGTAGGCTAAGTGTGGATTCCACTCCCAGAGAGACGGTGAAGTGATTTTTTTTCTACTTTTTTTTTTTCTTTTTTCTTTTTTCAAATTCTTCAAAATCTGCACTCGTGCACGACACACACGAAAATCACCTTTGAGTTTGCTTCTTTGCCTTCTTTTTTCTTTTTCTGTTTTCTTTTTTAAAATTATTACTCCCTTAACCCCTTAGCCGGAAATTCGGGTCGTCTTACTGAGGCCGGTAAGGCTACAAAAGTCGCAAGAGCAGCGCTACCCATTCCTGTCCAGCGTACTCAGTAGCCTGCTTTCGAATGTCCGAACAATAATAACATCATATATTATGGCTGCCAGTGAGCATGTGCGCAAATATTGATGTATGCGGATTGCACACAGGGCCGTACGAACACCGTAAGATAGTCTGCACGGTGATGATGCAGAGCTTCATGTCCTCGGATGTCGGGCTGACATATTAGGCACAAACTGTGACCAAACTGCATGGGGGGCGGGGATAGCTCAGTGGTTAGAGCACTGGACTCGTGATTGAAAGGTCGCGGGTTCGAATCCCTGCTGGAACGGCGGGAGAATTTTCTTCTCCAGGGTCGACTTTCTGTGCTGACTCTTATTTCGGTATCCGTTCCACCCCCGTGTTACCACAGTAGCACGTAAAAAATCCCGGTCATTCTGCCAAAAGTGCAGGTGGCAGGTTACAGCTAAACACGCATACACCTTACGTATGTGGATTTTATTGAACCGTGCTTCGGCATTGGTCACAACTTGTCCCTAATATGTCAAATGACATCTGAGGACATTAAGCATCAACTCATCATCATCACCAAACTGCATGTTTCATTGTTGCTTTACGTCCAAAGAAACCATAAGGCTCATTAGGACGGAAAGCCCAGGACGGCCACCTCGACTTTCACACAGCTCCTGAACTCATAGTCTGCACTCAAAGTCATGGACCGGTCCATGCTCAAAGCTGGCGGCAAAACAACAACCTCTTGCCGTACAGGGGCATTGAACCCGTGTCGATACTGCGCTCTTCGGTAAGCGCTCTACCGGCTGAGCTATCGCGTCGCCGTTGAGCGCGTATAGGCCCCATGTCGACGTTTCGATTAGAGCAGTTGAAACAGCAATTGCGTAGTACACTAGCTGCTGCGCAATGGCGAGGTTCCCACTGACTTAACATAGTTGTTTTGGCGGTGGTCGACGGCCTCCTCGGTCTTTCCGGGTCGGATTGGGGCGGACTAGTCACTCTCTCTTTATCCCTCCACCCCACCCCACCCCCCTTTTCTACGTCCCCAATAAGCCATCTCGCTTCTGTGAACGTAAAGCAACATCTTTACTTACTTCGATAAGAAGTCTGCCTGTTTGGCCTAGTGGTGGGCGTTAGGCTAGTAAGCAGAGGGACCTCGGTTTCTTCAAAAGTTGTGGTCTGTGGACACTGTGTGAAAGTGGAGGTGGCCGTCCTGGGCTTTCCGTCCTAATGAGCCTTACTGTTTCTGTGGACGTAAAGCAACAATGAACCATGCTTACGCACTGGTCACAGTTTGTCCCTAGTATGTCAACCCGACATCCGAGGACATGAAGCTCTACATCAACATCATCAAATTTGATTTTTAAAGTTCACTCAACTCTGATCGAATATATCAGGTCGATGTAGCGATCACCAGACCTCACTACAAAAGGTGGCAGACAAAAGGGTAGCCGGGCTACAACTGTCCATGCAGAAATGTCACGGGGCTGGTAAAGGCTAAACTTTGCCAAGGAAGCGCCGTCGGTTGGAATGGGGAAATGCTCACAGGAGAATTAGAGAGACAACGAGACAGACAGACAGACACAGACAGACACAGACAGAGAGAGTCGGAGAGAGTCAGAGACAGAAAGAGGCACAGACAGACAGAGACAGACAGACGGATAGAGGGACGGACGGATAGACAGACAGAGAAAAAGAGAATGAATGAGCGCATACGAAAGGAAAGGAAAGAACTACGCTCTATTTTTGATAGGGGGGGGGGGGGGGGGGATTTAAAATAAATTAATTAAGATACATACAAAAGCGGCAACATGATAATGTCTGCTTATCAACATGTGTTCTGTTTCTGAATTCTAAACACGATCTTCGGACCCTGATCAGTCTTTGACCCGATAACGTGATAGCCTATAATTATGTTTGTTGGCAGCCCACAATTGTGGGCCGCACATGGGAGGCCTACTTGAAGATTATCTGCTCAAAGGAACAGTACAGAGCAAAAAGACTGAATAGGCTATATCTGTGTGTTTGCTAAGGAGTGTGTATGTGTGTGTGTGTGTGGTGGGGGGGAGGGGGGGGAGGTTGTGTGTGTGTGTGTGTGTGTGTGTGTGTGTATGTGCGTGTGTGTGTGTGCGTGCGTGCGTGCGTGCGTGTGTGCGTGCGTGCGTGTGTGTGTGTGTGTGTGTGTGTGTGTGTGTGTGTGTGTATGTGTGTGTGTGTGTGTGTGTGTGTGTGTGTGTGTGTGTGTGTGTGTGTGTGTGTGTGTGTGTGTGTGTGTGTGTGTGTGTATGTGTGAATGTATGTGAGTGCGTTCATCCATAGCTTCGTAAATTAAAGCTTGTCGATAGTGTTATATTATGCACAGAGGTGGTATCAACCGAGTTTGTCATTATCATCAACGTGTGCGGCCCATAAGCACTAGTTTGCCACATTTTTCCTCCAACCACTGCCACAGTCGACACACACCGAGCATCGCTTTCCGGCACCTTCCTCCAAACTCTGCCAGATTTAGTTACGCCACTGAAGGGGCACTCTTTATCTCCGCGCAGCTGTCCAGCGACGCGGTCAGCGCCCTCCGAAAGGTTAGGGTACTAATACGACTGTGGAAGCAGCCTAGCGCCCAAGCACCCACGTAAAGATGAGACGCATCCACCCCGGGTAAAAAGAGAGTTCCGTCTCGATTCAAACGATTGTGGTTTTATTTGTGCTGGTGTAAACTTTGTTGGCGGCTATAAATGACACTCCTTGTTTTATTTGAGTTGTTTGTAACAAACTTACTACTGTTTAAGCACCAAAAACAACAACAACAAAACTGCTCGTTAGCTGACAGTTTTCTGGACCCTATGGCGTAACTAAATACGGCAGTGGTTGAAGGAAGGATGTCGTAAACCAGTGCTTGGAGTTTGAGTCGATAGTTGGGGCGGGGATAGCTCAGTGGTTAGAGCGCCGGACTCGTAGTGATTGCCTAAGGTCGCGGCTGTTCGAGTCCCGGCAGGAGCGGCGGGAGAATTTTCTTCTCCAGGGTCGACTTTCTGTGCTGACTCTAACTTCGGTATCCGTTCCACCCCAGTGTTACCGCAGCAGCACGTAAAAGATCCCAGTCAGTTCTGCCAAAAGTGCAGGTGGCAGGTTACAGCTAAACACGCATACATTTTACGTATGTGGCTTTGCATGAAGTGACATGGAGCATGGTTGTATGGTGTACACTGCGGACAGAACTTGCACCGAGACGGCAGCAGTTTCATGTGGCACCAGCTATGCCAGCGCTTAAGTACACTACTTCGCGGTGGATATAGTTTTTAAAAAACGCGCTATAAAAAGCTAGTCACTAATCAGTGTAGAATCACTGACATGCGAGAGCAGTGACTGGAGTCTGCTCAAATGACAGAGCGGAGAATAACGCTATATAAGCGATCATCAATCAATAGGTGGCCAAGCTGTAAGTCGTTAGGCTGGTAAGCAGAAGGACCTCGGTTCGAATCTGCTTCGGCTGTCCTTTCTCTTCAAATGCTGCGGTCTGTGGACACTGTCTTTTGACTTTGTCCATCACAATTATGAAACATTAATGGCTCTCATCGCTGCCCGCCTTAATGCAGGAGTCATTCTCAGTGGTGGTGACAGTGTAGCGATAGGTGTATGATCTCCCTCGCCCACCTCAGTCAGTCAGTACCGGCCCCTTCCACCCCACCCCCCTCCCCGTCCCTAATAAGCCTCGTGGCCGTTCAGTCTGTGGACGTTAAGCACCATACTTACTTACTTACTTACTTACTTACTTACTTACTTACTTACTTACTTACTTACTTACTTACTTACTTACTTACTTACTTACTTACTTACTTACTTACTTACTTACTTACTTACTTACTTACTTACTTCAATCAATCGGTCTCGAAAAACTCTAGTGTCAGCTAACGAACAGTTTTTCGATGATGCTCAAACTGCGGCAGTAAGTTTGTAACAAACAACTCAAATTATATCATGAGACGTTTCTTTTATAACTGACCACGTTGCTTATGCCAGCACAATAAAACTCAGATTGTTTGAATCGAGACGAAACTTCTTCTTTTTTTCTCCTTTCTTTTTTGAACTCAGTCGGGGCGGATGCGTCTCGTGTAAGTTACGTGCGTGCTTGGACGCTATGCTGTTTCCACAGTTTTACTAGCACCCACTGAAACCTTTCGGAGAGTGCTGCTCTGTCTGACAGCGTCGGTGGACAGCTGCGCGGAGATAAAGAGGCCCCTTCAGAGGCGTAACCAGTTCTGGCAGAGCCTGGAGAAAGGTGCCGGAGAACGATGCTCGGAGTGTATGTTCTGTTTTGTTGGACGGTGGTGGTGGAACTCAGTGTCAGGTCAACTTATCTTGATTTTGTTTGTTAGTCTTTTTTTCTTCTTTTTATTCATTTTCTTTTTTCTTGCTTTTTTTCTCTCTTTTTTCTTTTTTTCTTTTTTTCTTTTCATTTTTTTTTTCTTTTCTTCTTCTTCTTTTTTCTTTTTTAAGTGACTGCACAAAGGCTACCCCAGGGAAACTTCTGAGAAACGGGATGAAGAGCACCGTCGTGGCCTTTTCCGAGGCCGGGCACACTACTATCATGAACTGAACTGAACACACTGCCTTGGTGACTGGAGCTGAGATCTAGTTCGTGGTAAACATGGTGCTTAACGTCCACAGAAACCATAAGGCTTATTAGGGACGGGGAGAATGGGGGAAGGGGTATGGAGGTGGGGGAAGAGGGAGATTATATACCTATCGCTACACTGTCACCACCGACTGGAAGACCTGCATTAAGGTGGGCAGCGATGAGAGCTGTTTTAATTTTTCATTAATTGTGAGGGACAAAGTCACAAGACAGTGTCCACAAACCACAACTTTGAAGAGAAAGGAGAGCCGAGGTGGTATCGAACCGAGGTCCTTCCGCTTACGCCTTACGGCTAGGCCAGTCCGGCTCACACTAGTTCGTGGGGAACGCAAATTGTTTTTGAGCAACTTGATATTCAGGGGAAGTAATTCTAAAGAGGGATCACCAGGGGTAGAACGGGCGTCCGGGTGAACAAGGTCCAAACTGACGAAACAGGATCGGTATCACCATCATGGCTTTTGAGTCGTCCCCACGACTGATGGTGTTCATTTTTTTCACAGTTGTCTTTTATATACTTCTCTCGGGGTTGCTGACAGCAGTTGTTGCTTTACCGGTTACGGCAATACTGACTTGCTTTCTTCACTTTCAACGCTTCGAACAGCTTCCACAGGAACGGCTTCGCAAGTTCGCATCCCTGTTCAGTTTGGCATCAGGGAAGCAAAATGTAGAACATCCGACTGGTAATGGTCTTGGTAAGGAAGACCGACGGCACCGGATCATTCTTCACCGAGGAGGCTGCATCGATGCTCCAGAGAACACAATGGAAGCTATTCAAGAGGTAGGCTTTATATTATATAACGTAACACTTTCATCGCCAGCTGTATGCAAAGTACCAAACACATGAAAGATTCCAAGAACGCTATTTATTAGCACAAAAACACAATCAGAAAACTGGGGGGGTAACCGCCGACTCTTCCAAGTACTGGACAGGAAAACGACATAGCTCTTGAAGTAAGTTGAACCAAAAACAGATAAGTGATTTTCATCTCATTTTTTTAATTATTTTTTAAATTATTTTTCACTGTTTACTGTTGTTTAACTCTCTGTGATTTTGATACTTCTGTACGTATTCTCTATGATAGTATGAATGTTTTTCAAGTGCTGAAAGAAGTTATACCTAAGGATAAAAATGTGTTTGTAACCAAAATGTGTAGAAATGGATGGGCTTTTAAATTCAAGTTTTGTTTTATAAATTGCGTTATTTAATCTGTTGTCATGTGACTTTGACTGTGTTACTAAAAATAGAAATTGCCACACACTTTCACTCATTCATCTTTCATAATAAACACACACAAAATCAGGATGTCAGTCCAAGTTCAACAGCAGCTGATTATTATGAAACAAGAACCATTGCCTCATCAAACAAGCCTAGTTTCACACATGTATGTAACTGTAAGTCATTTACCAAAATCAATTTCACCAAACCACATGAAAACATCATCTATAAAGGCAGTAATAAGGCTAACGCTTAACACCACAAGGCAATATGCAATAGTCTGAATAGCTATTACATTTATTCTAACACTGACATGTGTGAGCTGGTTTGGCCTAGCGGTAAGGCGTTAAACTGGTAAGCAGAAGGACCTCGCTTCGAATCTGCTTCGGCTCTCCTTTGTTTTCAAAAGTTGTGGTCTGTGGACACTGTCTTGTGACTGTCCCTCACATTTATGAAACATTAAAATGGCTCTCATCGCTGCCCATCTTAATGCAGGAATCATTCTGATGGTGACAGTGTAGTGATAGGTATATATAATTTCCCTCTTCCCCCATCTCCATACCCCCCCCCCCCCCTTCTCCCTGCCCCTAATATAGTAATAAGCCTCATGGTTTCTGTGGACATTAAGCACTATGTTTACTTACACTGACATGTGTGCAGTGAGCCGATTTGGCCTAGCAGTAAGGCGTTAGGTTGGTAAGCAGAAGGACCTCAGTTCGATACCGCTTCGGCTCTCCTTTCTCTTCAAAAAGGTTGTGGTTTGTGGACCCTGTCTTGGGACTGTCCATCGCTTCCTACTGAAACATTAAAATGGCTCTCATCGCTGCCCATCTTAATACAGAAGTCCTTCTGGTGGTGACAGTGTAGCGATAGGTATATAATCTCCCTCTCCCCCCACCTCCATACCCCCTACCCTCCCCACCCCCTTCTCCCCGTCCCTAATATTATAATAAGCCATATGGTTTCTGTGGACATTAAGCCATTAAGCACCATGTTTACTTACACTGACATGTTTTCATAATCCTTGGAATCATGGACAGATTTCATAATGTTCAACTTCAAGCATGGCAACCATTAAAAGCGGAGTGCAACATTATATGCACATACATTACAGTGAATTACACTAACAGTAACAGTAACACTCATGAAAACTGAGCAGACAGTTTCTATCACTCGTGAAACACAGGTAAGTCTCACAACCCATACATTTGACATTTGTTATCTGTTCTTTCTGTTTCTCTTTGTAACATTTAAAAAAAAAAAAAAAAAAAAAAAAAAAAATATCTTTCCTTGGTTATAACAGGGATAATAGAATGCATTGTGAACACACGTTTTTTTTTTAAACAAGAAGAACATCATGTACATCAAGATCTGCAAGCAGCCTAATCAGCTGTGTTGTAAAGTCTAGCTGTCCATATCTCATTTATCTGTCAGGTCTTTGTAGCTCTGGTATATCTGCATGCTTCTTTCTGAAATCTACAAGCAAGACTGAAGATAAATGCATTCACATGTGCAGTATCAAGAAAGTGGTAAAAAAGAGTTTTCCACCATTTATTTGTTTTACACAAAGTGTTATACTAATTTTTACTATGAACTATACTCATGTACATCAAAAGACCAATAAAATGATAAAACTCTTCAGGGTAGGTGTTACTCCATGACTGGTAGAGGGAAGGTTTCTGGGGCCCAACAGTATTTGCATAATAATTTGTGTAAGTACACAACATGCCTATCATTTGTGTAAGTACACGACATGCCTATCAGGCAAGGGGTAAAAAACAGTTTTAAAAAGTCCACTGGACACAGAAACTTGTCGATGTCAGCACGGGTCTTGCAGTCCTCAATGTAGACATCAGGTGGACGAGCAGGGTGGAAGGGGGCAGGGGGTTCCTTGTCCCCGAGTCCTGCGTGTTGTAGCCTTGGTCTCTGTAAATGTAAGAAAAGTAAACATTGAAATGTAAAAACACTCATGCAATGGCATTCTTGTTTTATAAAACAGAAGAAGGAAACTGAGAGTGTAAAATGGCAGATAAATATATGTCACTAACCTAACTGTCACTAGCACAAGCTATGTTTGACTGATAGACTAGACCTGAAACATAGAACAAGGTTCGAAGGTCAATCTCGCCTATCAACTTGTTTCTGTAAATTTCACAGGTGAAATCTTTCAGGTCATACTGTTTGGGCTTGAAAACTGAAGCAGCAAGCATAAATATCTGTTCCAGTACGATAATGTGTAGTTTTTGATGAGAACATGAAGAAATGTGATGATTTCACTGAGAGATGAGTGTAAACAAAGTACTTACACCATGTGAAAGCCAGGTGCCCATCGAATTGGATCTAAAAATCCAGGTCCACCGTCACTGTCATCATCTCTACTCACCTCCTCTTTCTCCCAGACCTCATCAGAACTATCACATGGCAATTGGCATTTCACTGTCTGAAGACTCATCAGAACTCATTTTTGCCAATATATATATATATGCTCACACTGTGTACGCTGAACTGAAACAAAATTGAAAATGGTGGCAAAATGGAAAATGCTGCATGACGCATTTGCGCTGCATAATTGTAATAAAAAAATAACCTAAATGACGTTGCTTTGCACACAAACTGCCCAGACTGAGTTTCCTTGATGTATTTCTCACAGAAAAATACGAGGTTAATTTTTTTCTTTAACTGCTAAAATGGCAGGTTTGTCTATCGATCACCAAAGATCAAAATTCAAGGAAAAGAACTGCAAGGAGTTAAGTGTCGGTTTGCAGTTCAGTTGACCTTGGGGATTACCCCGAAATTTGGAGATACTGTTGTGTTTTGGGTCATAATAAACAGTGTTCTCTGTGTGTTTGGATCTTGTTTTAGAGCACTAGTAGCAGTCATTCTTGTTTCAGGTTTTTGCTTTTGTTTCTTTCATCACCAGAAGTGCATGCAAAGTATAACTCACATTTGGAAACCAGCAGTGCAAAATCACACTGCAGCTCAGAACCAGATGAGCATGAGTGCTCCTTTGCAGATCACTGCCTACCTACTTTAAATTGCTGTATCTTCCCAACCACTCATCCAGTCTTAATTCTTACGTGTCCATACATCAGTTTAAGGACAGTTCAATGGAGCACTAAATGGCTTGGTTTATTTATATTCATTTTGATTTTGATGTCACAGAGTTGATGGAATGCACATGTTTAGTGTTTTTGCATTGTTTACAATTCACTAAATATCAAGTCAACAAAGAAAATCTCAAACTGAATCACTGTCACTGTCAGCAGCAAGTACATAAACTTTATGATAAAGTGACTTATCATCCATAGGCATGCTTATTGCTTTCTCTCTCTCTCTCTCTCTCTCTCTCTCTCTCTCTCTCTCTCTCTCTCTCTCTCTCTCTCTCTCTCTCTCTCTCTCTCTCTCTCTCTCTCCCTCTACTGTAACAAGCTGTTGCATCTGAGGAACAGCTCATTGACGAAGTGCAAGCCATTTTCACAAGTGGGAAAAATGTTGAGAATGCTGTAAAAATTGAACAAAGAGATTTTAGCGCCAAATGCAAACCATTTAACTAGTCTGGCTTTTGTCATGTGACTAACTCTGAGTTTGAGACGAGACATGTATAAAGGTGGTTATATTCTCAAAAAATTCAAGAGGTTTAGCAGCTTTGCTGACCCAAGTTACTGATCAGTGACACTGACAGCAATGTTCTTGTTGCAAGTCACTGCTCAGCAACATTGGCATTCTTACTACAACTGTACAAGTCACTGCTCTGTGACATCAGTGTCAGTGACAAAAGCATTAACACAATAACACTGTTAGACTAACTTAGAGTTAACAGGGGTTGCAAATTAGACACAAAAAATGGCATATTGTACACAAAATAAAGATTGTCTGACAGCTGCTCTCTCTCTCTCTCTCTCTCTCTCTCTCTCTCTCTCTCTCTCTCTCTCTCTCTCTCTCTCTCTCTCTCTCTCTCTCATAATGTTAACGTTATATATATCTTTATTTCTTTTTTTTATCCTTTGAATGTGAGTCATTGGAACTTGTTCTTCTGGCATTATTATTGTACTAAATATGCTTCAACTTCTACTTCTGTTCCCTCAGGCAGCAAAGCAGGGTGTTGCAGGAGTGGAAATTGATCTGCAGTTTACATCAGATGGTGTTGGTATTTTGCTGCACGATGACACGCTTGATCGCACCACCAATGCCTCAGGGGATGTTCGTGAAAAGACATTTTCTGAGATTTGTAAAGTGAATGCTGCTGCCAAGCATATAAGCAGGTGATGAGTATTCCAGCTTAACCTGTTTCTGGAAGAAAAAGAAAATGTTTATAACTCGTTTGTTGTAATATGTATAATTGTGTATAATTCATAAAATTTTACATTGAATAAAGTATTAACGAAACTCATTAAAACTAACATTGTAACAGGCTGTTAATTAACATATTTCTAGACTGCAAAACAAGAAATGAACAGTCCATAACATATTTGAACATTATTAGTAGTAATTGGCTTTTGTTAAGTTGCTTAAAGCTGAACTATGTCTTTTTGTGTATGACTTGCTTGCTATGATTTGTACAGCATAAATTAAAATGATAATTCATATTAACTGGCTGTTCTTTTTTGTTTGTTTTTGATCTCATCATATTTAGGCACAAGTACAGTGAGCTTGTGAAGATTCCTACCCTGGAAGAATGTCTAACAGAGTGTCTACGTCTTGACCTTTTGGTTTTCATTGACTGCAAGGCATTTGCCACAAAGGTATTCTGACTTTCATCTCAAATTCGTGTTCACTCTTCTTTTAAGTCAAAACTGAAAACCCATCTCTTCTCCTCTGCATACTGATCTGTCGTTTTACCAATCCATGACCAGTAATGCATGTATCTGTTGTGTGTGTGTGCGTGCATGCATGCATGCGTGTGTGTGATGAGATGAGTGTATCCTTATATCTTATATATATATATGTATCACATTTGTTATACTGATCATGGGATTGTTTTTTAACAATGTTCATAGATCTTTAAGTTGAACTTTCTTCACAATTAGATTTGGATAATACAATATAATTACGGTCCATACATGTACATGATGCAAGGACGCATTCGGATGTGGAGGAGTGTGTGTGGGGTGGGATGGGGTGGTGCTGCAAGGGACTTTATCTCCCTTGGCCAACTTTCACTGAAAGTTTCAATGCAGACTCTTACAGTATTCATACAGCCCCTGAATGATCATTTGTGTGCACTTTAAAAATCCCAAACACTGGAGCAATTGTCCATAACAAAAAAACAAACATTGTTTGGACGTGTACATGGGGGTGGATGAGGGTGTGTGTGTGTGTGTGTGTGGGGGGGGGGGGGGGGGTAGGGGGATTAAATATTATGCAGCTGTGTGTATATATATATATACATATGTATGTATGACTATGAGTGTCTTGGAAATGTGTTGTCTACTGTGTGCATTAATGAATCTTTTAAATTGCCTTTGTGTGACTAATTAAATTTTATGCCAGATCCCTAATAGTGATTGCTGCTTGTCTGTAAATTACATAGGTGGTGTGTGTGTGTGTGTGTGTGTGTGTGTGTGTGTGTGTGTGTGTGTTAATTAGAGTTTAATGTTACATAATCTACAGACAAGAGACACATTTCCTTGCATGGTTTCATCATGGAAAATAAACAGTCTCTTAATTTTATCTTGTCTTAAATCCCTTGTAAAACAAATTGGGTAATTTTACCTGGGTAAGCTAGACTACAGCAGCTGCAAGAGCAGCACTACACATTCCTACCTGTGTGTGTAGTATTTTGTGCACATGTCCAAACAGTGCTATGGACTATGGCTCCAGTGTTTGGGATTTTTAAAGTGCACGCAAACGATTGCACGCAGGGGCTGTATGAATACCATAAGAGTGCACAGAAACTTTCAGTAAAAGTCGACCCAGGGAGATAAAATCCCTTGCTGCACCTGCAGGTAAATCGAACCTGCATCAGCATTGCACCTGTTTTTCATTTTCTCTCTCTCATATATAGCACTCTAAACAGCTGAACTATCCTACCACCTATCTGCATCTCCCAGTTTTTACGTTTGATAAAAAGTTGTTAAGCATTTTTGTCAGATTAAAAAATTCAGGATAGAAATTGAATGGCGTGTCAGTTGAATTCATTGTGCCAACTTTGTCAGAGTAGATGTAGGTATGGCAAAATGTGTGCAGCTTACAGCAGAACTGAAGTAAATTCTGGGGTAAATAGACACATATTTGGTTTTCAGTACCCTGAGTGAGTGGCGTATTTATTGTGAATTGTCTTTGAAAGAAAAACACTACTGGATAGTAAACTGACAGTTTGTTTGTTTGTTTGTTTGTTTTTGTTTTGTTTTTCTTCATGAATACTTTGTAATAAGATTATGGAAAAGTAATTATTTGCTTTTGTCCTCTCTCCTTTTTATTAGGGTTACATCACTTTGTCTTCTTTGATATGCACACATGTATAGAGATGTATGTTATGAACACGCATGCTTTGAATTTCAGACAGCGGACCTGGTGGACGAACTGTTCAATAAATATCCTGAGCTGTATGACAAGGCTGCTGTTTGCTCCTTCCACCCACACATCATCTACTGTGTGAGTTTTCAGCTCCATTGTTATCACTTTTCCTTCTACAAACAGTCCAGATGTACCACAGTCTTGGACTCTTCACAGTGAGTCAGACTCTCCCCCCCCCCCCACCCCCCAACCACTCCCCCCCACCCCACCCCACTCACCCACACTCAAAAAGTAAAAACAAACGTTGAGGTGGGGGGGGGGGGGGAGACCCCCAAAAGACCAGTCTTCCAAAATCAACGATTTTTCATTGCCAACAAGATGGTGGAAATAGTCATTTGAACTTTGGGGTAAAACAAGAGAGCCATCAAAATTAACTCATTGGTAACAGTTAATTGGTCCCTTGTTTCCTAGGAAAAGCACAATTTTGAGCAGTTTAAAAAAAAAATCATATAAAAACAAAACAATTACACTTAGGACAAAAAAAACTTAAGTGTTTCACAGAAGTGATTACCTCTCTTTTCTGTGCTAAAATTTCTTAGTCTTCAGTTTTCCACTGTGCTGCAAAATATGTAAGTAAAATGGGGAAAATACTTTTTTCAGAAGCATACTGACTGGCATGTTGCGACAGCTACCTCTCCATCCAAGCTCTGAATACCTGAATTATACTGTCTGAAAACATTTAACTACATTTACCATCTAAAATAAGCTGCGTAGCTTCAGCAGTGACAGTATCAGCAAAATGATGTTGGCCACTTTATGAAGAAGAAAAAGTGATACGGCATTGCTTGGTAGCCATTTTGGATCAGCGCTTCATCGTCACCTCCCCTAACTTCAAAACAACCATGTTTCTGTTTTCCACCACTGTTGTTTGGTCAAAGGGAGGATACACATGTATTGCATATATACATGCGAGGCTTTCCAATTTTTCATCCTTTGTACCACCATTACCCACAACTTTTCACACACAATTATGGAAAATGGTCATGTCATATGATGCGCCACATCGCCAAGTGTGCAGTGAGTATTTGCATCATATGAAGCAATACATCGCCAATGAGTTAACTCCTTGCAGTTCTTTCCCATGAATTTCGATCACCAGTGATCGATGGACAAACTTGCCATTTTAGCAGTTAAAAAAAAAAATGAACCTAGTATTTTTCTGCGAGAAATACATCAAGGAAACTCAGTCTGGGTAGTTTGTGTGCAAAACGACATCATCATTTAGATTATCACTTAAAATTATGCAACGCAAATCCGTCATGCAGCATTTTCCCTTTTGCCGCCATTTTTGATTTTGTTTGAGTTGAGCGTACACGGTGCGAGTGTATATTGGCAAAATGAGTTCTGAAGAGTCTTCAGACAGTGAAATGCCATATGATAGTTCTGATGAGGAGGTCTGGGAGAAAGAGGAGGTGAGCGGAGATGATGACAGCGACGGTGGACCTGGATTTTTAGATCCAACTCGACGGGCACCTGGCCTTCACGTGGTGTAAGTACTTTGTTTACACTCGTCTCTCAGTGAAATAATCACATTTCTTCATGTTCTCATCAAAACTACACATTATCGTACTGGAACAGATATTCATGCTTGCTGCTTCAGTTTTCAAGCCCAAACAGTATGACCTGAAAGATTTCACCTGTTAAATTTACAGAAATGAGTTGATAGGCGAGATTGTCTTTTGAACCTTGTTCTATGTTTCAAGTCTAGTCCATCAGTCAAACATAGCTTGTACTCATGACAGTTAGGTTAGTGACATATATTTATCTGCCATTTTATACTCTCAGTTTCCTTCTTCTTTTATAAAACAAGAATGCCATTGCATAAGTGTCTTTACATTTCAATTTTTACTTTCTTAAACTTACAGAGACCAAGGCTACAACACGCAGGACTCAGGGACAGGGAACGCCCTTCCCACCCTGCTTGTCCACCTCGTGTCTACATCAAGGACTGCAAGACCCATGCTGACATCAGCAAGTTTCTGCATCCCGTGGACTTTTTAAAACTGTTTTTTACTCCTTGCCTGATAGGCATGTTGTGTACTTACACAAATGATTATGCAAATACTGTTGGCCCCAGAAACCTTCCCTCTACCAGTCATGGAGTAACACCTACCCTGAAGAGTTTTATCATTTATTGGTCTTTCGAAGTACATGAGTATAGTTCAAGTTCCAAATATTCAGAAGTACTGGTCAAAGAAATCCCTCTACCATGGTTTGTGGGCACGCAGCTGTATGGTTAAAAAATTATTTAAACAACTGATGTCATTTCTGAAATGTCCAATGTACTAACTGAAGATCCAATGATAAACTTTCCAAAGCAAGATTTCTTCTGGGTTAGAGAGGGAGATATTCTGTCTATGCAGTGGAGGGACAAAAACATTGTTTCATTTCTGTCTTCAGTGCATCATGCAAATGGGTTTGGTTTTGCTTATAGAAGATCCAAAGTCAATGGACAGTACAGAACATTAAATGTTAGGCAACCAAAACTTGTGAAAGATTATAATGCATACATGGGAGGGGTAGACAAAAGTGATCAGTTGATAAACAAATATAACACTGCATAAAACAGATAAATGGTGGAAAACTCTCTTTTAGTTTTACCACTTTCTTCATATTGCATGTGTGAATGCATTATCTTGTTTGAAGAATTCTGAAAGAAGCTTGCAGATATACCAGAACTACAAAGCCCTGACAGATATGGACAGCTA
>OY757541.1:4177085-4197085 GCA_963584105.1 Alviniconcha strummeri
ACATGAAAGAAAAGGATTTAGAAAATGTGGTGGGGGGGGGGGGGGGGGGGGGCTTGAGGTTCATTTACATGAAAACATGAAGGCAAATGTTCCGAGGATGTGGTGGTTGGGGAGGGGAGGGGTTTTGGGGCTTCATTTACATGAAAACAAAGGGAAAGGTTCCAGATAATGTGATCTTCCAAGAGGGGTGGGTTTTTCATCAGCAGTTCCACTGTAGCAGACGATGGGGTTAACTGTGTGGGTTTCCTTGCAGTGATCCTGTTTTTGTTCCTGCGGTTGGCTTCAGAAAGATGAAGGTGCTTTTTGTCCTGTACTGGTACAGTTCGCCTGTACTTTCAGTAAAAATCCACGCCTGCCTCTAGGTGCAGCTGGATAACCTTGATTCTGTATTACAGCATAAACTGTAAGGTTATCTCAAGGTAACAAGATGCTTATAGATGATGGGTTTTCAAACTTGTCAACCTTGCAAAGTTTCCAGGTTATTTTAGAAAATTTGACAAGCAAATAAACAAAAAACAAAACAAAAACAGTTACAACAAACAACGCAAACTGCACTCTATGAATAATTTCTTTGAATTCACCATTATAATTTCACTAAGGTCACAAAAATGCACTCATAAGCATGTGCCTTGTCTAGCCTGTTGATTGCTGCTCATTTCCTAGAGATGGTCCCCTGCACATCATCAGACTTCAAAAAGTTCTTTAAAAGTGAAATAGCATTGCTCAACCCGTCCGTGAAAGTTTCTCAAATTGGCCTCACTTACAAGAATCAAGTGCAAAATGTATTATCTCTGTTTCACAGCTGTCACCTCTTCTTACCATCAGTACCTTGCTAACCTACCTGTGATATATCTGTTGAAGATGGACTGCAAAAAAATTTCATGATTATTTTGGGGATTTTTTAATTATTTTTTTCATCATTACTATGGTCGGTCATTCCATAAAACAACTGAAAAGATGCATCAGTTTTGTTTTTTGGGTCCCCCACACCCACCTGCCCCCCCCCCCCCCCATCATTTTTCCAGTTGACTCACAGATTTGCTCAGCCTTTTTTTTAGAAATGATTTTAATTGATGATTGAGCCTTGCTTTATTTGGTTGTCGGGATGTTTTTGTGGGAGGATTGGCATGCCTGAAAGAAAACTGTGTGCAAGTACATTTGAAGAAGACCAGGAATATAGTTCTGGTTGCAATTCTCATTTGTTCAACATTTTTTCTTCTCTTTTCCAGTCTGATGCAGTCTGTGCTGGTGCGTCATCACGCCGATCCTGTTCCCTTTTGCAGTGTTCACTTCATTTCAGATGAGGAAGAAGAACCCGCGGGTGATCACAGCCTTGACCTACAGGAAGATGTCAATGTCATGCCAACAGGACTGCATCACCCCCGCTGTTCACCGGCTTCAAGCACTACTTCTTGACCTGTCTGGACTACCTCAACATCTGGGTAACATACGCCTGGACATGGCGACTGTGTGGCAACTCTTTCCTCCTCATCAACAAGGAGAGTGTTTGCAGGTGGGCAACTATAAACTTGACCTACAGTTGGCATCTCTGTCTGTCTGTCTGTCTGTCTGTCTGTCTGTCTGTTCTGTCTGTCTGTCTGTCTGTCTGTCTGTCTGTCTGTCTGTCTCTCTCTCTCTCTCTCTCTCTCTCTCTCTCTCTCTCTCTCTCTCTCTCTCTCCTCTCTCTCTCTGTGACCACATTTTGCAGCTCAGCATCATGTCCTAAGAGACAGTGCAGAAAACTCTGAGTTGCTTGTGTGTGTGTGTGTTGTTGTTTTTTAAGTCAGGAATTTCTTCCACTAGCTCTGAGCCAGTTGCTCAAGAAGGTAAACAAACCAGCCACAAAATCACTCCACATGTGCCTAGCATCATCTTTGGTTGTAGACATTTTTTTTTCTTCTCAAGATGCTGCATGCACAGCATGCAAGTTCTAAGAAGTGTTGTGACCCTGCACCATCAGTGTGTTTTCCAGAATGTAAGCTGACTGTAGACAGAAGCAGTATGTACTTCTTACAACAAAGCATTTTGCATGTGCATGTCACCACCATCAAGGTTTCAGGAGTGGTTCCCATGCAGGAATTAATTGTTTTTATCATTTTCATATCTGGATTAATTATGATTATGAAGTCATCTCCCAACTCAGAAACAAAAAATGTGGTTTTAGAACTGATCAGTTTCTTTTTTGTTTTTGTTTTATTGTGGGCACCATCTGATCATTGACCATGACAATTTACAAGAGTATTAAAGATTATAAGATTATCAAAAACAGTAAAATTTATAGTAAAAAAAATGCATCACACCTCCATCCAAAGGTCTCTGGACTACAGGAAAACAAACAAACGATCAAAAGCAAAGTAAAAAAAGAAGAGTTGATGAACTCTTCTACTTTTGGTAAAACAATTTGAAAGTACACTGCTGGTTAATTGGACTCACAGTCACATGTACCACGGAGCTGTCCTGCTGAATAAGGGACATAACCTCTGATGGGGTAGTGAACAATGACAAGAGTTTTGTTCCTTCATATGCTTTCTCAGCAAGCCGAGAGCAAATATTTGTATCACAACATCACAGGGTCTGCTTTATTATGACTGTTGTATAGCAAAATGGTCTAAAAAAACAAAACAAAAAAAACCCCAAGGCTGTGTCATGTACTCTAGAGTGATTTTGATTCTGATTTTGAGAAAAAATATCACAACATTACAGGGTCAGTTTTATGACTTGTATAGCGAGATGGTCTTTAAAACAAACAAACAAAAACAAAAAGAAAGACCCCAAGGCTGTGCCATGTGCTCCTGAATGATCCTGATTCTGATTTTGAGAAAAATGTCACAACAATACAGGGTCTACTTTATTATGACTGTTGTATAGTGAGATGGTCTAAAAAAAAAGACCCCAAGGCTGTGCCATGTGCTCTAGAATGATTCTGATTCTGGATCACAGTGGGATCAGACAGTATACGTGGGAACTGAACATTTATTTGAATATTTCAGGCCCAGAAATGCATTGTTCTCGCTTGCACCAAATCACAACAAAGAATTGCATTTGATTAAAAACAACAACCACTAAGGACATGTTCTAGAGCACTCCATCAGCACCAAGTACCGTAGACATCATTTGTGATGGAACTTGGGTTGACTTTGTCACCCAGAATGCATACACACGTAGTATGAGTGTGTATGTGTATGTAGTTTGAGTGACTCTCTCTCTCTCTCTCTCTCTCTCTCTCTCTCTCTCTCTCTCTCTCTCTCTCTCTCTCTCTCTCTCTCTCTCTCTCTCTCTCTCTCTCTCTCTCTCTCTCTCTCTCTCTCTCTCTCTCTCTCTCTCTCACACACACACACACACACACACACACACACACGCACACACAAATGCACATGCACACACACACACACACACACACACACACACACACACACACACACACACACACACATGCACTCACATGTGCATGCACACACAAACACACACACATACATGCACACGCGCACACACACACACACACACATACACACACACACTCACACACACACACACACACACACACACACACACACACACACACACACACACACACACACACACACACACACACACACACACACACAGGTGAAAGTCATATTTTGTAGTTCTGAGAAATGTAGCTGTTGAAAAGAAGACACATGAGATGTACATCATTTTTTCCCCTTAATGTTTCTGCACATTTGCTGCTGCTTGTTTCCCGCTATGTGTAGAAAAAAACTGCTGTCAGTTGTCAGTGTAATGTTGTTTGATACAAAATATCATCATGTACAGGTCCATTTTTCAAACTTACCAGTGCCTCCGTATTCCCTAATTATAAATTTCTTTGAGTATTGGAGCAGTGGGCATGTTCAAATGACTGTTTATTACTTACCCAGTCCTTATCTTCATGCACAAAATAATGCGCACTTGGCTAAAGTGAAAACAACAAAAAAACTACCCCAATACGTAGACAGCTTGACAGTTGGTTCAGAAAATTAATTGTCCTCCACTTTTTCATGCCTTGGTGGTAACTAGGAAAATCAGGCAATGGCAGTGATGTTGGTACATTGTATCTTGACAGCAGAAACACTGTGGCAGGCAGTAGGTGGTGTTGGTACATTGTATCTTAACAGCAGAAACACCTGATGTTGTGTCAGTGGTAATTAAGAAAGTCTTTGATGGCAGTGGTGTTGGTACATTGTATCTTGACAGCAGAAACACTGGATGTTGTGTCCGTGGCAGTCAGTAGGTGGTGTTGGTACAGTCTATCTTGACAGCAGAAACCCTGAATGTTGTGTCCGTGGCAGTCAGTAGGTGGTGTTGGTACATTGTATCTTGACAGCAGAAACACTGGATGTTGTGTCTGTGGCAGTCAGTAGGTGGTGTTGGTCATTGTATCTTGACAGCAGAAACACTGGATGTTGTGTCTGTGGCAGTCAGTAGGTGGTGTTGGTACATTGTATCTTGACAGCAGAAACCCTGAATGCTGTGTCCGTGGCAGCCGGTGGTAATTAAGACGGTCTTGCGATGGCAGTGGTGTTGGTACAGTCTATCTTGACAGCAGAAACACTGGATGTTGTGTCCATGGCAGTCGGTACACTGTATTAAATCTTGAGAACGTTACAGTCTCTAGGCTAATCTGGCAAGTATTTTGAGCAATAAACACTGAATTCAATATGACTGACTTTGTAAGCTTAATGCCAGACATGGAGCATGTTCTTGTACTGACCTTTGTGCACACAAAGCAATGTTGATTACCATCCATGATGTTTGTATTCATTCAAGAGGACAACTGCATGTTTTTATCTATCTCAGACTATATTTCACTGTACTTCAACATGGTTTAGGGAATGGTATGAATCTTGCCCCACCTTCTTGTCAATTTTGGTACCATATGTCTTGAGTTACATAGCTACATGCACATGTTTTCACCATTGCTGGTCTTTTTTCATTTCTCTGAAGATTCGGTTAGGCCTGTAGCTCCCTTTATTTGTCAGAAGGTGTGTCTTGTCGGCATGCACTGATTGGCTAACTACTAATGTTAGTCATAAAAGTTCATTTCATAACATTCTAATTCCCCCCCCCCCCCCCCCCCCCCCAACCTGCCCTTCCCTTTTTCTCTCTCTTCTTTTTATACTTAATTGTTTGATGATACTTTTCATGTCTTTAGTTTTTCTTCTTGTGACTTGTCCACATACTGTTCATTTACATGTTTATTTATTCATCTGTCAAAGGTGATTTGATCATGTGTAATGTGCTGACCTCTTTTGTGCTGCATGTTGATTGGTTGTTTCAGGAATGAGGTGGTCTGGTGGAATCTACTGGGAATCTACCTCTTGCCCTGGACAGTCAACTCAGAGGCAGAGAAAGGATTCTGTATGGATCACCTGGGCCTGCCTATCATCACTGATGGACTCAATACAAATGTAGGCTCTTCACAGACCAGCAATACCCCCAGCTTTAGCTTTGCTAAAACTGGTTGATACTGTGATCTGTGGCACACTCCTTCCTTCTACAATATCTGCCAAAGAAAGTCTTGGAAGTTCAGTTTAATGATCTGTGTTTGCCTGGCCTGGAAGCCATTCATGGTATAGACTTTAGCAATAGCATTAGCTTCTTCTTTTTTTTTTTTTTTTTTTGGTATCAAAGTTTGCATCAAAAAACATAAAAAGTATTACACTTCCATTCCACTTTTTGTTACCTTGGCCAATTTCACAGCCAGGGTCATCAGAAAGATAACCCAGAAGATGCTTTTCACTGGGGTAGGTTTTCATTTGCTGACATTCAGCTTTGTATAGTTATTCCAAAAATGAGCACAGTTATTCACATTATGCTTTGTGTCATACGTTTCAGGCCATAAAGCAATCATTTTTGTTTTTCTCAGTTTTGGCCCTGTGTTTTGTAATCAGTAGCACCTTATTATACAAAGTTAGGGGCTTATAGAAGTTATACTCGAATCACCATGTGTGTCTGTCTGTGTCCAGCTTTGTCCAGAAGATATCTTCTCAACCTTATGTAACCAAACCTGGTAATGGTGATGCATCATCAAGGGGTGGAGTGTCATGTGAAAAAAATTGGTTATGGTGAGGGCTTATATACTATCAAGATATTACTTTTTACCATAGCTTCTGAACTAATGATTCTTTTGCTATCAAACTTAGTCTGATGGCAGATCATAATAAGCTGAAGTGTTCAGTAAATATATTGGATTTCTGTTTGGTGTCAGTGTCGCAGCAAATGTTCAAAATTTTGAATTCATGTTTGTCCAGTGATATCTTCTGAACCACTAAACCTTTTGTAACCAGACTTGGCATGGCAATTAACAAATTGGGATTTATAAATAAATTTATAAATATATTTATAAATAAATAAACTGGGATTAATCAAGTATATTATTGTTATTGTTATTAATACATCATCTTAAGCTGGAGTGTCAGGCAGAGAAAAAAGAAAAGGGTTGCTATCTTCAAGATAAAGGTCACAGTGAGGGCTTATTTTCATCAAAATATGACTATTTCTACTGTAGCTTTTGAATTAATGATTCTTTTGCAACCAAATATAGTTTGGTGATAGATCACCATAAGCCAAAGTGTACAGTAAACATATTGGATTGATGTGTTCAAGGTCTAGGTCACAGCGAATGTTCAACATTTCAGTGAATGTTTTTATCTTGATGACATCTTTTGAACTGCCAAACCTTGGAGTTGGAGTTGGTATGCAAAAAAAGAATGGGTTGTTTTCTTCAGGGTCAAGGTCAAAAGACTGTCATGTAAAAATAAATAACAAAACACTTGTGTGTTTTCAAGGTCAATGATAATAATATTAATAATTAATTTTTTGTGCCCCATCTCGTAAGAGCCCAGAGCACTTACAAAAGCATAAGGATATGCCCATTTCATCACACACACACACACACACACACACACACACACACACACACACACACACACACACACACACACACACACACACACACAGTGAAGATCACAATGAAGGATCAAAATTTCATTGAATGATTTTGTCTGGGCAATATCTTCTGAACTATTAAAACACTTGTAGCCAAAATTAGCATGGTGATGCATCATCATGAGCCAAATTGTCTTGCGAAAGGTTTGTTTTGGTACCACCAAGGTCAAGGTCACAATGAGGGCTCATATAATCAAAATAATTCTTTTTCCTATAAGCTCAGGGCTGCTGATTCTTTTGCAACCAAAATTAGTTTGATAGTACTTCATCATGAGCTGGAATGTCTTGTGAAAGACTACATTGCTGTGTATCAAAGTCAAGGTCACAATGATGGTTCAAAACTTTGTTGACTGTTTATCAATTCTGTCTTTTCATGTACTGCTGATATCTGTGTGACTGAACTATGTATGTGGATGTACTGTTAATAATAACTAAGAAAGTGAGCATGTATTTATAATATACTGCCAATATCAATGAGTTACAGTATGTAGACACTCAACAGTGGATATTTGGCTGCTCAAAGAGACAAACCTTGTTAATGGTTACGTTTGGCATGCTTTCATTTCTAAAGATTAATGTTAGTTGTTATCAACACCTGTCAGCAAGGAACAAAATTGTGATACCTTTGTAAACTAATCCTTCAGTCAACACGGTAGACAGATCTGTTGGTCCCAGAAAGAGGGTATCAGACATTACTAGTCATATTGGCTTGCCAAAAAGAAAGATGGTATCAGACAGTACTAGTCATATTGTCTAGCCCAAAAGAAAGAGGGTATCAGACATTACTAGTTACATTGTCTAGCCAAAAAGAAAGAGGGTATCAGACATTACTAGTCATATTGGCTAGCCAAAAAGAAAGAGGGTATCAAACATTACTAGTTACATTGTCTAGCCAAAAAGAAAGAGGGTATCAAACATTACTAGTTACATTGTCTAGCCAAAAAGAAAGAGGGTATCAAACATTACTAGTTACATTGTCTAGCCAAAAAGAAAGAGGGTACCATACATTACTAGTTACATTGTCTAGCCAAAAAGAAAGAGGTATCAGACATTATTAGTTACATTGGCTAGCCAAAAAGAAAGAGGGTATCAGACATTACTAGTCATACTGGCTATTCAAAAAGAAAGAGGGTATCAAACATTACTAGTTACATTGTCTAGCCAAAAAGAAAGACGGTATCAAACAATACTAGTCATATTGTCTTGCTTAGATCTCAGGAGCTGTGTGAATGTTGAGGTGGACATCCTGGGCTCACAATCCCTAATAGTCCTTCTGTTCCCTGTGGACATAAAGCAACACTGAATGAATAATTGTCATACTACAGCATTATTTACAATAACATGTAAAAGATTCAGTAGCATAAAACAAAGCTCATATCAGATGGCATTGCATTTGAACATATTTTTAGATGATGATGGCCTCAGCCTCAGCATCAACCATGGCCTTATTAACCAAGTCCTGCTGATGAAAACTTGGTTGGCCAAACATTTTGTCTGCTGCCGTGTTGATGTCCTAGGAAGGATACTTCATGCCTAATTTGTGTCCTAGGAAGGACATTTCATGCCTAATTTGTGTCCTAGGAAGGACATTTCATGCCTAATTTGTGTCCTAGGAAGGACATTTCATGCATAATTTGTGTCCGGTGAATGATGCAGCTTTCCTTCATGAAGTAAAAAAAAAATTGTCTCCGAAAAATGCACTGCTTAATTTAACTTTTGGACAAGTTTTCTGTGTGCTTCACATATGTCCATCAATTGTTTTTAACATTTGTTGTTTACTTATTGGTGAAGCCAAGTTTGCGCCTTATAGCTGGTAATGCAAAGTTCTTTTCTGTCATATTTCACCCAGAGCCCACAAATAAAGTGGGATGTAAAAAGCTGCAAGTGCACTCTGTGGTAAAATTATTTGCAGTACATTCTGGTTTGGAAATTACAGTAGCTGATGTATTTCCAGAATCAATGAAAGTGTTGATATTCTTTGTTGTTGTTTTTGTTTTGTTGTTGTTTGTTTGTTTGTTTGTTTGTTTGCTGTTGTTATCGGTTTTCCACAGGAATAAGCTCCAGTGAACTTTGCACATTTGCACCATTGCTGGTGACTTTGACTGATTTTCAAAGGCACATACAGTGGCATCATTAAGATTAAAGCAAAGGTGATTTGTACTGTAAATGTACAGAGCATGTATAATACTTCCATATACACAGAACATGCTCACACTGCTTGAAAAAAAGTAGAGGTGAATGTGCAAGCACAGGGAAGAAAAACTACTACAATAAAATCAAAACGTGTTTTTTAAATAGTGACAAAATTGAAAACATGTGCTAAAAACCTGGTAGCAGCAATGACGAAAAACAAACTTTTCTTAGAAAATTTGAGTCAGGTTCAAACTTTGTAAGATTGTTGATTAAGTGTTACATATGTGGACATGGCTTTGCACATGCTTTTGGCACATTGAGCATATTGATTGAATCACTTTGTACCACATCACAATCTTTAATAGTTTGAAGGATTAGCTGGTGGGTTGGTTGGAGGAAGGGTTGGGGGGTAGGGGGGTGCAGTCTGTTTAAATGCCATCTTTGTATCTCTACATAGTGATCATATCTATTGAACTTTACATATTCAAATGGGTGTTGGTGACCATGACCTTTTCTCTTAGCCATAAGAGAGTATGAAACAATTATTTGTGTTTGAATGTAACTCGACCAGGTGTTTGCCCTTCCTGTTTCAAGGTAGAATAGTTTTGTTGCTGTTTTTTCTGTTGTTCTTGATATCCCCTTATAGCATAGGGGGAGTACACTGGAATCACTGCGTCCATGTGTAACCAAAGTTGTTATGACATTGAGCCAGAGTGCTATACAAAATTTGAGTTGCTGTTATTACAAGTTGCCAAGACATAACTGATTATGTAAACTTGTGTAAGCGCTGTAAGTACACAACTTCGGTGGATATTCAAAAATGTGCTATCAAATAAGCTAGTGACTCGTGTAGAATCACATGCGAGTGCAGTGAGTCTGCACTATATAAAAGCAATCATCATTATTCCCAGTTAAGTTCAGATTTTGCCCAAAGATGTATTCAGAACGCCCCATGGCCTAGAAGTAACAATGAAAAAGAAATTGTTCATCTGCTAGCTTTAGTCTTGGGAAAGGTAGAGGATTTGTGGTCTTGGTGCACCAAGAAAGCATGTTGTCTCAGTGAACCCAATAGTCCTGAAATCAGCTTGCTTTCTGCACAATGTGGTAACTTTGTGATTGGCCGTTGTCATGATTTGACCCAACTGGGGCAATGCAATGTGATGGTTCTAAGATGGCTTTCCAAACAGACATTGTTGAATACAAGGGTGGCTTTTGCAGTAAACAGTGTAGTGACAGATGAGGGCACAGAATGATACTGAACTGGCAAAGCAGAGCGGTAAATTTTCTTTGTCAGTGCCTCAGGGGCTAAAAAATGACTTTGGGTATCAATGTAAAAAATTGTCAGAACCAGTGCAGCTTAGTGGCCAGCAACCATATACACAACAACAAATCTGAAACATGGTAGTTGACCACCACTGCAACCAATGCTAGACAGTACATCAGCATGAACCAGAATACCAGCATGAACCTGAGTGCCTTGTGACAAGATTGAATACCTGTGTCCAAGGTTACGGTCACTATGATGATTCAAGACTTCATTGAATGTCTGTCAGTCCTGTTTTCTGTACCACTGTTATCTTTGCAACCAAATGAGGTGTGTCAGTGTAATGTTAGTAATGTTCAGATCTAATGAAGACAAAGTAGGCATAATAATGTAATAATTAACCCCATTCACTGCCATGAAGTCACTTCAAAATGACCACTAAAAGTGTGAAATTTGAAACCCTGTCTTCTTTTTCGCACTGGCATGTGAAAAGATTTTCATCAAAAGGCATAGCTTTGAAAGTAGATGTTATAGGCCTGGAAAATATACTGTGTGCTGGCACATCCATGCATCTTTCAGCCTGGAAATTCTACAGGCTGGGGCAGTGAAGGGGTTAATATATAATATACTGACAATAAGAGTGACTTACAGTATCTTGGCACATTACCAGAGGCATTCCGCATTCTATGCAAGGTGGCAAACCTGAGGGGGGGGGGGGGGGGGGGGAGGGGGGGGGATGTTGTAGTGTTTTTTTTTTGCACAGGGATCATTTTTGTTTCAACCACATTCAGATGGACACTTTAAGATGAAGTGCTGCTGATTCTAAGTCATTCTTTGACCTTAGAATATTTTCATACATTGCCCTTGGGAGAGTGCTTCCCAGGTGTGTTTATTAATATTACTGGGTTAGTGTTGCATCCCAAATGTGTTTGTTACTCTGTTAATGTTGGTCTCAAGTGTGTTTGTTACTATGTTAATATTGGTCTCAAGTGTGTTTGTTACTGTGTTAGTGTTAGTCCCAAGTGCGTTCGTTACTATGTCAGTGTTGCACTTAAAATGTGTTTGTTACTGTATCAGTGTTACACCCTAAATGTGTTTGTTACTATGCCGGTGTTGCACCCCAAGTGTGTTTGTTACTATGTTAGTGTTGCTTCCCAAATGTGTTTGTTAGTATGTTACTGTTCCTCAGCTCAACTCCGAGGTCTCACTAATGCTGAGTGAGAAAGTCGTGTGTGCAACCATTTCCCCACTCCTGTGCACACAGTTGTGAAGATGAGTGCAGTCTTACCCAACTCTTGGACACCTGCATTCTGACTTCAATGATTTCAATAATGAAGTTTGTCATGTGACAAACATTACTTTAGCTGAAGTAACCCATCCATGGGACACTTACCCCAACAGAAATTTCACTTTAGCAAGAACTTCCTGGAGACAATCAGATGCCAGTTACGGCAATGACAGTAGCCTCAGATCGGGGTCGGACCTGCTCTGACTTTTTTTGCAGTCATGACAAGTGAGGTTCTCAAAAGGGAACATTTCTGTTGGCATAACTTGAAAGGCAATTACGCACACAGAGACATTCACTGTGTGTGTGTGTGTGTCTGCCTGTAGACGTTCTGTGTTAGTGGGGGGGGGGGGGGGGGGGGGGGGGGGGTAGGGGTGAGGTGGAGCAGTGATGGGGAGGAGAGGGGCTGGTGTTGATGTGCATGTTTGTAGGTCATGGGTGTTTGCTTGTTTAACTGATGTCTTTACGATGGAATGGGGTACCTGATGGTTCTGGTTACAATAATGCATTCTTTTGTGTGTTATTTCTCCACATTGGAGCAAGATGGAACAAAGCAGATCGTGAATAATCAAAACAGTCAGACCAAACTAATTTGGGTACATGAGTGCATGCAAGCACGCATGCATGCATGGATGGACTCAGGCATGCATGTGCACACACACACACACACACACACACACAAACACACACACACGCACACTCTGTAGGAGAGCTTGAAGGGGTGAGGTTTCAGAGATCTAGAATCTGAGAGTGTTTTTGGTGACCTAACTTTGCTAGGGCAAGAGTTCCAGGTTGATGTTGCAGCACACACACACACACACAAAAGAGCTCTGACCAAGTAAGTGCATGCACACAGAGGGAAGACAAAGAGTGGAAGTATCGGAAGAAGAGTACAGCTGGTATGTTTGTTTGCAAATCTTAAGGAGTTTGGTCAACTGGCCAGGAGCGATTGAGCTGAGTTAGTTGCAGCACAGAGAAGAGAGTTTGTGCTGTTTTCATGAATCAGTGGGCAGAAAATGGAGAGAAGCAAGATGAAGAGAAGTATCAGTTTTGAGAACTCTCAGGATAAGGCAAGCAACATTATTTTGTAGTTTGTTTGGTAGATACTGAGGATGGTCAGACAGGAGAAAATTGCAGTAGTCAGGGTGCAAAAGAACAAAGGCAGAGACAATGCTTTTTGGGCACCTGTGGATGGAAGATTACCAGATGGAACTAATTTAATGGAGTTCAAAATTATCCAAGCATACCATATTAGAGAAATAAGTTTTCAGGCACAAGTGGAAATCAGGTGTAACACCAACCACATGGTTTTTGATAGATTCGGAAATGTGAGCATATGCACTACCTGTAGTCATAGAGTCTAGAGAGGAAAAAAAAGAGAGTTGGACTTTTGCTACATGATACCAACATTGCTTCAGTATTGTCATCTGTGAGTTTAAGTTTGTACAGTGTCATCCAAGTCTTGACTAGAGTCAGGAGCTGTGTGAAAGTTGAGGTGGCCACCTGGGCTCCCCATCCCTAATAGTCCATATGGTCTCTATGGACGTAAAGCAAAATTGAACTTGAACAAAATTTTGACATTATCTAACACTTCGACAAGGAGATCTGAGATTTGAGGATGGAGTACAGATTACTAGAGCTGAGAGTCCTCAGCATGTGAGTGGTGAAGGAGAGAATGCTTTTCAGTGACAATGGAAGGAGAAGCTGAAAAATACCAAAGAGAAGAGGTCCCAGGACTGATCCTTGCAGAACACCAAAGGAGATGGGAGCTGGCTCAGCAGTGTGGCAGTGGATGCTGACAGACTGATGGATTACTATTATTGTTGTTTTTGTTGTTACTGCTATTCTCGTTGTTGTCAGCCTTTCAGTTGTGCTCGGTGATTGTTGTGGGTGAATATTTTGTTCACATGAAAAATGTACAATAATTGTTACAGAATGCTCTGCTCTGCAAGGATGGCAAAGAGATTACAAGAAAAAAGGCAGAATATGCATGCCACTCTGTTGGTGACTGTGGCTTGTACCAGTGTGTTTTTGATCTCAGAAAATACTCACTATTGGCATTTTCTCAGACACCATACAGGCAAGAGCTTTGTCAGACTGAATCTCAGGTGTGATGATTTTTTTTCCTGAGTGTTCCATTTCCGTCTACCTCAACCAATCAGTAATTTCAATCTTACCATGGTATTGGAATGGTAAAACTGGCAATTGCATTGCTGTGTATATTATTTTCTTTCTAATTGAGTTCATTATTCATTAATAAGACTGTATAAATAGATTTTCATTACTGTGTGCCTTAGTCTACTGTTGGTGATTCATAAGACTGTGTACATGTTGCAACTGCATTTGACTGTAGTGTATACATGCATTCTAAAGACAATTTATGATGATTATAGAGCATTACCTACAGCCTTAACCATGGCATTTTCCAGACGCAGCTGAAGCAAGAACAGAGCCTTGCCTAACATCTTAACCCTGGTATTTTCCAGATACAGCTGAAGCAAGATCCTACAATAATAATAATAATAAATGCATTGGTAATGGACCAGATCTCTCCGTGATACATGTATGAGGCTCAAAGTGCCATACATGAAACATTACAGTACACAACCCAATTTAATAGCAGATAATAGGATAATGGTGTTCATTTCAACTGCACCTTCCTTTAACACGACCTTGACTTATTATCAATTGTTACCTCACTTACTGTCAAGGTCACAGAAGAGCTTGTAAGAAAACTGAACGATGTACATTCTTGTTTTCAGTGCAGATGATCAACTGGTTTTTATTTTATTTTATTACACAGACCTGTGACAGTCTAACAGCTGCATTTTTAAGTTAGATTTTGTTTGTTGTTGTTTTTTGGGTGGTAGTTTTTTCTTGTTTGTTTTATTTTGGTGTGTGTGTGTGTGTGAAAAATGAATGCATTGTTTTTTGTTTTGTTTTTTGACAGTAGTCACAGCTTTTTCCAATACAATGTATTCATGCATAGGCACCACCATGTTTGGCCTTAGTTCTGAGTTGGATATTGAGTTGACTTGTATTGTTTGCTGAAGTGTTCTTTTTAACCTTTTGTGTGTTTTGATCTGAGTTGTGCACTGTTGTGAAACAGTTGTTTTACATTTTTTCTGTTGGCTATTTTCACTGAACTGGAAGACTTCTCATACCATTGTTCAAGGCAGTTATTTATTCCATGCTGTGGGTCAGGAAAATTGTAAATAAACGTCATCCATGTCAAACATGGTGTGTTGTATATTAGTGCTTAGTGTCCTTTGATCATTAATAGCAGCCAGTGACCTTGACCTCTATCAAGATCAAAAATGGTGTTGAACTGAAAGTTAATAAGTTCATACCCGGTCAAGTTCAAACATTCTTGTATGAATAGTAAGTAGATGATTATACTAGTAACTGGCTTGTTTCCTGATGACAGAAATGGTTGTGTCTTTCAGACTGTGAGCAGGTGTTCACACACTTGCATGATTGTCAGTACATTCCATTTTGATGTCCTTGACCTTACTTTGAGGTCTCAGGTGCATTGGAAAGGTCATGCAGGTGTTTGTTCTTGGTTGTTGTTGTTTTTGGAAAGGATCATCTGGTTGTGACAGATGTTCTGTTTATTGGTTATGGAGGTAGCATTTTAAAGCTTCATTCTGATAATTGTAAACTATTTTACGCACCAATTTTATCCTTTAATTAAAGGAACAGGGCCATGCATCCTATTTTTTAACAGTTTTGAGGAGGAGATGAGGGTATTCCAGAAACAAGTGGAGTGAATAGAGAAGATCAAGCACAGAAATGTTAAAGAAGCCATGTATCATTTGCTGTTTTATTTTTTACTGTTTGTTCAGTGTGCATGGGGGGGGGGGGGGGGGGGGGGAGAGAACATTGTAACACCAAACAGAAAGATCATTTGAATGCCACTGCTGACATTTTTGGTCTGACAAGATTGTTTGGCTTCAGAGTCACAAGAACTATTTGTAAACCTACAGACCTTAATGAATTATAATGCAATGCAGTGGTCCTCTGTCATTTTTATAAAAGTAAATGGCAATAATATCTAGAACTTTGGGGCCTACATGTTCCATCTGTGTATGGTTAAGTTCTACACCGTTATGTGGTTTCCTATACCATCTGTGTGAAAAATGAGGATATTTATTGTTCACTGGAGACAAGCTCTTTATATAATTTGTTCTGGTTCTTGGTATTTTTTCCTTTTTTCAATGTGTTTATCCTTGATTTTCATAAGTTGTGTCAGCAGTGCCCTAATCTGGCACAAACACTGGTGGAAAAATGGGCTGTCTGTGGCTGTTTTATGGTTGTCTCTTCTATCTCTAGTTTTTCTTGTTATCGTTTGGTTTTGCAATGTAATCATTATAGGATATGTTTTATTGATCTCTTGACTGTAACTTAGTGTAAGTCTATTTAAAAAAGAAAAGAAATTGCTCTTGTTTTATTAATACCTTACACTTTCTTTAGTTTTTGTTGTAACCCTTGCCGAGTGCCCTAATAAAATATCTCCAGTATCCCTTACCATTGTTGTTGTGCAAATCATGAAATGTGCTTGTATGTTATTAAAAAATGCATTTTTGAATGTTAGAAAAAGAAGACAAAATAAGGACAGAAAAAAAAAGGCATTGAAAATAGCAGGCTCTTAACTTTGAAATCTTCCAGCCATGAAGAGTAAGGCTAAGAAAGTAAGTAACTTGGTGTTTTACGCCCAGTCAACCAGTGTGGTTATATTATGGTGGAAGAATAAGGCTGTCAGAAAAAGAAGAAAATAAAGACAGATTTATTTAATTTTATTGAAAATAGCAGGCTCTCAAATTTTGAAATCTTTCAGCTGTGAAGAATAGGGCTAAGAAAGTAAGTAACTTGGTGTTTTATGCCCAGTCAACAAGTGTGGTTATATTAGGGCAAAAGAATAAGGCTGTCAGAAAAAGAAGACAAAATAAACACAGAAAAAAGGTATTGAAAATAGCAGGCTCTCTAACTTTGAAATCTTTCACTGTGAAGAATAAGGCTAAGTAAGTAACTTGGTGTTTTACGCCCAGTCAACCAGTGTGGTTATATCAGGGCGAAAGAATCAGGCTGTTAGATAAGGCTGTCCTAATGATAGGTCCCCACATTTCCCATTTCGTACGGCTGCACAAGAGTGTTTGTAGAGACAGGAAGGAGTGACTGTTTGTAGAGAAAGGAAGGAGTGTGATGGTGAGGGAGTGAAAGAACCGGCATAGTTATTATGTTTGTAGAGAAAGGAAGGAGTGTGATGGTGAGGGAGTGAAAAAAACGGCAGTTACTATGTTTGTAGAGAAAGGAAGGAGTGTGATGGTGAGGGAAAGAAAGAACCGGCATATTATTAAGTTTGTAGAGAAAGAAAGGAGTGTGACTGTGAGGGAATTAAAGAACCGGCAGTGTTACTATGTTTGTAGAGAAAGGAAGGAGTTTGATGGTGAGGGAATGAAAGAACCGGCATTAATTACTATGTAGAGAAAAGAAGGTGTGTGACGTTGAGGGAATGAAAGAACCGACATAGTTATTATGCTTGTAGAGAAAGGAAGGAGTTGATGGATATTATGTTTGTAGAGAAAGGAAGGAGTGTGGTGGTGAGGGAATGAAAGAACCGGCATAGTTTGTAGAGAAAGGAAGGAGGGTAAGGGAGTGAAAGAACTGGCATAGTTGTTTGTAGAGAAAGGAAGGAGTGGGATCGTGAGGGAGTGAACAAAGCGGCATAGTTGCTATGTTTAGTCACAACTCTCAGAAGTGCTCGTTCTCTGCGTCTGCCTTTACTGCAGGAGAAGCAGGACACATTTTGTGTTACCAAAAATCCATTTGTGGAAATAGAGTGGTATGAGAGCCATCCTTGGGAAAGCCTGCCGTGTTTAGGTTTATCTTTTGATGTATGTCCAATGAGGTTATACATAGTACAGGAGGTGTGTGAGTGTCGAGGTGGCCGTCCTGGGCTGTCCGTCCTAACGAGCCTTATGGTTTCCGTGGACGTAAAGCTATATTGAACCATGCTTTGACATTGGTCACAGCTTGTCCCTAATAAGTCAACTGACATCTGAGGACTTAAGCATCACTTCATCAATGAGGTTATTATTTGGTGCCATTAGTACCCCCGCCACCCACCCCTCTCTCTCTCTCTCTCTCTCTCTCTCTCTCTCTCACACACACACACACACACACACACACAGGTGCCCTTAACCATCCAGATTAAAATTGACAGTGCTCCCGTTTGCCTGAATAGGAGCTTATCAGACAGGAAATATCGGCTGATTGCACCATTGATCATCCTTAATCGAATTCATCGGGCGCTGGGAATAGTTCCGGTGTCAGCTTGCATACTTTTGTTTGCTTTTGTTTCCCCCTCTAGATTGTTAATCTACGAGTAGAATAGTGCTGTGGCGGGGGGGGGGGGGGAGGGGGAGAAAACCGGATCTCTGGCAGCTTGAATAATTTTAGTAATGAACGATTGTGGGAGGGGGGGGGGATTTCTGTTCAAGTGAGATAATTGGCAGAAATCAATGTTTGCATGTTATGATGGTGGTCCATCCAGTACCCCCCCCCCCCCCCCTTTTTTCTTTTCTTTTTTTCAGAGGGGGGTGAGGACGTTTTTGTGTATCTGATGGAATTCTCAGACATTGTCCCAACAAGGGTTAGTGCTATGGCAGAAAATTATGGTTCCCTCTGTTGAGATCCCAGGTCTGTCTCTGTGAGCCCAGAGCAGTTCAGAATATAGCCATGCATGCTTTGCCTGTCTCTTCCAGGTCTATTAAACTTCATTTATTTTCTAAATCCTCTTTCCACCTTTTTTGCGTGTTCGGGGTGGGTAAAACATATTATCGCATTGCCCCACGGAATGAAATTGGCCACCTTGCTTGTCGTAACATGATTGAAACAGGTTCCTGTGTTGAAAACTCAACACAAGGAAAAACGGGCTCCAGAATGGGCAACAGCTGGACGTTCATAACTGGGTCAGGTAGGCCAATGCCAGTTGGGACCGTGTGATGTGCGTTTGAGGTTTTTGGTTTATTCTCTCTCTCTCTCTCTCTCTCTCTCTCTCTCTCTCTCTCTCTCTCTCTCTCTCTCTCTCTCGGCAAGTTTTTGACTGAACCTAAACTACAATCCTTGTAAAATAGTTTTCGAGTTCTCTCTTTGACATTTATCATCCTGTTTGTTAAAAATCGACTTTTAAATTAGTCAAGAAAACATGACGGTGAGTGCTGCCATTTTGTGTCAGCAGTCTGTGTCAGTGACGACATAAACAGGGCTGGTATGTTTGGCAACAGTCTCTCTCTCTCTCTCTCTCTCTCTCTCTCTCTCTCTCTCTCTCTCTCTCTCTCTCTCTCTCTCTCTGTGTGTGTGTGTGTGTGTGTGTGTCACGAGCCATCCTCACGGAGAACACAGGCAATGACGCTGTCCACGTACATTGTTCTTGGTTGTTTGTAGTGACACCGATGTACGCTGAAACAACTCCGAGCCGCCAGGTCCATACCACTCGGCCGGCACTTGCCCTCCCTCCCCTTCCTCCAGAAAAGGAAGCAAGCACACAAACAACCAATGAGCTATGTACGTAGACTGCGTCACTGCCTGTGTGTTCTCCGTGAGGCAACTAGGCAACGCTGACGTTAGCTGGAGCAGCTTAGCTTTTGTATCCCCCATTTCATCGACGTCTATACCACGGAAACACCGGGGACGCACTCCCAGGAAATACTGGAGTGATGGGCCCTTGCTACCTGAGCCATAATGGGTTTACGTGACGTACAGCCGATTTCGCAGCCGTCTGACAGAGATGAGCCGATCAAACACTGAACTGAATGCACCGTTGGCATACATGTTGTTCCGGAGGCTTTGATGTGCTCTTTCTTTCACTGCTGCTGGTGTTTGCTGAGACTGATTTAACCGTATTTTTACAAGCAGGAAAATAAAGGAAGTACTATACATGGCTTCATCAAAATAAGATTAAGTCGTCTAAAATCCGCCAGTTAGTACTAACGATTCAGTTTGGTAGCCAAATCCGTTACCGACCATTCAGTCTGGTAGCCTCACCCGTTACTAACAATTCAGGTTTAAGTGGTAATCCGTTATTAACAATTCAGTTTTAAGTCAGTGGTAATCCGTTACTAACAACGATTCATTTTAGTAACCTAACCCGTTACTAACAGTTCAGTTTGGTAGCCTAATCCGGTACTAACAATTCAGTTTGGTAGCCTAATCCGGTACTAAAAATTCAGTTTGAAGGGGTAGCCTAATGCTTTCTAACAATTTAACTTTAAGTGGTAGCCTAATCCGTTTTTAACAATTCAGTTTGGTAGCCTAATCCGTTACTAACAATTCGGTTTTAGCTTGAGTGGT
>OY757541.1:4199585-4201712 GCA_963584105.1 Alviniconcha strummeri
GGTTCAAGAAACACTAGGAGTTGGGAAAGTGACATCAAACATTGTCTCCAATCTTACGGTTTCCAAGATGTTTGGACTGGCGAGGTAGCCAACGAAACTGCATTTCTTTCAGCATTCAAGTACAAAATGATAGAACGTTTTCAACAAGAAGTATACTCAAAGGTGTCCAGTAACGACAGATTTGCAACATATCGTACTTTCAAATCATCTCACTTGGCAGAAACATATCTAAATGACATAATAAAAAAGGTTTAGGGATGGTTTAGTTACGCTGCGTTTTGAAATAAATGAATTAAGGCTGAACAAACGCTACGAATCTGGAAACATTTTTAACAAAAACTGTGCTTTCTGTCCAGGCATTCTCGAAGACGAAACGCACTTCCTATTTCATTGTCCACTGTATTCTTCAATTAGACATAAACACATAACAGAATTCATGGACCAGAGACTTATACAATCACACAGATAAATCACGATGATATTATTGTTATCGATTGTTTGAATATAGCGCTATTCTCTGCTCTCGAGCAGACTCACTGCGCTCATGTCGCATGTACCATTCTAACGAGTAACTGCATGCACGTATACTTTTATAGCACGTTGTTTTAGTACCTACCGAAATAGTGTACTGAAAGTGCTATTCGGTTGTTACATGGCTGGGGCCACGTGTAACTGATGCCGTCTTGGCGCACGTTCTGTGTACACCCTTTAATCATGCACCAGTTTAGTAGCAGTATTATCAAGGTAATGATTGTGGCCACTCCCAGTCAAAGAAGAAAAAAAATCAGTTGTGAGACTGGAATGGAGAAACAGGCCTGCTTTGTTACGCAGGATAGGCCGCTTAATTAAAAAAAAAAAAAAAAAAAAAAAAAAAAAAAGAGGGAACGGGTTCACTGTCCCGAGACAGTTTAACAGTCATGAAGGGCACCACTTTAGCGTTCCTCACAAAGCTGTTGAAATTTTATTTATTGAACATGATAGACACGGAAACAGTTCCAAACACAAAAAGACCATGAAATATGCAGAGCTATACAATACAAAACGTGCAAGAGAAATGAACCGAAATGTGAAGAGTATGTGAAATGTACCTCTCCCATCGCACATGTGAGGTCAGTCGAACCGGCTATCTTTTTTTAGACTGATTAATCTCTCTCTCTCTCTCTCTCTCTCTCTCTTCTCTCTCTCCTCTCTCTCTCTCTCTCTCTCTCTCTCTTCTCTCTCTCTCTCTCTCTCTCTCTCTCTCTCTCTCTCTCTCTCTCCGACCTCGACCTCATATAACCGTCATGGCTGACTGGGCGTAAAAACAAGTTCTTTCCCTTTTCTCCTCTCCCCCCCCCCTTCCCCCACTCTCTCTATCTTTTTCTTTTGTCATGGTGCTTTATGTCCACAGAAACCATGCGGTTTATTAGGGACGGGGAAAAGGGGAAGGGGGGTGGGGGGTGGGCATCGAGTAGTTATGGGTAGCTCATATAAGCGCTCCAAATAGCAAAGTCCGAAGTGACCGTCAGCCACCGCCAGTACAACACTGTGAGGTGGGGACCCCGCCAGTGCGAAGCAACTTCAATACCTGTGTCCTTTCTCTTCGATCTCTACCACATAATTATAGCCGTCAAAGTTTAAATTTAAAAAATGCCCCTGCTCCCCCCCCCCCACCCCCCTCCTCTCTCTCTCTCTCTGTCTCTCTGTCTGTCTGTCTGTCTCATTTTCAAGACAGTCACCAATGGTTTCTGTTTCTTTGAAAGTACCTGCCATATACCTGTCATCATGTCTCACTGGATACACTCCTTCTCACACTCTCCGATCCAGTTCAGATGGGAGGGGGTGGGGGGGGGGGGGTGCGGGGGAGAGACTCTTTCATGTGCAAGATAGAAACTTAAGGGCTTTGGTTCCGGTCGTTTTCTGTTCAGGCTCCCATTGTCTGGAACAACCTTCCTGCTCACATCTCACACTGGAACTCTCTCTCACAGTTCAAAACGTGTCTTAAAATATTTCTCTTACTTCTGCCTGCTCTGAGTTACAATAACCCTCTCACACGCATTGAATACTGTACCTGATTTTTTTTTTCTTTTTTTTTTTTTCTTGTTTGCTGCTGACATCTTCACTGAGTCGTGATTCGGGGGTTGGGGT
>OY757541.1:4206912-4214412 GCA_963584105.1 Alviniconcha strummeri
CCCCAACACAATACCGTCCTCTGCAGCTACTGTGACACTCCACACTCTGTGGCTATTTTGACACACCCCAGTGACATACCCGAACACAATACCGTCCTCTGCAGCTACTGTGACACTCCAAACACTGTGGCTATTTTGACACACCCCAGCGACATAATATACCCGAACACAATGCCGTCCTCTGCAGCTACTACTGTGACACTCCACACACTGTGGCTATTTTGACACACCCCAGCGACATAATATACCCGAACACAATGCCGTCCTCTGCAGCTACTACTGTGACACTCCACACACTGTGGCTATTTTGACACACCCCAGCGACATAGTATACCCGAACACAATACCGTCCTCTGCAGCTACTGTGACACTCGATCACACTCTGTGGCTATTTTGACACACCCCAGCGACATAATATACCCGAACATTATAGCATCCTCATCTACTGTGATACTACACTCTGCAGCTATTTTAACTAAGATACACTCCAGCAACATAATATACTCGAACACTTTAATTCTTCTCTTCTCTTAAAAAAAAAAAAAAAAAAAAACTCCATGAAGCCATGAAAGACACAAATGTGACGGAACAAGTCTTGGATGGGTCAAGCAGAGGACTCAATACTGCAAATATGCCAGCTGACAGAGCACAAGCAAACCAAGCAGTGGGAAAGGTAACCAAACCTATCCTGCAATCTCTATGAGACATTCCAGCCAGAAAGCTTTGGACGGCACTGTCGAGAATGGCCAGCATTCAAAAGGGATCTGGAGATCAAGCTTCTCGTTAAATAAAACAGCATAACGCAAGATCACATAGTGTACACTGATAGCTCAGTTACCAAAGACCAGTGAGGGTGGGGCTTCACTGTCAAGCAAGGTGCTATATCAAGCCATGAAGACAGGCTGCCTATGTGCTCTCAACTTCCAGCTTGACAAGGGACGTGGCAGCAGTCACAGATATTTTTAGCTTGATTGTCTAAAGAGGTGACAGACAGATTCAGTGAGCTTGCTACAAAAAGTGAAAAATGGAATGGGAAGACCAGTCTGGCCTGAGTCCATGTTCGGCATCCACCTTTAAAAAACACACGTATGGATGCACTGCCATCGACATGCCCGAGTAAAGGGAAATGACCGAGCAGATAGACTGGCGGAAAAAGCAACCATCGCAAGTGGCTTGCGTCTCGGAAGATCTGAAATGTTGAGGAGCTTGAGACACTACCTGCAGGACACCGCCAGTGACATCACACCATCGATCGCCTGAAGGAGAGAGAAGTGCAAAGAAGAAGCGCTCGCCGATCTTCCTTGAAAGGACGAGAGAAGGCCATCGTCAATCTGATGAACATTGGAACCGTTTCAAAGGCAACGTTGGGGAAACGTCTGAGACACTGGGCGGAGCGCATATGAGCTTTTCCGAGAGCAAAAATATCATCTTGAGCTGAAAATTTTATCCTTCACATTTCCTGTGCCACCATGCATTCTAACAACACGCAGGCCTACTCTGACACCATGCAGTTATTCTGACACTGTGCTGGGACCATACCCTCTACAGCTATACTGACACCATAGACACCAGCAACATAATAATATTAGTAATGCTTGAAATCTATGCCTCCCACATCTACTGTGACACGACCATATACTCTGCAGCTATGCTGACACCAGGCATTTTGGCAACATATACTCTGACACCATACCCCCTTGACGTTTTGCGAATTTGACGACTAAGCCTCTTGGCGGAAAGACGTTTAGCACCACTCAGTTTGTAGCGGGGACCACATACAGAGAGAGAGAGAGGGACGGGATAAGGAGCCAAAGCTTCATTAATTTGTTGTGCTGGATGACGACTGCTCCAGCATCGCTGTCAATCCTCTTAGCGGTCGGTCTCAAGTGTTCTGCTCCGTAGGCCCATGGTGTTGTCCTGGCAAAAAGCCCGCCTGGAATGTGCTGCTGGTGTTCGAGGGAGAGGAAGGGGGTTTGATCCTCGCTGAAGGCTTTCCGTCACTGTTCGTGTGAACTGCTGGACGTGTTGACTTTATCCGCTTGTGTTGGGTAAGTCGGCACTCAACCCGGGGAAACCTGACAGCCAGTCCAGGGGTGAATCGATAGCCAGCCCTGAATCTTTCAACGGCCGTCCCAGAATACATGAAGAGTCAACGCAGAATACACGAACAGCCAGCCCAGGATACATCAACTGCCAGCCCAGAATACATCAGCAGCCAGCCAAGACCACACCAACAGGGTAAATTGTGAGCTAGCGCAAAATGCACCATGATCCAGCCCAGAATACATCAGCTACCAGCGCAGAATATACCAGCTACCAGCCCAAAATACATCAGCTACAAGCTACCAGGCCAGAATACATCAGCTACCAGCCCAGAATACATCAGCTACTAGCCCAAAATACATCAGCTACAAGCTACCAGGCCAGAATACATCAGCTACCAGCCCAGAATGCATCAGCTACTAGTCCAAAATACATCAGCTACCAACTACCAGTCCAGAATACATCAACTGTCAGTCCAGAATACATGAGGATCCAGCCCAGAATACATGAGGATCCAGCCCAGAATACATGAGGATCCAGCCCAGAATACATGAAGATCCAGCCAAGAATACGTGAGGATCCAGCCAAGAAAACATGAGGATCCAGCCAAGAATACATCAGCTGTCAGTCCAGCCAAGATCACATCAACAGCCAAGGCAACAGACATTGACAACTAGCGCAAAATGCACCAAGATCCAGCCCAGAATACATCGGCTGCCAGCCCATAATACATCAAGAGGCATTCAGAGACACATTAGCTGCCAGGTCTGAATACATCAACAGACATTCAAAGACACATTTAGCTGCCAGGTCTGAATACATCAACAGGCATTCAAAGACACATTAGCTGCCAGGTCTGAATACATCAACAGGCATTCAAAGACACATTAGATGCCAGGTCTGAATATATCAACAGGCATCCAAGAATACATCATTCGGTTCTTGCGACAGTACGCGAAAATAACAAAGGTGGCGGATTACTGCTGTTCTGGTGCAGTAAGTGGCGTGCGCTTCCCCTCCCCCCCCGCCCCCCCTTTTTTTCTTTCTTTTCTCTTCCATTTCTGTCTGTCTCTCTGTTTCTGTCTCTGTCTGTCTCTGTCTGTCTGTCTGTCTGTCTGTCTGTCTGTCTGTCTGTCTGTCTGTCTGTCTGTCTGTCTGTCTGTCTGTCTGTCTCTCTCTCTCTCTCTCTCTCTCTCTCTCTCTCTCTCTCTCTCTCTCTCTCTCTCTCTCTCTCTCGTCTGCCCCCCCCCTCCCCCGCTTTTCTTTCGGTCTGGTTTTGGTCTTTTTCTTCTCCATCTCTGTATTGTAGGCTAGCTAACTGGTTGAGAATGTTCACATTAACTTTGTGTGTATCCTTGGTTTTGATTTTTCCCCTTTTTTATGTTACTATAAACTGTTACCCTTTTAACTCAGTTTTTAGGCATATGAACATATATATAGAAACCAAGGTGCTTAACGTCCACAAAAAATAAAACATAACTCTTATTAGTGACGGGGAGATGGGAGTATGGAGGTGGGGTAAGAGGGAGATTATAATTATACCTACCGCTACACTGTCACCACCAGAATGACTCCTGTATTAAGATGGGCAGCGATGAAAGCCAGTTTAATGTTTCATTAATTGTGAGGGACAAAGTCACAAGACTGTCACAGACCACAGCTTTTGAAGATAAAGGAGAACCGAAGCGGATTCGAACCGTGGTCCCTCTGCTTACCAGCCTGACGCCTTACCGCTAAGCCAAACCGGCTCACGAGAGAGAGAGAGAGAGAGAGAGAGAGAGAGAGAGAGAGAGAGAGAGAGAGAGAGAGAGAGAGAGAGAGAGAGAGATGACGTATAGTTCTACGCTAATCACTGAACAGCTCATGCTTCACTCTGTTATGTCTTTTCCCTTCTGGTTGTGTTAGTGGTATTGGTAAAAGTGCAGACGCGAGCACACAACAGCCACGGAGGCTTTGTTACAATTTCCTTAACGCGACCCAGTCGATGCTGACCGGCGTAAGGCATATACACACAGCACCCGTAACGTTAGATGCTTTAATTCCAACAGGGCTGGGCATGTTACCAAACCGTTCCGATCGATGAAGACACACACGCTGACCGTCACCTTCAGGGGCACAATAAACAAGCACCCCTCCACACACACCCTCCCCCAGCTCTCCCCCCCCCCCTCCCACCACCACTACCCCTACAGCCTCCCCTCCTTCCAGTGCCGCACCTGAGCTGGCTCAGCTGCTGTCGTTGCCTAAATCTTTGATCCTTCCGCTGTCAGAGGGGATGGTAATACCCCCCCCCCCTCCCCCAACCCCTGCCAGCCCCCAGCTTTGCGTGAGTTTGGAATCTGATTCCACATTCGTCATCGTTTTCTTGCGGTCCTGCTGGTGTTATGTTGCTGTTGCTGCTGCTGCTGCTGCTGGTGCCGGTGTTGTTGTTGCTGCTGTTTTTGCTGGTGCTGTTGTTGCTACTGATGTTGCTGGTGGTGCTGTTGCTGTTGCTGTTATTGTTTTTGCTGCTGTTTCTGCTTGTGCTATTGTTACTACTTGTAATTCTGCTAGTGGTGGCGCTGTTGCTGCTGCTGCTGGTGTTGTTGTTGCTGCTGTTTCTGCTGGTGCTGTTATTGCTACTTGTAGTTCTGCTGCTGGTGGCGCTGTTGCTACTGCTGGTGGTGGTGGTGCTGTTGCTGATGCTGCTGTTGTTGTTGTTGTTGCTGTTTCTGCTGGTGGTGTTATTGCTACTGCTGTTGCTGATGGTGCTGTTGCTGATGTTGCTGATGGTGTTGTTATTGCTACTGATGTTGCTGATGTTGCCGATGGTGTTGTTGCTGCTATTTCTGCTGGTGCTGTTGTTGCTACTGCTGTTACTGGTGGTGCTGTTGCTGCTGCTGCTGCTGCTGCTGTTTCTTCTGGTGCTATTTTGATACTGGTGCTGGTGGTGGTGCTGTTGCTGATGTTGCTGGTGTTGTTGTTGTTGTTGCTGTTTCTGCTGGTGATGTTATTGCTATTGCTGGCGGTGGTGGGACTGGTGCTGATGTTGCTGGTGTTGTTGTTGTTGCTGTTTCTGCTGTTGTTGGTGGTGCTGTTGCTGCTGCTGCTGATGCTGCTGGTGTTGTTGTTGCTGCTGTCCCTGCTAGTGCTGTTGTTGCTACTGCTGTTGCTGACGGTGCTATTGCTGCTGTTGCTGCTAGTATTGTTGTTGCTGCTGTTTCTGCTGGTGCTGTTGTTGCCACTGCTGTTGTTGATGTTGCTGGTGGTGCAGTTGCTGCTGCTACTGCTGTTGCTACTGGTGCTGCTGGTACTGTTGTTGCTGGTGCTGCTGGTACTGTTGTTGCTGGTGCTGCTTCTGAGGATGCTGGTACTGATGTGGCTGCAGATGCTGTTAGATTTACATCAGTTACGCACCCTCCCGTAATTTCCGCTCTGCTTCTACTACTCTCAGCCTCCAGATTCCTCCTACCATCAGACTTTCCACTGTTCCCGCGGCTTTTCTGTTTTCGGTCCCTCTACATGGAATGCCCTTCCCTTTCCTCTGCGACTGAAACCCTCGCTGGAGTCTTTCAAATCAAACCTCAAACATATTTCTTTTCCCAACACTACAGACCTGCCATGTTTTCCAGTCCGTGCTGCTGTCTTCCTCCGCCTCGAGTCTCTGTTTGACACCAGTTTTAAGTTGTGTGAATTGTGTTTTATATAGTCAGTATGCCCGTGTGTGCTGGTGCCTGTGTGAGTGTATGTGAGACGATACGCGCGTAGAATAGTCTCTACGGACAAAGAGTCCGCGCTTTATAAATACTGTTATTATTAGTAGTAGTATTTCTGGAGCCGACGCTTGAAAGGGAATAGATGTCATGTGGTTAACGGAAGCTATGATTATGGTTAACAGGCATCGTGGCATTGTACCCTTCCATCAAGAGGAAAGGAACAGGCAAAGAGGCAAGCAGGCGGAATAAAATGTGATAATAATGTAACCGAGCTGTGTGTCGCTCTGTCGGTGTTCTTTTGTGTGTGTACGTCATTCGATCTTTTACGTATGTGTTACGTGTTGTGATTTAGACGTCACTATAAGTCAGTGAGAGAGGGAGAGAGAAAGCGAGAGGCAATTCCAACGGCCTCTCGTATGTACCATCCAAAAGAAAAGAAGAAATAAAATCAAGAACTTCTGGCTGTGGCTCGTTTGTTGTTCCTTACTTCCAACCTGCAACTTCCACCGACCATTTACATCTGAGCTGGTTCTGTGTACACCATCCAGCCATACACCAGTTTACGGTATTACTTCATTCAAAGCTACATAGGTAGGGTGTATGTGTGTTTAGCTGTGACCTGCCACCTGAACTTTTGGAAGAATGACCGGGATCTTTTATTTGCTACTGCGGTAACACGGGGGTGAAACGGATATCAAATGAGTCAGCACAGACAGTTGACCCCGGAGAGTAAAATTCTCCCACCGTTTCTGCCGGGACTCGAACCCGCGACCCTTCGATCACGAGTCCGACGCTCTGACCAATGAGCTTTACCCGCTCCCCAAGGGGGTGAAACGGATATCAAATAAGAGTCAGCACAGAAAGTTGATCCCGGAGAGTAAAATACTCCCGCCGTTTCTGCCGGGACTCAAACCCGCGACCCTTCGATCACGAGTCCGGCGTTGTGACCACTGAGCTATCCCGGTTCCCAAGTTGCGGAGTACACAAGCTGCTTAACCCCTTCACTGGCATGACGTCACTTGAAGACGACCAATAAAAGTGCAAAATCTGAAACCCATAACTGTTTCTGTCTGCTTTTTCGCACCGTCATGTGAAAGGATTTTCTTCGAAACACCTAGCATTGAAAATAGATGTCATAGGACCGGAAAATATACTGTTTGCAGCCGCGTCCGTGCATCTTTCAGCCCGGAAATTTACAGGCTGGGGCAGTGAAAGGGTTAATTCGCACTAGCGGGGTCCCCACCACCTTAGCAGCCATTGTTCTGGCGGTGGCTAACGGTCTCTTGGGTCTTTGCGGGTCGGAGTGCTTGGGATGAGCTATTCATACGTCTCCGGGGGCCCCTCCGGGGGCCCCACCCCCCACCCCTCTTAACCCCGTCCCTAATCAATCGTCTGTAGTCTATGCGGACGTTCAGCTCTACAGTTCATTCATTCACACAAAAGCTGTCCTGAAAAAGTAAAAAAAAATAAAAAAAAATAGACATCTATTTCTCTCTGCATGTTTGCTTTTTTGTTCTTCTTTTGTTGTTCTTTGTTTTTGTTTGATTGTTTGTTGTTGATTTTTATCAATATTTGTTCCTTTTTTTCTTTTTCTTTTTTCGTTCTTTCTTTTTTTATTTCGAAATTTGAGTTCCTCTGAGCACAGGGTTTTGTTTCGCTTTTTCGTAATGAAGAGCAGGAAATATATAATGCATATTCAACTACAAAAGAACGTTATTATTCATAATAAATATATAACATGAAAACTTGCCTTTCGGGTTAC
>OY757541.1:4218112-4225612 GCA_963584105.1 Alviniconcha strummeri
CTGGGAATATTCGCCCTATTTGACGAACACTGCCTCTGATTGGCTGAGATCAGAGCTCTCCTGTGGATGAGGAAGAAATAAAAATAGATGAAGGTGTTGCTAGGTTCTTCACTCGCTTCGGACGGAATTTTTTTATTTGTTGACTTGTGGGAGGCGCAGCCTTATCTCGGGGACCGAGAATGAGATAGTAGTTAGTTGAATTACCCTGCGAGGGATGATTAAAGTATATTGACTTGACTTTAGCCTACATTTTCGATCATGCTGTCTGCTGCGCGTCTGCCACAAGTTCAGGCCGAAGCTTGCATCTCATTACAAGCCAGTTGAGAATGAAGTAAAGTTCGTCGAACTGTCCGAACCATGTTCGGCGAACTAAACGTTCAATTAAGAAACGAATCATAGTTCGTCGAACTGTCCGAAGTATGTTCGGGCGAACAAACATTCGCCCAGTTAAGAACGGGCTTTATACAGCGCTATTCTCCGTTGTGACGGGCGATCTTACCCAAGTCACCATCATGTACGTTGGTCTATTATTAGTAGTATTGACCGCTTTTATACAGCGCTATCTATTTTCCGTTGTGACGGGCGATCCACCCCAAGTCACCATCAAGTACGTTGGTCTATTATCATCAGTATTACTGACCGCTGTTATGTAGCGCTGTTCTCCGCTCTCGAGCAGACTCATTGCTGTCATGTTGCATGTGATTCTCAGTGAGTGACTGCATCATTTTTACATATTTCCGCCAAAGTGCTTTACTGAGAGCGCCGTTTGGCTATCACACGGCTGGTGCTGCGTGAAACTGCTGCCGTCTTGGGCAGGTTCTCTTCACAACATTCAGCCATGCACCCATTTACAGTGTCAGTTCATTCAAATCCACATAGGTAGGGTTCATGTGTGTTTAGCTGTAACCTGCCACGTTCACCTTTGGCAGAATGGCCGGGATCTTTTACGTGCTACTGCAATGACACGAGGTTGCAACGAACAGCGAAATAAGAGTCAGCACAGAAAGTTGACCTTGAAGAAGAGAATTCTCCTGCCGCTCCTGCGGGGACTCGAACCATGGACCTTTTGATCATGAGTCCGACACTCTAACCATTGAGCTAACACCGCTCTTGAAACATTATTTCATTAAACGAGGCTACTGGTACAGTAGACAATAGCCAAATAATTGTTTGGAGCGTCAGACAAGTAAACCTATGTAAGATGCTCCAAATGACCAAACAATTTATGTAAGAGAGAGAGGGGAGAGAACCCGAAATCGAAAACTTTAATACTCAAAGATAGTAGCGTTAGGTCCATTTGGACCAATTTAATACTCAAGGATAGTACCGTTAGTTTCACTAGGACCATTTTAATACTCAAGGATATAGGTCCATTTGGCTCATTTTAATACTCAAGGATAGTAGCGTTAGGTCCATTTGGACTATTTTAGTATTCAAGGATAGTAGCGTTAGGTCCATTTGGACCATCTGAATACTCAAGGATAGTAGCGTTAGGCCCATTTGGACCATCTGAATACTCAAGGATAGTAGCGTTAGGTCCATTTGGACCATCTGAATACTCAAGGATAGTAGCGTTAGGCCCATTTGGACCATATGAATACTCAAGGATAGTAGCGTTAGGTCCATTTGGACCATATGAATACTCAAGGATAGTAGCGTTAGGTCCATTTGGACCATATGAATACTCAAGGATAGTAGCGTTAGGTCCATTTGGACCTAACAGCCAGTCCTTGCTAGAGGTGGAAGTAGACAGAGTAATAGAGAGAGGGGGTGGGGGTGTGGGGGGGGGGGCATAAAAGGTCGATGGGAGGGAGAACGTAAGAGAAGAGGGGAATCAGAGGTGAGAGTCGTATCATTTTGGTTACGGTTCTGTTACTGCTGAATTTGCACCAGGAACACTGCCCCCGCTCCACACAGTCGCCCCCAAATTTCAAGCACTGGTTTTCGACATCCTTCCTTCAACCACTGCCGTATTTAGTTATAGAAAACTGTTAGCTAACCGGCAGTTGTTGTGTTTTGCAGGTGCTGAAACAGTAGTAAGTTCGTTACAAACAACTCAAATTATACAAGACGTTTGTTTTATAATTGACATGTTGCTTAAGCCAGCTCAAACAAAACCAAAATCGTTTGAATCGAGACGGAACTCTTTTCTTTTCACGGAACTCTTTTCTGTGGATGCGTCTCATGTTTACGTGCGTGCTTGGGCGCTAGGTTGCTTCCACAGCCTTTACGAAACCTTTCGGAGGGCGTTGACCGCGTCGGTGGACAGCTGCGCGGAAATAAAAGAGTGCCCCTGCTGTGGCGTAACCAGTTCTGGCAGAGTTTGGAGGAAGGTGCCGGAAAGCGATGCTCGAAGTCACACTCCGAGCACCGCTTTCCTGCACCTTCCTCCAAACTCTGCCAGATTTAGTTACGCCACTGAAAGGGCCCTCTTTATCTTGAAGGAAGGATGTCGTAAACCAGTGCTTGGAGTTTGGCTCGAAGTGTGAGTCGCCCCGTTGCCCCGTAACCCGCTGTCTCTTCTCTACAGATGCACAGCAGGCAGCGTGTGCTACCAGCTCGCGGATGGGTACCTGGTGCTGGAGTCGGACCGCCTAAGCCTGACGGCGGAATGCAGCAACTGCGGGACCAATGAGGTCCTGGGCTACAATTGGACCATCTTCATCGACGACTACCGCTGGGCATTGTACGGAGGCTGGAGGCCGCTGGAACCCATTGAACTCGAGAAATACCAGACAGTTGGTGAGATGGGTTTGGGCTTTTGGGGGCTTGTTCAGTTGTGTGTGTGTGTGTGTGTGTGTGTGTGTGTGTGTGTGTGTGTGTGTGTGTGTGTGTGTGTGTGTGTGTGTGTGTGTGTGCGTGCGTGCGTGAGTGCGTGTGTGTGGTGTGTGTGTATGTGCGTGAGAGACAGAGAGATGATGATGATGATAATGGTGGTGGTGGTGGTGGTGGTGATGATGATGATGATGATGATGGTGGTGGTGGTGGTGGTGATGATGATGATGATGATGATGATGATGATGATGATGATGGTGGTGGTGGTGGTGGTGGTGGTGGTGGTGGTGGTGGTGGTGGTGGTGGTGACAATACTTTATTACACAAAGATATAGATTTAAGCACAAGTCTTGTCTGTGGTCAAGAGAAAAACGCGCTCGACGGTCTTCCTGGAAAGGACAAGAAAAAGAGACCATCGTCAACCCGGCGAACATTAGAACCCTTTACGCAAAGACAACGTAGGGTTGTTCCTCTGAGAGACATGGTAGAGCGCAGATGGGTTTTGCCGAGCGCATAGATCCCATCTTGAACCGAAATGAACCGTATACATGTGTATGTGTCAGATGTCTTCTGTGGACATTTTGTGCGAGGATTGTAGGCTGCTTCTTTCAGTCAGGGTGTATGTGCTAATGAACATGATGTTTCGTACAGGAAATTTGAAGAAGAGATTAATGAGGGTGTTTTGTTGTTGTTGTTGTTGTTGTTGTTGTTGTTGTTGTTGTTGTTGTTGTTGTTGTTTACATTGACGTTTTGCATGCATTTTGTATGCAAAGAATAAGACTATTTTGAGCTGTATATAATGAACTCAAAGATGGAAAGAGTTCTTTGTGTGCAAACCATTATCATTTAAGGCGTTCATTGGTACTGATAGTGTTCATCTGGTAATTTCGTCCCTTTCTGTGGGTGTTCTCGATACAAACAATGCAGGCCTGTGTCTTCGGCGAGCGGCATGTTCCTTTTTGATTGCATGTTCCGTGAAATGTGACATGTTGCAAAAATAAACAAACATAAACAAAACAAGCAAAAAAACCGATGTTCTTAATTCTTTTTCTTCCTCTAAGTTGTAAGAGTCGGGGAGCTGGCGATAGGAGGGGACAAAACTCCTTGTACATAACACAGACCTGCAGAAGTTTAAAACTAATTCTGTTCACTTAAGGAAATTAATGAATTTAAAAATAAATAAATTAAAAATCAGTCCGCTAGCCAGCAGGAATTATTCCTAATCCCAATTCTTTGTTCACTTGGAATTTTATGATAGACATTTTTTATTTCACACGCGATCACATTGTCTTATTTTCAGCCTCTGCGGAAAATCTGGGCCTACATGTATAAAGTGCAAACAGCCCCCTTATTCCCGTTATTTCTTGTGAATGGTGTCGACATGGACCAAATCGGCATGTGTGGAGCGTAAGGTATAGATAAGGTATAGATTCATTTGTCTACGTCAAGCAGCTTAAACGGTGTATAAAAATGGCGGTTCTGATGCTGCTGTTAACAATGGAGGTTACTGTTGAGGAAAAAACAAACACTTGTACCGACCGACGTCATCCTTGTACCATTAAAGACCACAGAATATTCAAAGAAGTGTTGATTTACACATCTCAAGACACATCATAATCCACACAGACAGCGAATTGGAAGGGGTCATTGGGTCACTGACATCTGTTGAATGAGCTTTGAACTTGAAACTGACAATCCGATTGTCATACGGTGTTCAGTCAGTTTCGAATTTAGACATCACTTGCCTTGCAATGTTGGTAAAGTGGATTTTATTTTTGGATTGCAAGTGGATTTTGATGTTGATAATGTACAGCGCCGCGAGCTCGTAATTGTTTTAGGGGTATAGCGCCATATAAGAGGAGTTACTATTATCAGATCAATGGAGTTTCATACCTAAAAATAAACATAAGCAAACAGATGTCCTGGAGTCCTGTGGCGACAAGTGTATGTGGAAGAAGAGCCGGATTTATGGACTCCAGCAAATCGGGATTAAGAGCTTCTTTGCTTGTCGTACATATGGGCCCTGAGCATTTTCGTCTCGTTTTAGTTTTGGTTTTGTTATTCTGGTTTTATGTATGACTTGGTTTAAACAAAAATGAATTATGTCTTGTTTGGGCTTGCCACTAATTTGAAGCACGGGGCTTTATGATTTTGCCCCTGCCTGCATCTCTCTGTCGTGCTAGCTTACTGAGCGTGTGTCTGTTTGAAAATATGAGCAGTTGGTTTTCCCCTGAGTGTGTGTGTGTGTGTGTGTGTGTGTGTGTGTGTGTGTGTGTGTGTGTGTGTGTGTGTGTGTGTGTGTGTGTGTGTGTGTGTGTGTGTGTGGGTGGGTGTCTGTCTGTCTGTCTGTCTGTTTGCGTGCGTGCGTGCGTCTGTCTGTCTGTCTGTGTGCGTGCGTGCGTGCGTGCGTGCGTGCGTGCGTGCGTGCGTGCGTGCGTGTGTGTGTGTGTGTGTACGCATGTGTTTGTGCATGTGTGTGAGCGAGCGCCTTTGTGAGTGCGTGTGTGTGTGTGTGTGAGAGAGTGTGTGTGTGTGTGTGTGTGAGTGTGTGTGTGTGTGTGTGTGTGAGTGTGTGTGTGTGTGTGTGTGTGTGTGTGTGTGTGTGTGTGTGTGTGTGTGTGTGTGTATGTGTGTGTGTGTGTGTGTCTGTGTGTTGCACCTGTCCCCATGTACGTGTTTACTGACATACTAACTATCAAGTAATGCACCATAAATGTCATGCATGTTTTTTTCACACTAACCATGTACTAACCCTTTGTCTCTGACTCGTCGTGTCACGTGACGATCTGCGCATGTGCGTTGCCTGCTTTCGCTTGCGCGCGCTGCTCCTGCAGCGGAAAACGGTAAGGGAGGCAACTGGCTGTAAGAGTAGCTTCCCCTTGGTATTCATCTAACAGTGACATCAGTGGTCATTTTCGTTGCTGTGTTTGTCCCTTCTCTCTGTTCCTTCCTCGAGTCTCGTAGAAGCTAAACTGTTTTGTGGTGGTGTTCCGAGTCGTCTGTCATAGTTTGTCTCCCTTGCTAGAGACTTTGAGAGGCTTACAAACTCCAGATGAACTTTAGCGCCTGCGTCTGTTTTTGTAATAGGTCAGCTATTGATTTTCTCCCCCCCCCCCCCCCCCCCCCCCCATTCCCCAGCATTCCTCCTGTTACAGCGGTAGTAGTTGGCTGCCACTGGTGGCTTGGCTGTTACTTGTTGTCCTCGTTTCCAAACTTTGCAGTGTCATCTTCAGTCCACTTGATGTTGAAGTGTTGCTTTACGTCCACAGAAACCGTAGGTATATTAGGGACGGGAGCTCAGGACGTCCACCTCGACTTTCACACAGCTCCTGAGCTCTTTCCACCCAGTAAACATGGTGCTTAACATCCGCGTGGTGCTTAACGTCCACCCGGAACTATCTGTATGCTGGATATAGGCTGCTGATGTAGGCTATCTGTATGCTGGATATAGGCTGCTGCTACCAAAGTCCTCGCGGGTGTTTTCTCGTTACTGTTACTGCCTGCGTTTTTGCGTTCTTTCTTCGCTGAAACAGCTGATGGCCATAGTGACAAAATGGTAACAGAAATAGCTGCAGACGCCGCAAGCAAATAATTATAGTCTTTAGTATGCACACCAGAGAGGTTCATACGGCTTTTGGACCTTTGCGAGATTAATCGGTCCTGTTTTAGTACGCGCTTATGCGTTTGTATGTAAGGTAGGTCAAGCGCGTCAGGTTACTACTACCACCACTACTACTACTACTACTACTACTACTACTACTACTACTACTAGTAGTAGTGGTAGTAGTAGTAGTAGTAGTAGTAGTAGTAGTAGTAGTAGTAGTAGTAGTAGTAGTTTTACTGCTGCTGCTGCTGCTGTTGATGTTATCCAAGTTTCGTTGTCAGTGGTATCTCAGAGGACGAACAAGATTTACCCAATTCACGGAAGACAGAACATAATTATATACAGAAGCGCACATTTCCGGCAAACCAGCATATCACTGTCTTGATTATATCATACTTACAGTAACTTCGTTTTGTTGTTATTGTTGTTGTGTGTGTGTGTGTGTGTGTGTGTTTTCACGTAGTTATCACCATCATCAATATCGCTAGTATTGTGAGTGGCTGCAGACTCCGTTAAACTCACCATCACCATTATGATCATTATTATCAAAAGAGGACTTGTTGTTTGTGCCCAAAGTCGGCCTTTCTGTGCCAGCCGCATACAAACATGAAGAAAGCAATGTTGTTCTGATGGACATTAGAAACGAAAGTTACACAACCAAATACGCGGAAACGCGAAATACTACAGAACGGTCCAGAAAGTAGACTACATCTAACAAAAAGAGCAAGTCAAGCAAACGATGTATGTACACCCAACATTACCTTCACTAAGGTATGCATCATCAGCACACGTTCATAGACCTAGCAGTAACTTCACTTAGATATGCATTATCAGCACAGGTACCTAGACCTAACATTACCTTCACCCAGGTATGCATTATCAGCACATGTACATAGACCTAACAGTAACTTCACTTAGGTATACATTATCAGCACACGTACGTAGACCTAACATTCCCTTCACTTAGGTATATATGAAAGCCAGGTGAAAGATGGATGTACCGAGCATGCTTCTGTCAATACAATCTACTACAGTCTGTCGCATATACAATCACTGATTCCATCGGTAGGTTAGACTTACAGATTATTCATCGTGTCATTACGCTGCCTGTTCCCCGGTTT
>OY757541.1:4230612-4231780 GCA_963584105.1 Alviniconcha strummeri
GGTTCATCCACAGGAGCATATAACAAGAACTGTAGTTACCTCTGCGCTGTCGAGTGCCACAACTTCCCATTTCCTGCACAAAACTGCATGAGAATTCTTTAGACAGTTGCCTGCAGTCACACACTGAGCCATTGCAGTCTCGTGTCTGCTATTTCCTATGTGGATTTACTTTTAATATATAATGTCTGCTTCAGGAAACGTGAAATGCACGCTTGTATAGTGAAACTACTAGGCGAGTCAGTTCGTGAAATAATGTAGGTTACCTACCTACCTACCTACCTACCGACCTACCGACCGACCGACCGACCGACCGACCTACCTACCTACCTACCTACCTACCTACCTACCTACCTACCTACCTACCTACCTACCTACCTACCTACCTACCTACCTACCTACCTGACTACCTGCATACCGGGCCGCATACCTACCTGCCCACCCATCTACCTACCTACACACCCATCTGCCTACCCATTTTTCTAACTAGCTACTCTCCAAGCTACCCACCACCAGCATGCCCAACTACCTACCTACCAACACACCTGCCTACCCGCCTATGCATCCACCTACCTAACTACATAGCTACCCGTCCAGCTACCCGTCTACCCACCTATTTACCTGCCGACCTACCCACGTACCTAACTACCTACCTATACACACACCTAACTACCTGTCCAGCTGCCCACTATCCACCTGCGTACACACCTACCTACCCACCCACCTACCTACCTGACTACCCACCTAACACCCCACACGCATATACAGCTGCATTTCACCCCATGGACAGATCTGTTCATCACCGACAATACTGTGCAAAGGATATGGGACACTGTGGCACTCTATAGCGCAGAGATATATCTCTGCATCTTCTTTCTTCGTATGCTCATGTGGCCTCGCCACTTAATCGTGACATTGTAACGCACAATACATAGATTGATCCAGCCAATATAACAGTGAATGAACTAGTATAGACTTTGATATGAATGCACACAGTTTCGAGCATTTGAGTGCCAACTTTTTAAACTGACACATGCAGTACTTAAAGTTTGTCTTTGTCGTGAATGTTTCCTTCAAAAGAACGCAAAGGGAAGACATACGCTAGCGTGGAGATGTTGAAAATGTGCAGTTATATCCATCTGCAAGCTTGGTGTTATAGTTCTCTCATTAC
>OY757541.1:4231980-4236980 GCA_963584105.1 Alviniconcha strummeri
TAGCTTCAGTGCTTCCATTCCTGTCGAAAAGCAGGCCCAAGTGAGTATTTTGGCAGTAATAAAATGAACACCGCATCCCTTGTCTGGAATCTCAGGTCTGTCATTTGATTAGCCTTTCCTCTCTCCTCTTGTCTTTCTGCCGAGACCTTTTGCTTTTTCTGTCCTGTCATTTTTCTGCTAATGGTCCGTTCTTCAGAAAATTCCTCAAACATTTTTCGTTAAGAATTAGGCTTTTTTTATGGTTCTTGTTCAGCAGCTAGGAAATGATCGATGCTAGGCAGCATCTGCCGCTTGCTGCCATATGGCACTGGCATTTGGCATCATGCACTTATATATAAAAATATTTTAATTTGTCTGTCTATTCCTTTCTTAAATATTTCTTGAATCTGGTATCGATAAATTAGACGAAATCATCGACAATACCAGTATGTCCTCGCTAAATAGCCCGAGTCGAACATCTTGTGCTCTTTTGACAGGAATAATATTGACGATACTAACCATTCGAATATTTGTGTTTGATGTTTGTATATATATATATGTTTGTTTTATGTTTGTGTATAGATTGTTTTTGTGAACTGACTTGACAGAGGGTTTATAATATATGAGAGGTTTTGAAAAGTACGTTTGCTTATGGCTGAGTTTCGTTGTATTGAGGTGACTCTTTGCAGTGTACGGGACGTTATAATACAGTTACTAACTAACTAACTAACTAACTAACTAACATGTCACGTGTGTTCAGGTGCACGAATTGACAAACGAATCGGCGACGGTGTGCGAGTGTAACCACTTGACCACGTTCGCCGGGGGCTGGGTGGTGGTGCCCAACACCATCGACTGGAACTACGTCTTCAACAACTTCGACTTCTACAAGAACCCTACGCTGTACGTCACGGAGAGCGTCATCCTCATCGTCTATATCATCGCCGTCATCTGGGCTCGCCACAAGGACAAGAAGGATATACAACTGGTCAGGACAGTGTGTGTGTGTGTGTGTGTGTGTGTGTGTGTGTGTGTGTGTGTGTGTGTGTGTGTGTGTGTGTGTGTGTGTGTGTGTGTGTGTGTGTGTGTGTGTGTGTGTGTGTGTGTGTGTGTGTGTGTGTGTGTGTGTGTGTGTGTGTGTGTGCGTGCGTGCGTGCATGCGATTGTGTGTGTGTGTGTGTCTGTCTGTCTGTCTGTTTGTCTGTCTGTCTGTCTGTCTGTGTCTCTGTGTGTCTGTCTGTGTATGTGTGTGTCTGTCTGTCTGTGTGTGTCTGTGTGTCTGTCGGTCCATCTGTCTGTAAGCTATGTATAGCTGATTGATTAAACTTGTATTGCATGCCTGTTGTGATGCTTTTAAAACGCTAAACAGTATTTGTTTGTGTTTATCACAGTAATTGCTAAAAATACCTACGTACTCATATCAACCACCAAAACACACAACCTAGTCGTCAAGATAAAAAAACAACTAGTTTTAGACCAAAATGACTCGATTTGTGCATTTTCTTTTTTCATTATTATTTTTTAGAAATATGTTCCAAGCCTACTTAATGGGTATTTCACGCCGTTTACTCCCCAAAAAACAGGAATCGGCGAAAGTTCTTAAGACATTATTTTCTTTTCCAGCTGGGAATTGCTCCTCTGCTGGATAATGATCCCAAGGACAAGTACTACTACGAAATTGTGGTCGTGACGGGCATGCGCAGAAACGCCGGAACTGACTCCAGGGTAGGAATTGACGTAATTGGTCGTTGTATAGTTATCTCTGTTTACACCTTGCATGAATTGTTTGTCATATTTACTTACGAGCTCAGGGTTTTGAGTGGAAGGTTATGCTAAAACAAAACTACTCACTATATTAGTATTGTTGTTGGTTATGGTTGTGGTTACTTCCATTATTTCACCGATTCCAAACCAAACATTTGGCTCTGTCAAGGTCAGGTAATATCATTCAGCTCAGCGTTCCGCTTGTGGCTTGAAAACAGGTTTCTCGCATGAGTAAAAGAGTTAGTTGCCTTGGCTCTCTCTGCATTAAATGGTAGCTAGACTGTCCTGCTTGTAGCAGCAGTAAAAGAGTTCGTTGCCTTGGCTCTCTCTGCATTAATTGTAGACAGACTGTCCTAACCTCTCTCTCCAACGATGTGGTGCAGCCAACGTACAGAACATGATCCCATTTCCTGAGAACACGGAGCTATCAAAGATTCTCTGTTTTTAACACCTTCACTGCTATGATGTCATTTGAAAACGACACATAAATGAGCGAAATCTGAAACTCTTAAGCCTTTTTGTCTTCTTTTTCGCACTGGCATGTGAAAGAATTTTCATCAAAACGCATAGCATTGAAAAAGGGCGTTACAATACCGGAAAATATACTGTTTGCAGGCGCGTCCGTGCATCTTTCAGCCAGAAGAATTGACAGGCTGGGGCAGTGAAGGAGTTAAGCTTGGGAGTCAGTCACATTGCAGTTTGGGGTGCCTTGCCTGCTGCCGAGAATTCCCACTTCCAGTTTCTTTGCTTTCCCTTTGCATATAACTCCATATTATTTCGGGAATTTTCTCCCATGTAAAGTATGTTGGGTGGCGATGTGTGAATCTTATGTACGCAAGTGATTGGATGATTTAGTCTGGCCCTGCTTATAACCTTCGTGGTTGGCTGAGCGCTAAATACCGAGAACCAAGGCACTGATCACAACTTTCGTGGTTGACAGAACGCTAAATACCGAGAACAAAGGCCCTGATCACAACCTTCGAGAACAAAGGCCGGCCCTGCTTATAAACTTCGTGGTTGGCTGAGCGCTAAATACCGAGAACCGAGGCTCTGATTATAATCTTCATGACTGGCTGAGCGCTGAATACTGAGAACAAAGGCCCTACTTATAATCTTCGTGGTTGGCTGAGCGCTGAATACTGAGAACAAAGGCCCTACTTATAATCTTCGTGGTTGGCTGAGCGCTGAATACTGAGAACAAAGGCCCTACTTATAATCTTCGTGGTTGGCTGAGCGCTGAATACTTAGAACCAATCAACTCTAACGTTTCCGATCCTTTTTAACGTCGTGCAGGTGTTCTTCATCCTGTCTGGTGAGGACGACGAGACCGATGTCCGAGAGTTCAGCGACAGCAAACGCAAGATCTTCAGGCGCGGCCACACCAACGGCTTCTTGGTGGCCACTCCCAGGTAAACACCACACCTCTGTCCACAGGTGTCGTGTCGTAAATACAGGTTTCCTCCTGTTCACCTCTCAGCGCATCGACGTTTTGCGCGTGGGTTTTGCTTTCACGGACAGCGGGATGAAATGGCCAACGGCGAAGAGTCGAGCGTAGCAGTAAAACCCTTGTGTAATGTAACGTAATGTAAAAGAATATTCATGAAACACCTACATCTAACATGAGCCCGAAGCGCAAAAGAATTAAGAGAACAGGGAAACCCTATTTAACTGTACAAGTGAATATATTTCCACACTTAATTCAGCGTCTTTCATATCCTTTCCAACACCCACGTACACACAAAGACACAAACGCACACTCACATACGCGCAACAATGACAACACGTAAGCCACAATTTGTTTGATGACTGGACTGCTCGATGTTGAATCTCCAAGCATCGGCTTAGACACCTTTCGCCCCAGACTCCGAACATCGCTTTCCGGCACCTTCCTCCAAACTCTGTCAGAACTGGTTATGCCACTGACGGGGCACTCTTTATATGCGCGCAGCTGTCCACCGACACTATCAACGCCCTCCGAAAGGTTTAGGTACTAATAAGACTATGAAAGCAGCACAGCGTCCAAGCACGCACGAAAGCATGAGGCGCGTCCACCCAGAGTGAAGAAAAAAATCCGTCTCGATTTCAAACGGTTTTTGTATTACTGCGGTCGCATACATAACATTGACGGTCATGAAAGCAACGCCCGATATAATCTGAGCTGCCTGTTACAAACTTACTGCTATTTGAGCACCAAGGAAAAAATGTCCGTTAGCTGACAGTTTGTCAACAGCTATGGCGTAATCAGTTATAGCGGAGGTTGGAGGAAATGTCGTAAACCAGAGCTTGGAGTTTAGCTTCGCGAAAGCAAGGGTGCCGGAAAGCGAGAGGCGGAGTATGCTGGGTGTTTGCAGCTGTGCTAACTGTTCATTGCCTGGCTGGATGTTGCCAGACCTCTGGGCTACCTCAACTACGCCCGCATCTGGCACGACAACTCTGGCAAGGGCAACATGGGCAGCTGGTACCTCAACTACATGATCGTGCGTGACGTGCAGACCGACGAGAAGTGGGTGTTCATTGCTGACCGCTGGTTTGCTGTGGAGGAAGACGATGGACAGGTAGGACTGTTCATATCAATGATAATGATAGTGGATACTTAGGGAGGCTAACCTGTACTGGCCCTAAGCGCTTGAAAATTCCTTAAACATTCATGTATATTGATAGCAAAAAGGTATAATGCGCGCGCACTACGCGCACACACACACACACACACACACACACACACACGGCGCGCGCGCGCGCGCGCACAGATAGGCTCATACACAAACACACACATACACACACAACACACACACACACACACACACACACACACACACACACACACACACACACACACACACACACACACGCACGCACGCGCACACACACACACACACACACACGCACACACACACGCACACGCGCACGCCACACACACACACACACACACACACACACACACACACACCGCAGGTACCCCAAAATGCAGCATAATTTCCAAGCAGCCTACATCAAACAAACAGAAGAACCATACGCTAGCTGTATGCTGCCAACACAGCTTGCCTCGTTCCATTCGTTCAGTCCCTCGTCCGCCTTACTGTCCTTCAGGTGGACCCGCATCGTCCCCGTGGCCACACGCGAGGCCATGACCCAGTTCGGATAACCTGTTCGCCGAGCGCTCCCGTAAGAACCTTGCCGACGGTCACCTGTGGTTCTCGGTGGTGGCCAGACCGCCCCAGTCCCCTTCACCTGCGTGCAGCGAGTGTCCTGCTGTCTGT
>OY757541.1:4244480-4269947 GCA_963584105.1 Alviniconcha strummeri
CATGCACGTAGCTACACCCCTGACTGGCTCTCGTGTGAATAGACCATGCACCTGGCCACACACACCCTGACTGACTGTCACTGTGAATACACGCAGCCACACACCTCTGTTTGACTGATGTATGAATAGACCATGCATGTAGCCACACCCCTGACTGTCGTGCGAAAAGACCATGCCTGTAGCCGCGCCCTCTGAATAACTGTTATGTGACTAGACCATGCACGTAGCTACACACCCCTGACTGACTGTCGTGTGAATAGACCATGCACGTAGCCACACACCCCTGACTGATTGTCGTGTGAATAGACCATGCCCGTGGCCACACCCCTTACTGTCGTGTGAATAGACCATGCACGTAGCCACACACCCCTGCCTGTCGTGTGAATAGACCATGCCCGTGGCCACACCCCTGACTATTTTGTGAGTAGACAATGCACGCAGCCACACACCCCTGACTGTCTGTCGTGTGATTAGACCATACACGTAGCTATACACCCCTGCCTGACTGTCGTGTGAATAGACCATGCCCGTGGCCACACCCTGACTGACTGTCGTGTGAATAGACAATGTACGTAGCCACACCCTGACTGTCGTGTGAATAGACCATGCCCGTGGCCACACCCTGGCTGACTGTGGTGTGAATAGACCATGCCCGTGGCCACAATCTGGCTGACTGTCGTGTGAATAGACCATGCACGTATCCACACACCCTAGCTGACTGTCGTGTGAATAGACCATGCCCGTGGCCACACCCTGACTGACTGTGGCTGCCTGTTCAGGTCTGTGTGAGCTGGACGAGCGGATGATGGAGCTGATCCGGGAGTGTAACATCATGTACGACATCCTGAAGCAAGAGGAGGGGTCGTTCGACGTCGGCTGGAAACCTAAAACGGAAAACAGCACTAGCAATGACACATCGGACTGGTACAGGTGAGTAGTTTAGTTGGCTGCTTCCGCTTCTAGCCTTCTCCGCGAAAACGTAAAACATCAACTTACTTACTTACTTACTTACTTACTTACTTACTTACTTACTTACTTACTTACTTACTTACTTACTTACTTACTTACTTACTTACTTACTTACTTACTTACTTACTTACTTACTTACTTACTTACTTACTTACTTACTTACGTTCTTACTTACGTTCTTACTCCTCGAAGAGGTAGGGCAGTTAAAGCCAGTTCTTAATTGGGCGAATGTTTCTTCGCGAACCTAGTTGGAAGTATTCGGCGAAGCTAGTTGGTTCTTAATTGGGCCAACTTTTCTTCGCGAACCTAGTTGGAAGTATTCGTCGAAACTATATTCGGGGTCCAAAAAGCTTCGCTCAACATGTTCTGGGAACATTCGCCCTATTCGGCGATCATTGCCTCTGATTGGCTGAGAGCAGAGCTCTCCTGTGGATGAAGAAAAATGAAAATAAAATGGATGACGGTGTCGCTAGGTTCTTCACTCGCTTCGGTGGGAATTTGTTTATTTGTTGACTTGTGGGAGGCGCAGCCTTGTCTCGGAGACCCAAAATGGGATAGTAGTTAGTTGAAAGACCCTGTGAGGGATGAAGTATATTAACTTGACTTGACTTGACTTTAGCCTACATTTTCGATCATGCTGTCTGCTGCGCGTCTGCCGCAAGTTCAGGCCGAAGCTTGCATCTCATTACAAGCCAGATGAGAATGAAGTAAAGTTTGGACTGTCCGAACCATTTTCGGCGAACTAAAAGTTCAATTAAGAAACGAATCATAGTTCGCCAAAGTGTCCGAAGTATGTTCGGGCAAACAAACATTCGCCCAGTTAAGAACGGGCTTAAGGTTTGATATCGGACGAACACCAAGGACTGAGAACACCACTGCCCTACCCTTCTTGGCAAATGTAGTTAGGTAGGACAGATAACATTTGATGTCGGCTGAACACCGAACCCGGTAACACAACCGCACTCTTTTCGAGGAAATGTAGCGAGGTAGGACACGTAACGTTTGACATCGGCTGAACAACAAAGACGTAACACTACTGCCCTACCCTTTGTGGGGAAATGTAGTCAGGTGGGACAGGTAACATTCTGACATCGGCTGAACATCTAGGACCGGGAGCACCACTGCCCTACCTTTTCTAGGAAATGTAGTTAGGTAGGACAGGTAATGTTTGATGTCGGCTGAATACCTAGAACAGGTAACACCACTGCCCTACCCTTCTTGGAATACGTAGTTAAGTATGACAGGTAACGTTTGATGTCTGCTGAACACCAAGGACCGCTAACACCACAGCCGTACCCTTCTTGGAAAACGTAGTTAGGTAGGACAGGTAACGTGTAATATCGGCTGAACACCTAGGACTGGCAAAACCACTGCCCTATCCTTCTTGACAAATGTAGTTAGGTAGGACAGGTAACGTTTAGTATCGACTGAACGCCTAGGACCAGCAACACCACTGTCCTACCTTGGGAAATGTAGCGAGGCAGGACAGGTAACGTCTGATATCGGCTGAACACCAAGGACCGGTAACACCACTGCCCTACCCTTCTTGGAAAACGTAGTTTGGTAGGACAGGTAACGTTTGAAGCTTGCTAAACACTTAGGACCGGTAGCACCACTGCCCTACCTTTTCGAGGAGTGAAGTAGAACAGGTAACGTTTGACATCGGCTGAACACCTAAGACCGGTAACACCACTGCCCTACCTTTTCGAAGACTGAGGACAGACAGAGACACAAAGACAGACACAGGGAGAGAGGTGGAGACGGGTTGGTGTGCACTTGAAGACCGAGTGATAGACAGTAACACACAGAGAGACACAGGCAGAGAGGGAGCAAGCGATCAGCATCTACCTTTTGTCTTTTTTCTGTTCTCCTGCAGCTACACGAAAGCGAGCGATCTGGACGGGTACCCGTACTGGGGTCAGCTGGCGTTGTACGCTGGCGGCGGTTACGTCGTTCCTCTCAAAGGATCCAAGACCGACCTCATCGCCCTCATGAACGAACTGGAGCAGAACCAGTGGATTGACCGCTACACCAGGGCCGTCTTCGTGGAGTTCACCACATACAATGCACAGGTCAGAGCTGGATGTTTTGTTCCAGAGCTGGGTCTAGGTCGTAGTCCTCTGGAACAGGCTGCCAGACACACTCCAGAATGCAGAAGTCCTTTCGGCCGTGGCTCAAATCAAATTTTTTCCAACTCCTTAGTCACCCACCGGCCTCCTCATTCGCTTCACCGGATCTCTTTGTCTACAGTCCCCTTCCTGTATCCCTTCACCGGATCTCTTTGTCTACAGTCCCCTTCCTGTATCCCCTCACCGGATCTCTTTCTCTACAGTCCCCTTCCTGTATCCCTTCACCGGATCTCTTTGTCTACAGTCCCCTTACTGTATCCCTCACCCGATCTCTTTGTCTACAGTCCCCTTCCTGTATCCCCTCACCCGATCTCTTTCTCTACAGTCCCCTTCCTGTATCCCTCACCCGATCTCTGTCTCTACAGTTCCCTTCCTCTATCCCTTCACCCGATCTCTGTCTCTACAGTCCCCTTCCCGTATTCCTCTCCTCAAAGTTCCCTCCCCTTATTCCTTCGCTTCTGTCTTTGTGTCTATTGCCAAATTTAGGTCTGAGTGGGTGCATCTCGTCAGCCAGAATTGTCCTCAGTTTGCTTGGTTTAAACAAATATTTATTCCAGACAAACTAAAGATAAAGTGAATTATTGTGTGTTCATCAACAAGCTTTTAGAGCTTATGGGCGATGAGCGCATACAGTTGTTAAAAAAAAAATGTACGGCGGACGAACAATTTCGCCTAGCTAACAGTAAAGAATAAATGAGATGTAACAAAAACAACAGCAGCAGAAGCAACAGCAACAACAACAAAAACCACGAGGAAACGAAGAAAGAACCTGAAAATAAAGCAAAAAACGAAGTCACTAGGAAAAAATCCAAACAAATTGTAGTAAAAAAACATAACACTGTCAGTTTGCTTGTCACTGACCAGTGCCTACACTGCGGACATGGACGCTTTACAACGGAACAAATCTCATCCAAGTGACTGATCCCGCTTCTCGACCTGGACGTGTTTCAGGTGAACCTGTTTGGCATCGCCTACATTCTGGCTGAGTTCCACCCGACAGGGGGCGTTGTGCAGAGCTATCGGTTTGAGCCGGCCTTACTGCTTCCTTACATGACGCAAGCCATGTTGTTCCAGCTGGTCTGCGAGGGATTCTACTGCTTCTTCATCCTCTTCTTCATCATCAGGCTCCTCCGAGTTCTCATCAAGCAGAAACTCTCCTTTTTCAAGGTAATACTAATAATTTCCTCTTCCTCTTCGTTTAAAGTCTTTCCACATAAGTGATATTAGAATGAATAATAATAATGGGTACTTAAAGTTCCTAACCCGTACGGGCCCTTAGTGCTTACAAATTCTTTAAACGTACATATATTGACAAGAACGAATCAGTGCGCGCGCACACACATACACACACACACACACACATCCACACACACACACACACACACACACACACACACACACACACACACACACACACACACACACACACACACACACACACACACACACACACACACACGTTTCTGCTTCTGAGAAGTGACCCTGGGCGGTTGATGGGACTTTTAAGATCCAGTCCTTATTGCATCCTGTGCTTCTGGTCCTGTGCTACTTACACTTGTGTTTCTGTTTCTGAGAAGTGACCCTGGGCAGTTGACAGGACGTTAAGATCCAGTCCTTACTGTATCCTGTGTTTCTGGTCCTGTGCTACTTACTCCTATGTTTCTGCTTCTAAGAAGTAAAGTTGGGCAGCTGACGGGACGTTAAGATCCAGTCCTTACTGTATCCTGTGCTTCTGGTCCTGTGCAGGATTTCTGGAACCTGGTGGAGATGGGCATCATATCCATGTCTCTGGGAGCCATCGTCATCTACTTCTACCGCATGTTCGAGACGAAGAAGCTGACGAAGCGCTTCAAGGAAAGCAACGGGATGGACTACATCAAGTTCCAGTACGTGGGCTACTGGAACGAGATCTTCACCTACATGATGGGCTGGACTGTCTTCTTCGCCACCCTCAAGTTTATGAGGCTTCTCCGCTTCAACAAGCGGATGTCTCTGCTGGCCGCCACCCTGAAGAACGGGGCCAGGAGCCTGCTGCACTTCAGCATCATCTTCTGGATCGTGTTCCTGGCCTTCTCCATGCTCTTCTTCCTCAGCTTCATGACCATCGACATCAAATACTCCTCCTTCATGGGATCCGTCGTGTCCGGGATCCTGATGATGATGGGCAAGTTCGACATCTACGCCATGACTATGGCCGAGCCCATCCTCACACAGGTCAGGGCGTTAGGACCTCGTGCTCTTCCTCCTCGTTTTTTTTTTTTCTTTTTTTTTTTCTGTCTGTCTGTTTTTCTGTCCTCAGGCGTTCGGGACTTCCACAGTATGATTTTGTTCTAACCAGGACTTCCACGTTATCATTTTGTTCTAACCAGACGTTCATGACTCTGTTCGGCCCTGCGCTCATGACTTCCACGTTATCATAATTTTTTCTAACCAGGCGTTCATGACTTCCACTTTATTATAATTTTTGTTCTAATCAGACGTTCATGGCTCTGTCCTGCCCTGCCCTCATGACTTCCACGTTATCATTTTGTTCTAACCAGACGTTCACGACTTCCACGTTATCAAGTTCTTCTACACCGACGTTCATGGCCTCTATGTTATCATTTTGTTCTGCGTAGGCGTTCATGACGTTTACGTTATCATTTTGTTCTGCATAGGCGTTCATGACGTTTACGTTATCATTTTGTTCTGCATAGGCGTTCATGACTTTTACGGTATCATTTTGTTAGAACAAACTGATAACGTAAAAGTCATGAACGCCTATGTACGCCTGTGTTAGAACCAGACGTTCATGGCTCTGTTCTGCCCTGCCCTCATGTCTTCCACGTAGTCATAATTTCTGTTCTAACCAGACGTTCACAACTCTGTTCTAACCAGACGTTCACAACTCTGTTCTAACCAGACGTTCACAACTCTGTTCTAACCAGACGTTCACAACTCTGTTCTAACCAGACGTTCACAACTCTGTTCTAACCAGACGTTCACAACTCTGTTCTGCCTCGCTCTCAGGTGTTCATCTTCTTCTTCGTGGTGTCGGTCACCTTCGTCATCGTCAACATGTTTGTGTCGATCCTGAACGAGACCTTCGGCGCCGTGAGGGCCGACATCAACAAACAGAGCAACGACTACGAGATCATCGACTTCATGATCTCCCGTTTCCGCCGCTTCACTGGGTTCGGCGCACAGCAGCATACCACGCTGACACCGGAGGAGCTCAGGAACCAGGAGCAGGAGAGGAGGTCGGTGTCGCTCTGTTTGTGTGGGGATTTGGGTTGGTTGGTGGGTGGGGTGGGTTGTTTGTGGGGCGGGGGGGGGTGACTTTGCTGATTAAGAATAGAGCATTTTATTAAGTCCCATTGCCCTGTGGTACTTGTTGGTGTGTGATTGTGTGTGTGTGTGTGTGTGTGTGTGTGTGTGTGTGTGTGTGTGTGTTTGTGTGCATGTGTGTGTGACTCTGTGTGTGTGTGTGTGTGTGTGTGTGTGTGTGTGTGTGTGTGTGTGTGTGTGTGTGTGTGTGTGTGTGTCCATGTATGTTGATATATTTATATTTGGCTTACAGATTTGATTCGATTTGACACGGACAATTCTGTGTGATGAACTGTTTAGCAGCTAGGCTAGGAAGGGGGCGCGGGGGGGAGGGGGGGGGGAGGGGAGAGCAAGTGAGACAGACAGACAGACAGACAGACTGTTACATTTTAATTCAATTCCATGTGATTCTATGTGATAAACATTTTAGTAGCCACGACTACGTGTGGGATGTGTGAGGGGAGAGAGGGAGAGAGGGGGGAAGAGGGAGTGGAGGGGTTAAGAGACTGAACTCTAAGCCTTGATCCGCTGTCACACGACTGAACGTGCTTCACGTGTCCCCAGATACGCCGAGGGCATGACCAGCTCCTGCGTGGACGACTTCCCGGACCGCATCGACCGCCTGCTGCACTCCATCTCCAACGTGTACATGGACCAGGAGACCATGACGGCCATGTTGGACAAGAGAGGCTACCAGCGCGGTGCTGGACCCGGCGCCGGAGCCAGAGGCGGGTACGACAACATGGGCTTCACGGGCCCCAAGGGTCGAGCCAGCGAGCTGTCCAAGGTGCACACTCACTGAGGAGCCGATGGTCGGGGTACGCCTCGAACACCTGCCCACGACGCTGCGGTTTTTTGCGGTTTTCAACCGTAACGCTTCTAATACTGGGACTCTCTCGCCATGACCTGTAGATCCGAGATGTAACCCGTCATCGAACGGCGAGACGAACGTAGTATTCTCCAAGAATAAACAGTCGTTTGTTTCTGTTTTCTTAAGGGATAGGGTTTGTACCGTCTAGAACTGATTGATTGATTAAACTTTATTTCTCAACTGTGAAGATATTAGCACAAAGGCCGACTCACATATCTGCCGTTGCTACGGTACTAGAAATAACCAAGACATTCACAGTGAAATATTATGAACCGAAGCAAGGCATAATCTTTCAGCTGAAGACGTGTTGAACCATTGTTGAACAGGCTTTCCGTCAGGCGCTTTTCCACTTGGGCTGCTTCAGTGCCAGGCCAAAATATGGCTTCCTGGCCAGTATATACACTAAGACATTAACACTGATAGAAGATGGTGACCCATAATGAACGTAAGTTCAGTTCTTGTCCAAACCTCGCTTTCATTTCCTCGAATCTAAACTGACCATCGCAGAACGAGTTTTCCCTCCCTGCTATGACTTAGCTCTGAAACTACCCGCATGAACTCTTTCAGAAAGAGTTGTCAGTAGTAAACGTACAACCAAAGAGCAAAAACAAAAATTACCTTAGCACAGCAATTTTGTAAATTCGTTAACTGAATGCTTGGTGTTGTTTTGTTGTTGTTGTTTTCTGCGATCGACCCGCCCTGCACTCAAATCTTTGCCGATGGGGGAGGAAAGTGGTCTCTAAATGGAACCTGAGAAAATGCCAGCATTCAAGGCCCTGACGGTTTTGTCGTTTGGTATTTCCTCTACAGCTTTGGATGAGGACACGTCAGTAGACAGCTGCATGTAGCCTGCAGAGCACGTCGTGTAATCCTAGTATGAAAAGCGCATCTCCCACTTGTGTTCGTGGCGGTCGTTTTGAGATTCAACGCCACATTTGCCATTCAGTTTTCCTACACCACCACGCGGACTAGCTGCTCAAAGTCCTGAACACACACACACACACACACACACACACACACACACACACACACACACACACACACACACACACACACACACACACACACATACACAAACACACACACACACACACACACACACACACACACACACACACACACACACACACACACATACACGCGCGCGCAATGAGATTTCAACGCTACATCTGCCATTCAGTTTTTTTCCCTACACGACTACACGGATTAGCTGCTTAAAATCCTGCGCAGTTTCAGCGATAATGAAATGCACACACACACACACACACACACACACACACACACACACACACACACACACACACACACACACACACACACACATACACGCGCGCGCAATGAGATTTCAACGCTACATCTGCCATTCAGTTTTTTCCCTACACGACTACACGGATTAGCTGCTCAAAATCCTGCGCAGTTTCAGCGATAATGAAATGCACACACACACACACACACACACACACACACACACACACACACACACACACACACACACACACACACACACACACACACACACACACACATATATACACCTCCCCCTCTCTCCCCCTAAAATAAAACACATTTCAAGCACTATACCGCTGTTTTTGATACCATCGGAAAGGTTTCTTTCGTTTGTGTATTGTTTATTACCTCCGTACAGAACTGGAGCAAACAATGATAAACAATCAATAAATAAACAAATACGTGACCGTTGAACTATTTATTCAAGTGGCATGCTGTGATTGAAGCTGAAATATTATCTGCCCTGTTATCATTTGTTGATGGAGTCCACTCGAGCTGATGTTCTATAAATATTGTTATAAATGAACAGAGTTCTTTCAAAAGCCTAGTTTGGTGAATAACACTTGTTCTTTGTTTAACCATTCATCGTTCACAGAACGCGAAAATCTTTGTATAGTGTTTTTATTACTTTCATGAAGTCGCCATCTTTAGCCCTCAAAATGGCAGCCTCTCTCCGTCGTTCTTTCTGGCATTTTCAAAAACAAAACAAACTGATGAAGCTCAGATAGCTTACTTCTTATGACCACATGATTGTCGTTTAGGTTGTTCATTTTCCATAGACAGCAGCAGCCAGTTTGCGAAAACGTTTCCGTTTTGTTGGGTTTAGTGTCAGGGATATGAAACGAAGAGGTGCAAAGCGCCTTCCATTACCTTTTTATGGAACGCATTCTGGTTCATCGGCTTGTTTGTTTGAGAGGGGAAAAGTGGATGTCTGTTGGCGAGGAGAAAAAAGCGGTGAACAACAATGAATCTGTACTCACCAATAGAAGACGGGACACGGATGCAAAACAGTTCAATGTTTCGACGTAAAATGTCTTCGTCAGAAACAACTGAAATGACTATTACTAACAGAAAGACTTCAACAACAAAAAGACAAGAAAGAAGCCAAAAGAAGACATACAGTTAATTAACGACGGGGAGGTAACTATCGCGTTGTTGTATCGTGAGAATTACTTCCCCATCATTTTTTTTAACTTCTCTCAAAAGTGATTATCTGAATTTCCACGTAAATCAATCTGAGGTACAAAAAAGGAAAAGAAATATACGCGAAAAGAAACGCCTTAACGCTTCTTAGACTTTGGTTATCAGTAACACTTCAGCAGCGTTTCGCATCTCTTTATTTCATATCCCTGTTTTGAGTTTCTTCATGTGTGTGTGTACCGTGTTGCCCTGTCGAAAACGAAAGGAATTTCTCCTGGATTGTGCCTGTGTTTGCGATAGAATATAATTATACATAATGATTACCCGTCACCATAGTGGTTTATCCCAAAGTATGCAATCGTAGTGTATACTCTGGTGTACAACTGAGTGTTGTCTCTCTGTGTACTCCGTCCACTTATTGCCGTCCCATACCCCGGTTCTGCTGGTTTATCTACTTTTTATTTTAAGCCTACAGTGTTGGGCCGTAGAAAGAAAGACAGAACTTTTTTAACATCAATATTTTATTGCTATTCCGTCCAGTTGTATCGTTTCGCTTTTTTCATGTTTTGAGTGTTTTTGTCGTTGTTCTGATAAATTCTAACCATTCAACAAAATCCAGTTTGCTCTATTTCGGTTTTATGGAGTTCTTTCTAGGTAAGCACTGAAGGAGTCATTATATTACAGTTGTTCCTTCTCCCTGTAAAGAGATGCACACTGAACGTTTGTGCGAAACAGCTGTTGGTTTCCAGCTACTTGCCTTCTCGTCTTTTTTTTCTTGTCTTTTTTTTTTTTATTCTTCTGTCGTTCGTTTGGTTTTGCTTTACGTTTACTTTTGAGGGGGTCGGTGGGGTTCGTTCATTACCAACAAATTGCCTCACAGCTGGTACATCTTGTAACGGAGAAGCTAGATGATGTGCAGCATTAAATACTAATGTGGGCCAAACTTATCTTCCGAGGAAGAAGCTCTTCTCTATTGATTAAAATAATATTTTCAGTCAACAAGAAGTTAGTGGGGAAAAATCTGCTGATATTGGCCAAGGCACTGTATTCTGTATTGTACATGTGTTTCACCCTGGTTTGGCCGTCACGGTTGACTGGGTGTTAAAAATCAGATATGTGTCCATGTGTTGGGCTGTGGCACAACTACATCCGATTTCCCGTTGTCTTTAGGAGGTTAAAATGGTATTTGGGATCAATGAGAAGATGGCACAAAAGATCCGATGAGGAGTGGTACACGGTAGATTGCACTGAACCATGGCAAAAATGTAGTCAGTTACTTGTCTTTGCTCTTAAATCTTTATTTCTGCTCAATGGGGCAGCAGTGTTGAGTCACTGTGACTTTTCTCGATGGATTTCGGATTCAGTTAATTCGGCTCCTTACTTGCCACAGTGTTTTGTCGTTTTCCGTGTTTCATACTGAAGAAATGAACTGACACTGCTGTTTAAAAAATAGAAAGTGTGAAGTGTCCTTTATCAATCCGTCCAAGATTGTACAGAAGACTGGTATTTATTTCGTAACGTTTACAGTTTTAAACTGTTGTATGTTCTGTGTTGTCAAACAAACAGAATAGACTGTCGTGTTGTTTTCAGAGTTAGTAACCCATTTCAAAAATCCTTTAAACTGCAATTAAATGTTCTCCTATACTTTTTTTTCTTCTTCTTTTTCTTCACTTTTTCGAAATATTTGTTATCTATTTACCTACCTTTATTCCTTCTTCTTTTTTTTTCTTTTCTTTTTTTTTTCTTTTTTTCTTTTTAAATTAACTTCTTTACTTTGTTAAAATTTATATCTGTTTATTATTTTGTCATGGCTTTATGTATTGACATGGTTTGTATTCAAGTTTCAAGTGCACTCCAGTTGTGATAGTTATCGTGTATGGAGAAAAACGTTGCTTTGTTTTTGTTTTCTTCCTTTTGTATTTAGTTTTTTCTTATCGAACTATTTATTGGTTGATCATGCTGTAAATCCCTTGCATTGTATTGCGGTTTTACAGGTCATCTCCCGCCGAACAGTGGTCCCTTCTGCTGCCGATGTAAATTTCAACTGAGCGTATCAATTGTCTATCAAACTCTGTGGTCTATTACTGCTTGAGTCCTGTTATTTTATAATGTTCTGTTGTCTACAGCTGTTTATTTCCAATCAATCCAACAACTGCTGCTCGCACAATATAGTTATTTTAAAGTCAACTGCAATGATAAGTTATAAGGTTTTATTGACAGGTATAACAGTCTACAGTTGAAAAAGATATATTTATAGCTATGAGCTGCTGCTGATTAAAATAGTTGCTGCAACAAGAATGAAACTTGGAGATTTGTTCTCTCTCTCTCTCTCTCTCTCTCTCTCTCTCTCTCTCTCTCTCTCTCTCTCTCTCTCTCTGCGTTTAAGTGTAATGATGATGATGAGTTGATGCTTAATGTCCTCAGATGTCATTTGACATATTCGGGACAAGTTGTGACCAATGCCGAAGCACGGTTCAGTAAAATCCACATACGTAAGGTGTATGCGTGTTTAGCTGTAACCTGCCACCTGCACTTTTTGGCAGAATGACCGGGATTTTTTACGTGCTACTGTGGTAACATGGGGGTGGAACGGATACCGAAATAAGAGTCAGCACAGAAAGTCGACCCTGGAGAAGAAAATTCTTCCCGTTCCAGCAGGGATTCGAACCCGCGACCTTTCAATCACGAGTCCGGTGCTCTAACCACTGAGCTATCCCCGATGAGTTGATGCTTAATGTCCTCAGATGTCATTTGACATATTCGGGACAAGTTGTGACCAATGCCGAAGCACGGTTCAATAAAAGCCACATACGTAAGGTGTATGCGTGTTTAGCTGTAACCTGCCACCTGCACTTTTTGGCAGAATGACCGGGATTTTTTACGTGCTACTGTGGTAACACGGGGGTGGAACGGATACCGAAATAAGAGTCAGCACAGAAAGTCGACCCTGGAGAAGAAAATTCTCCCGCCGTTCCAGCAGGGATTCGAACCCGCGACCTTTCAATCACGAGTCCGGTGCTCTAACCACTGAGCTATCCCCGCCCCCGCCAGCTATCCCCGCCCCATTAAGTGTGATATATATATAAAGAGAGAGAGAGAGGGTGTGTGTGTGTGTGTGCAAAGTGAAACTTTATAAGGGTCTGAGCGCATACACATTTTAACTGGACGTGATTGAAATTTTAAGACATCATAGCCTAGCTTCAAAAGTTCCCACGACTGTGCACAAAACAATATTGCATGCTTTCGAGTAACATCTAGAACCATCTGAAAGACATCCACTGAAAATCCATGATCTGTTCAAAGTTAATTTTATTTGTAGAAACACAATATCACAAAAAAAGGATAGGCACAAAAATAGGTGTACAAAATCAACAATAAATGGACAAAACGCCAAAAGGCGCGGATAGGCCCCGTTCGTGCATAATTTATGCAACTTGCCTTTAAACACTACAAATGATAGAGCGTGATGGACTGCTAAAAATAGAACAGACACGTATCCAGGCGGACCACAAGTAGTGGTCACCGAGGATCTACATTAATTAGCAACAAATTCATCGAAGGAAATTGAAGCTGAAACCCTAACCAATGAACAGTGATGTCCAACAAAAGAGATATACTACAGCCAAAAGGCTGTGGTGTACACCTTGGAAACAATATAGAAGCACGTGTACGTTTTATACGATGAAGGAGAAAACCAAGAAAGCAGTTCTAAAGCACCAACTAAGACACGGCATTGCGAAATTGGTTTTATATTTGTAAGGTATCACTCTTGGGAACATTCCTTAGCATTTCTTTTAACTGGTTTAGGAATTTCGGTTCATATAGTGCTGAATATATGCTGCCAGCATTTTCTGAAGGTTAAGTAGACCTAAACACAGAAAGGTTCAAACGAACGCTTATTTATTTTTAGAACGCTAGCAGTCACTCTGTTTCAGATTGTTGTTAAGTAGAGCTGTTTGTGATTCACGTTTTGTTCCGATGCATTGCACTTAACACTCAAGTATGCCAAAAATTATCAGCAGTTTCTATTTCCATGCTGCAGAGCTTACACGCGGGAAAGAGATGGAAACAAAGCATGACTATGGTTTCTTTGTCGCTTCATATTACGAAATACAGTTGACTGGATCAAAAATTTCATAATTAATTGTGTTGATGATACTGTAACCTTTTGCATAAACTGTTTCTCTTATTGCCATCTGTTCTTAAATCTAAAGAAAGGGTAATCTGAAAGGTTAAATCCAAGGACAGATATGAAAAATCTAAATGGCCGTGCATTCTCACACAACCAGTCAAAGACGCTGCACTGGCATTACGTTGAAAAACTGGACATGAAAACTGATTCCAGATTTTCCGCCATTCTCCTAGGATTTAACCTCCCGAAATTAGCTAAACTTTACTGCACCCGAACATTTATAAAAGCTGTGACAAAACTCATCAAGTGCCACACTGAGACTGGATCACCTGGCAGAATCCTGTGAACCTTTCCAGCTAGAGTTACGTCCCACCAATTTGTTAAAAACGTCATCAAAATCTGTATGGTCCCACGAGGGTTGTTAGGATAGGAGCGTCATGTTCAGGCGGATGACTACTTTTTCCCGAAGGTTCCTTCTCCCTTGTAATTGCCGACGTAGCCCTTGTTTTCCACGATGTCTTCTCGTCCCTCCTTGCCTTTGCCTTTGCCGCTTTCATCGAAGCGGGCCTGGTGGGAGCCCGTGTACTTGCTGGTGTCTGTCAGTCGGTCCACCACGGCTGCTGTCTTGCCTTTCTGTGGACACGGTGAAAGAGGGCGGACAACAATGTACAATAAACTTTATTGCCTACTGTCAATACACTGATTGCACGAGGAATGTTTTGTGGTGCCAAGAAGACACCCATCACACGTTCACTCCAATCATAAAACATTAAATTACAACAGCTGCAAACAAACGTCACGGTAAAAAGTCATTCACAGATAAAAACATGAAAGAATCCCATTGGCATCAAGCTTTGCATATCACATAAAACTGCCACTTCCCAATGACCCCCTCTTAAATGTTACTGCCCTAATAAAAGCAATTATAAAAATTATCTACAACAAATTAATTAGTTAACCCCGCCGGCTTACTCCGCTGGCCAATATCACCCTGACCCATCCAAGATCCTACGCACTAAAAACATCCCCGCCTGGACTCAGTTGACATGGGAAGGGGGCTAGTGCAAGGTCGCCTATAGGGGTCACTAGCCTGTTACACCCAGTGCGCCCCCAACCCCCTCCCTCCGCTACCCCCACCCTCACCTCGAGCAACAACACAACACGTGCGTGCGGTTAGGGGAAACTACTCTGGACAAAGGCGGAGACGAAGCAGACGGTATTCGAAGGCGAAATTAAAAAAGAAAAGAAAAAGGAGCTAGTGTATATGAGCGGGAGGTGCTTCCACTTCCAACATGAAATAGAATGTGGGGAATATATTCAGGTAAACATATTGTCGACTAGCAGGAGTGCGCGTGTAGACATAAGTGCGTGTGCGCTCACACACACAAACACACATGCATACTCTCTCTCTCTCTCTCTCTCTCTCTCTCTCTCTCTCTCTCTCTCTCTCTCTCACACACACACACACACACACACACACACACACACACACACACACACACGCACGCACGCACGCACGCACGCACGCACGCACGCACACACACACACACACACACACACACACACACGCATACACAGTGAGAGTGATACACACACACTCGCACAAACAAACGTACACAGACGTAGCCTACACACATGCGCCCCGCCCCCCCCCCCCCCCCCACACACACACACACACACACACACACAAACACACCAACTCACGCGCGTGGACACACACACATATACACAAACACACACACACACATACATGCGCGCGTACGCACGCACGCACACACACACACACACACACACACACACACACACACACACACACACACACACACACACACACACACACACACACACACACACGTATTCCTTCATGTTGTTTCCTTTTTCCTTTTCTTTTTTAACGAATAGACGAGGCAACTTACCCCAGTATCACTCTTCATCTCTTCGAGTTTGCTGACCAGCTTCTTCTTCATCTTGGCGAGCTCTTCCTGGGCCTTGGGGTCATCCGGAGACTTGGCCTTGACCTTGAAGGCCGCCACATCAGGCAACAGCTTCTTCACGAAGTCCTCGTCGCTGATCTTTTTCCTGCACAGCAATGATCACAATGACGACGACGACGAAGACGATGATGGTGATGACGAAATTAAATTATTCAACCACCAAGGGTAGAGGTATAAATGAACTAAGAGTTTGGGTCTGCATCGGAGCTCAGGAAAGTCGAGGTGGCCGTCCTGGGCTCCCTTCCCTAATAAGCCTACTGTTTCTGTGGACATAAAGCAACACTGAAATGAACTGGATCTGCAAATGGGTTTATTCAGTCCAGGTTTCGACACCCAGATCCTCAGAGCTCAGAGGTGGACCCCTTCCCAACCCCGACCCTCTCACCCTTCCCATGTCCCTAATAAACCATCACGGTCTCTGTGGAGCAGAAGTATCGTCAAACTGGCGGCTCAGTCCCTCTAGAAATCGGAGCTGGGTGAACAAGGTTGGTTGAGTGTTGCTTTACGTCCACAGAAACCGTAGGCGTATTAGGGACGGGAGCCCAGGACGTCCACCTCGACTTTCACACGGCTCCTGAGCTCAGTGTGAACAAGGAGGTGGACCTGGGCTCTTATGATCCCCCCCCCCCCCCCCCCACTCGTCCCCCCTCCTCGCTCCCACCATCCCCACCCCGCCCCCTGTTTATGTCCTTAATAAACCATACGGTTTCTCAGTGTGGACATAAAGCATCATGGAACAGGTGGCTTAGTTCCCCTAGAAATAATCAGAGCTGTGTAAACAGAGAGGTGTGCCTGGGCTGTTATGCCCCTCTCCCCCCCCCCCACCCCCAGCAACCATCCCCACCCCGCCCCCTTTTTTATATCCTTAATAAACCATACGGTTTCTGTGGACGTAAAGCATCATCGATCAGGTGGCTCAGTCCCCCTAGAAATCAAAGCTGAGCGAACAGCGAGGTGGGCCTGGGCTCTTATGCCCATCCCTTCGTTCCCCCCCCCCCTCCCACCACAACCAACCCCCACCCTGCCCTCTTTGTTTTCTGTCCTTAACCCTTTCACCTCCAGTAAAAGTGCCAAACTCGAAATGCTTCTCATGAGCACGTGAAAGATCTTCTATCAAAATGGACAGTATTGAAAGGAGATTTGCTATCAGACCATCAGATATACTGTTTTCAGGCGTGTATGTGTGCACTTTTCAGCCCGGAAATTTGACAAGTTGCGGCAATGAAGGGGTTAATAAACCATACGGTCTCTGTGGAAGTAACGCGGCATCATCGAACCACCTCCTTTCAACCCTATGCAGGACTGTACAGAGTTACTTCCCTTGAACTGTAACGGTGCTATGAACACGCGCTCAATAGACAGCTGGTTTAATGTTATGACACAGACCAAGGTTTTCATGCATGTATGAAAATCGTTTTCTTGCCCAGCAGTGGTAACGATGACGACAACGACGATGACATGATGATGATGACGATAAAATCAAACTATTCTGTCACAGGAACAGCTATAGCCTATAAATTAACTCAGAGTTTGGCCGGTCTTCTGTGGGGTTTGTTTAGTACAAGCGGCTTCGACACCCAGGCCCCCAGAGCTCAGAGCTGTGGAAACAGGGAGGTGGATCTGGGCTCTCATTTCCCCCCTCCCCCCCCCCCCCCCCCCCCCCCCCCCCACACACACACACACACTCCCCCACCCTCTGCTGCCCCCAATAAATCATAACCGTGAACTCAGTGATGGAAAACATCATCAACTTGAACCGCCGGCGGTTTCGACCACTGTCAGCTCAGAGCTGTGTGAACAGGAAGTTTTCTGGCATCTAATCCCCCCTTTCCACCCCCACCCCCCAACTCCCGTCCTTATTACACTATACAGTTTCTGTTGACGTAAAGCGTCGTGGAAGCACCAGGACCGACTCCAACATTCTTTCAGTCCCCTGTATGAACTGACATACAGAGTTACCTCCCTTCAACTGTATGGCCCGAATACGCCAATAGTTCCCCAAGAGTCGCCCCGCGTTTTCCTGCATGTACGAAAACAAGCCCTTGTTTCGGTCCACAGTTTCCACGTGATAGGAAACTGATGTTCATCAGTCAAGTCGGAGTCAACAGCTGTCTGTTCCAACTGGTGTGACTGAATCTAACGTTAATCAGCTAGCTAAGACAAAGTCAGCACTTGTCCGTCACTTGTCCGTGCCACCTAACGTGAAAACTAACGTCAATCAGACAAGTCAGAGTCAACAGACGTCAGTAAACACACACACACACACACACACACACACACACACACACACACACACACACACACACACACACACACACACTTCCTCCCTGAAACATGCTTGAAGAAACAAAAGCAAAACACCAACGTCAAAGATGACAAAGCCAATAGACACCCAGACCCTCAGAGCTCAGAGGGTGAAGCGCGTGCGTGCGTGCGTGCGTGCGTGTTGACGTCAGTTGACTCTGACTTGACTGAGTGACGTTAGTTTCACGTAAGGCGGTACGGACAAGTGCTGACCCTGTCTTAGCTATCTGATTAACCCATATATGGCCAGATTTTTTTTTAACATTACATTGCCTGATGCGAAAGGCCCACCGTTCTTTTACAAACAGTGGCCTCCTCCAAACAGTAACAGAAGGAAACACTCAACCTCCTCTTCTTTGTATCAAGGAAGTCCCTCTTCAGAGCTCCATGTCAGCAAAGATTATAAACACGTTATCATGAATTTCGCTTGGAGCGCCTGACGATCCTCGCGTCTTATATAACAGCGAGCCAGGATGACCCATCTTTGTATTTATAATCTTTGATGTCAGTAAGAGGCCAAAATTACAGTCAGCTAAAAACAGACTAACAAAAAACAGTTATGCGTCCTGAATATGGGACGGTGGGTATAAATGGGTTACCGTTAGATTCAGTCACACCTGTGAGCCGGTTTGGTCTAGCGGTAAGGCTGGTAAGCAGAGGGACCTCGGCTCAAATCGGCTTCGGCTCTGCTTTCACTTCAAAAGTTGTGGTCTGTGGACACTGTCTTGTGACTTTGTCCCTCACAATTATAAAACATTAAAATGGCTCTCATCGCTGCCCACCTTAATGCAGAAGTCATTCGGTGGTGACAGTGTAGCGATATGTATATAATCTCCCTCTTCCCCCCCCCCCCCCCACCTCCATACCCCCTTCCCCCCTTCTCCCCGTCCCTAATAAGCCTTATGGTTTGTGTGGCCGTTAAGCAGCATGTTGACTTCAGTGACACACGTCCCCACTCCCACGCCTGGCTGCACTCACGTTTTCTTGTCCTGGTGCTTGGACATGATGCTAGCCTCACAGTTGGAGATGGTGGTGCTGTTCTCGCCCAAGCCATCCTTCAGGATCTTCCTCACTGTCGTGCCCTTGCCCAGCTTCTTCTCGGCTGCCGTCAGCTTCTTCGCTTGTTCCTTCTCCACACACAGCTGGAAGAACTCGCAGCAAAGCTGATCTATGTCGTCGGATGCAGCCATCGTGGAGGATCACTGCACAAGTAGTAGTAATGGGGAGTGATCACAGGGACTGGTCTGCACAGGCTCTAAGGTCTTACACATTCTTTAAATGTACATATTTTCAAGATTCAGTGCAGACTACGCGCGCGCGCGCGTGCACACACACATATACACTCACACACACTCACGCACGAACGCACGCATGTACGCACGCACGAACGCATGAACGCACGCACGCGCGCGCACACACACACACACACACACACACATTCTCTCTCTCTCTCTCTCTCTCTCTCTCTCTCTCTCTCTCTCTCTCTCTCTCTCTCTCACACACACACACACACACACACACACACACACACACACACACACACACACACACTCATTTTCTCTCTCTCTCTCTCTCTCTCTCTCTCTCTCTCTCTCTCTCTCTCTCTCTCTCTCTCTCTCTCTCTCTCTCACACACACACACACACACACACACACACACACACACACACACACACACACACACACACACAGTCGTATATCAGTGCAATGGGACTGGGGAGGGGAGAAAGGTTTTCAGGAAAGATTCAAAAGAACTGAAATGGAGCACTGATTCACGTTTGAAAGCAGATGATGTGGAAATTCGCACGATGAAATGATCGGGGCCTATGTTAACTGCGCTACGACATTCGTCTTGTGTTTCGAGGCCTCGCCAAGTCAGAGCTGTAACGGCCTAAACTTCATCCTCCGGTTTCCACCTCGTCATCCTCATCTTTCATCTTTTTCATCTTTCTCCTGCTTCTCCCCTTCTGCTTTAGTCTTTAATATATATATACTTCGTTAATCCCTTGGAGTAAATGCAAAAACTTCGTACGAATACTGTCTGTGAAAACCTTAAGTAGAAAGAAGGAGTGAGTGAACACCTGCTGGTGAGGCTGACGAAACAGAACAGCTCTAGAGAAATGCACTCACCTATACGACGAAACACAAGGAACAATTATACACAAGCGCTTTCGTCAGAACGTCTCCCTGTCGAAAGCGTTTGTGTTTAATTGTTCCTTGTGTTTCGTCGTATAGTGAGTACATTTCTTAAGAAGAATAAAAAAAATTAAAAGGTTGAGGTGTGTGTGTGCGCGCGAGCGCGCGCGTGTGTGTGCGTGTGTGCCGTGCGCGCGCGCGCCTGGGTGTTGGGGGGGGGGGTGCACGCGTGCATGTGTGTGTGTCCGTGTGTGAGAGGTGGGTAGTGTGTGTGAGTGCGCGTAGGTATGTGCGTGCGGCGTGTGTGCGTGCGTGCGTATCCGTGCGTGTGCGGTGTGTGAACGTGCGCGCGAGAGGGTGTAATTGCGTGCGTGTGTGTCAGTGCGAATGAAAAAAGACGATCACAAGAGTCGAGAGGAAAAAAAGAGAAAACAGCAAATCATTTCAAGCCCCTATGACCCTTAGCCCGCCAAGTCTACTTGTGTGTATGCAAGCTGCACAAAGAAAGCACAAAAGGACTCCAGTCATTCCGTTCAAACACGGTCTCGGATCACTTTAACGGCTCCCCCCACCCCTCCCCCTCCCCTGCCCTCTACCCACCCACACCCCAAAAAGCAAACAGCCGGTCTAATACAGGACATGTCAGACTGACTACACATCACGGTACATGCCGGTGACCTCACGGTTTTTCTAACAAGTCCCTGCTTGAAGTGACCTTGTTTCGACTGGAGACTCCTTTTCCATTTGGTGAATGGAATGTTTGCTAATGCTTTGTTCGTCCTCTTTGCTTTCAGTCTTCTTCATACCCATGTATTACCATGTTTGGTACTAGACGTGTAAGTGAGAAACTCAGAACACGTGAGACAAACTCCTCGCTGGCATTCAATCGAATGGATACGATAACCTAATAATTACGAGGAATCTTTCATATTTAACTATTGCAGTAACCACTTGTGATACAATGTGTGTGTGTGTGTGTGTGTGTGTGTGTGTGTGTGTGTGTGTGTGAGTGTGTGTGTGTGTGTGTGTGTGTGTGTGTGTGTGTGTGTGTGTGTGTGTGTGTGTGTGTGTGCTTGTGTTTGCGTCAGTGTATGTGTGTGTGTGTGTGTGTGTGTGTGTGTGTGTGTGTGTGTGTGTGTGCGTGCGTGCGTGCGTGTGTGCGTGCGTGCGTGCGTGCGTGCGTGTGTGCGTGTGTGTATCAGTGTGTGTGTGTGTGTGTGTGTGTGTGCGTGCGTGCGTGCGTGCGTGTGTGTGTGTTTGCGTGCGTGCGTGCGTGCGTGCGTGCGTGTGTGTGTGTGTGTGTGTGTGTGTGTTTGCGTGCGTGCGTGCGTGCGTGTGTGTGTGTGTGTGATCGCGCGCGTGTGTGTGATCATAAAACCCACAACGACAGCTTTGCGCGTGCAACGCTGCGCTTTCCAGAACTCTGTGTTAACAAGCTGATTCAACCGACTTGTGTTTCCAATAAAAACAAAATCACCACCACATTTGACAGCGAGTACTGCGGCTGTATCCCGGGCCTGTTCAGTCTCGCTACTGTGCCTGTTTTGTAGTTTTCTGTACGCGGAGAGTTTTCTCTACGTCAGTGTAGCCTCACGCTGAAGATGAGACGGGAGATGGTTGAGGTCAGCGATGATAGCGGTAATGTGTTGCACGGAGATCCCGCTGAGTCGCTACAAGTAGACCCACTTAGGCGTGTTGCCGGCACGGGTTCTGTGCCTTTCATATTATTGCCCTCACGGCGTTCAGACCACAGCATCCCGACCCCAACTCCGCTAGGCCGACACAGCCCACAACGATGGTTTGCGCGTGAAGGCTCAGAGAGGGGGGCCGTGGAGGTAAAGGGCGTTCTGACTCTTATAATGACAATATTGATAGCCTCTGACCGAGACCTGTACGCAAACCACTAAATTTAACCCCTTCACTGCTATGACGTCACTTGAAAACGACCAATAAAAGTGCGAAGTCGACTTGAAACCCTTAAGCCTTTTTGTGTTCTTTTTCGCACTGGCATGAGCCGGAACTTAAGGATTTTCATCAAAGCGCATAGCGTTAAAAGTAGACAGGACCGGAAATTATAGCACTGAAAGAAGATAGGACCGAAAATATGTACTGTTTGCAGGCGCGTCCGTGCATCTTCAAGCCGGGAAATTTCACATGCTGGGGCAATGAAGGGGTTAAAACATAGGCCTGCAGAGAAAATGAAAATGCCAAGCGCCTGTAGCAGCTGTATGCAATGTACGCTCAGTGGGCGTAAAGTGTGCGAAGTGTGTAGGAGACGCCCAGCGCAACTCGCCCAACATTCCCCATGCACTCGACTAGCTGCTCGCCCCTCAAAATGCAGCGCTGGCTTATCTGCTCACACCACTGCATACTTAAACAGCATGTTCAAGCACTACTAGCAGGCGCTCAGTCATTAATGATTCCTTGGTGCTTCCTTCGCTTTTTTTTTTTTCTTTTTTTTTTACGCTGTAAGAATGGTTGCTTAATGGGGAAAATGAGGTGAACATTTGTTTCAAAATGCAACATGATCTTCATCAGTTAGGCTGCGAGTTGACTATGATCACTTTGTAGAAAGACGGTGAGACCGTAGACAGACATGCAAAACTGAGACAGGTGTGAAAAACACTGAGACAAGAGGCAGCAATGGGCAGGGGTTGCCTAAGAAAGTATAAAGCTGAAACTGCGCTGATCGAACTCAGACAGCAGACTGAGCAAGAGTGACAAGAAAGGCTACGACATGTCAACCGGAACGCTGTCGGGTCGTTAGCCTTGGGCTATCTCACGCCAAACAGCCGTAATTCTGTCAACACTCTTTAGCCACGGTCAAGAGGTCTTCTATTTCAGTACATGATTCAGTGACAATAACTTAACTGAAAGTCTCAAACGTTTGGCAGTTTTTAAAACCAATGTACAGCTGTTCAAGCTTAATTAATACATATTGTCAAAATAGTCTCTACAGATCGAGGGTATAGTCCTTGGTTTAGCACCAGTCAACACTCATGCACTTATGCGCATGCGGCTGCGTCACAGGGAAGGCACGTGAAAAACGTGCGCGATGTGTGTGTGTGTGTGTGTGTGTGTGTGTGTGTGTGTGTGTGTGTGTGTGTTGTTGTTGTTGTTGTTGTTGTTGTTGGGGGAGGGAGGAGGGGGGGCAGGGGGGAAGCGACCAGTTTTACGTGCGAGAAAAACGGTGCACAACCAAGTTTTCAAGAGTTTCCAAACTGATGGTATTAGATGGCCAACCATAACAGTGGTGCAACAGTATCATGCCGGTTATTTCTAGACAGTTTATAACGACAAGCGAAAGGTGCAAGTTAGCAATTCATTCGCCAAGTGCGGCCACTTTGACAGAGATGTAAAAGGTGTCAACAGAAGTGATCGTCCAGAAGTCGATAATTTAGGACTGAACAGATATTATGTTAAACAGGTGACTGATTTCGAGGGAACACTTATTGAAATAACCAGACTACTTCTTCAAGTTAGTTACCGCCAAGTTAAGTCCTTGGTTTGAGTTTATCCTGGTATAACCTTAACGTCTGATGATAACTCGGGCTGGTATAGAGACGCCGACGTCGAATTCGTCCCTGAGACCACCGGAGAGTACTATATTGCTGTGGGTTCTCACGGTGATTCTGGTGATCTGTGGTCATTTACGGGAACCTATGCGCTTTCTGTTGATGCTGAGATTGATGATGACTACTCGGATAACAGAGAAACTACCGGGAATATAACTCCGGGCGCCTCTGTCAAGGGGGAGATCGGCTCTGGTAGCGACATAGACTGGTTCCGGGTTGAACTTGCAAAAGGTAAAAACTATGTCATCGAGCTCAAGGGGCGCGATACTGTAGAAGGCACTTTGGGCGATCCTTATCTGCGTGGGATCTATGATAGTAATGGTAATTTTATCGATGGAACATCGAACTTTAATTCAACGAAGGAAGACGATAATTATAATCGACACTGGAGCTATAACGCCCGGGTTATATTCACTCCTGAAACAACGGGCACTTACTACATAGCAGCCGATTCAGAAGGGGGTAATACCTGGCAAAAAAGAGGAACCTATACGCTGTCCATTACGGACGATGACTATGCGGATATCAAAGAAACGGCCGGCCATATAATTCCAGGCTCTACTGCCAAGGGAGAAATCACCTCCAGCAGTGATGTGGACTGGTTCTGGGTTCACATGATAGCAGGGCAACGCTACATCATAAACCTCAGGGGAAAAGATAGCGGATCTGTCTCCCTGGAAGATCCTTATTTGCGCGGGGTATATGACAGCAGCGGAAATTTGATCGATGGAACGGCTGATGATAACTCTGGCCTGGAGAACAACGCCTATGTTGATTTCACTCCTGAGACTACTGGAGATTACTACATTGCAGCGGGTTCCCATGGTAATACTGGTGATCTGTGGTCTTTTACGGGAACGTATGAACTATCGATTGAAGAGAATGATGACTACCCGTCTAACAAGGAAACGTCAGGGAGCGTAGATCCAGGCGGTTCTGTTACCGGAGAAATTACCTCAAAAAATGATTCTGATTGGTTCAGGGTTACCTTGAAGGAATCTAAAAACTATATCATCAACCTGAAGGGATCCGATACTGGCGACGGTACTTTGGGAGACCCTTATGTGCAAGGGATCTATGATAGTGATGGCCACTATATCAGTGGATCGACGAATGATGACAGCGGTACAGAACATAATGCTCGTGTTGTATTCAAGCCCAGCCACACAGGGGAGTATTATATATCGGCCGATTCTTATGGTGAATCGACAGGAACATATACGTTGTCCGTTGAAGATATCGATGACTACGGCGCTTCCATTGAGACGGCCGCTCACGTCACAGCGGGGAATGCGTATAGAGGCGAGATCGAGGTTGCTGGGGACCAAGACTGGTTTCGGTTCAAGCTGTATAAAGGTATAGCCTATGAGATTTTCATCAGGGGTACAAAAAATGGCGAAGGAACTCTGGAGAACCCTGATATACAAGGGATATATGATAGCAGCGGTAATTATATAGACGGGACAACTGATGATGACGGCAGCGATGAGGATGAGGCTTTGGTTGAGTTTTTTCCGACGGTCACCGGATACTATTACATCAACGTCGATGACCATGGTGATGAAACGGGAACGTATAAGCTTCATATTAGTGCCCATACGGGTCACGACGACGATAGGAATCAC
>OY757541.1:4275147-4284802 GCA_963584105.1 Alviniconcha strummeri
TGCATACACAACTATCAGCAAGCATGCTTTGTTCCACGCTTGAAACGGGACCCAAGCGGCTGGCGTGCCACTGGCTGGTTCCGATCAAACGGCAGAAGATGCTGTGAGGAAAACAGGAAAGCTTCGGGCGCTTCGTGCCAGCATGCGGTGTAAGCTGCCAAGTCTGGCATAGTCTGCATATTGTGCAGCGGCTCCACGGTTCTCAGAGAGGATCCAAACACATCAAAGGTTCAAAGGAATGCTGTTTATTAGGACAAAACACAACATGCAAAGGTTCTGGTCTGTGGACACTGTCCTATGACTTTGTCCATCGTTTCCTACTGAAACATTAAAATGGCTCTCATCGCTGCCCATCTTAATGCAGGAATCATTCTGGTGGTGACAGTGTAGCGATAGGTATATAATCTCCCTCTCCCCCACCTCCACTGATACCCCCCCCCCCCCCACCCGTCCCTAATAAGCCTTATGGTTTCTGCGGACGTTAATCACCATGTTTATTTACTCATGCAAATTTTCGGTGTAATCCCCTCTATCAAGCTACAAAACGACACTGAAACAACAGTTAAACGGTTACAAACGATGAAAAATGAGATTTAGAGCTAAAGCGCTTATCTGCTTTTGGTTCAGCTGTGCTGTTTCCTGTCCAGTGCTTGGAGGAATGAGTCTTCGGAATTTTATCCCTGTACAATACAGTGTTAGTGGGTGTCCTGTTAAAACGGAACAGCTCCAGAGAAATGTACTAACCTATTGGGCGATTCAGGCGGGGTCGTTAACTCCTTTGACGTTTGCCCGGCATCGCTTAAGTCCCTTGGCTGCTGTTACTTCCGGTGCGTACTTTCTTCACAATGGAAGGCGGTGACAGTGAATTTGCGAATTTTACACTGCCAACGTTAAAGGCATTTTTTGAGGTACGTAGTCATAATGTCATAAGCAATAACTTGTTGCTCGTGCTTTGGGATGCCCAAAAACGCATTTTTACTACGAACTCGCGATCTTCTGATCAGCCCCAAAACGACGCAAAGACACTTTTTGTTCATCCTCCATCCCCTTTCCACGGTAATGTTTGCAACTGCAACAGTATTGGCATTTGTACTGCTTCGCAGTTCTAATTTCAACTTGCACTGTTATACACAACGTGAAGCAACGCCTACTCAGAAATCGGCCCGGAAGTGCGCTGCGACTTCTCGCGACTTCTTTCGCGAAAGATTACAAAGCGCATTCACTCTAGCAAACCAGCTTCGCTGAATCGCCCAATACGACGACTATACTGGAGCTGTTCTGTTTTATCAACCTCACCAGCAGTTGTTCACTCATTCAGGTGTCCTGCTGTTTGTTTGTTTGTTTGTTTGTTTGTTTTATGGTTGGTGCAGTGTGCATGAGTCTGTTAAAGAGTTAACTCGGAAGAAACGAAACTTGAAACTATCTGAAGAGGTATGAGGAGAAATGAAGTTGAAAGAGCGTGGAAAGCACGCACTGTAAAGGCAAAGGTGTTAGCGGTAGGCAAAGCGTGCAAAGCTATATTCTGGCCTGTTCGGCCGCCAGGTTCAAACGAAAGCTATCCTTGATAGGTCTGTGTTGTCAACACAGTTATCAACCATGATTTCTGCGTCCACGGCATCTAACCTCGCTGAACAGAAGACTGAGGTGTGAAATGACAGTGGGTTGAACGAACTTAAACCGTGGAGTTTAACAATCTGAAATTCACACAGGCCTAACGATGAATAATAATAATAATAACAATAATGTACATTCATCATTCGCACATCGACGCCCTGAGCGCTCACATGATACATATTAGCCTAAATGCAATATGAACCGTTCATAGGGTTTGTATTTTACTTCGACTACTGACTTTCTTCCAGTAAATTGTGAAAACTACGGCAGTCTCTTCTTCTTAGTGTTGTTGTTACTGCTGCTGTTGTCTTGATGGCTCTGCCAAAAAAAGCCAAGGGTGGGCTGGGAAAGGACAGGGGAGGAAGGAAGGGGTCACCATTCCGGTCATCCAAAAAATTAAGGATCTTTCATTCAGGTCATTGAAAGAAGGCGAAGCTAGACTTTGGCTTTCAGCATTGAATCAGTCTGTGTAATGTGTTGTAAACAGTATCATTTTCGTAAATGTCCCTTAGCGCAAGCGTTCGCCAGAGCGTAATGTTGCTCAGTGCTCTATAGTCTCAGATCGATAATAGTAAATATATGACAGCGTGGGTCCATCATGAACATCGTTTTTTATTCGAGGGGTGCAACGTCTATGCCCTTTCCTGAGCGCATATCTTTAACTGAACAATGGTGCATTTTCCTTCCGTCGAAAGCACTGTAAACTGTCAAAAACAGGACAAAAAAAGACTCCATAGGTCGCGAAATCAAGTCTATCGCGAAATATATCGCGAAATACAGGATATCGCGAAATCAAGTTTATGCCGTAATACCGACCGCGACAGTGTCAGTAAAAGACTTTAAAGACTTTTCAAACTAAACGGAAGGCAAAGGGGGAAAAACACGCCCGATTTGAACAGCAGCCAACAGGCGTCGAATGACTCTTTTATATCCTGTAGCTAAGAAAAGAAACCCGCACACAGAGAGAACAAAGCCTATATTACTCGGCATTGCCGGAAATGTTACAGGAGAAGGGTGTGGACCGAACTGACGGCAAGCTGTCGGTCCGCGATGACTCACGCTGACGAGCACACCGTGCACAGACTGTTGTGAATGTATGCACTCGACGGATGTCACAGCCCGCGTTTTGGGCCAGTCATGTTCTAGCCAGATGTGTTCTCACAGCGCTGCAGGACGATATATACCTCCCCAAATAGTCTTAAGTCTAATCCCTCAGTTGCGTGACTGAGATGCACTAAACGAGCAGTTTATTTATTTTTCATCATAGGCTAAATGAAGTGTTGAGCGCGTCATCTTGAGATGATCCCTAAGCACTTCACAATGGCAAATGTGGCGCTGTTCTCTGAATCTGCGCTCTAGTCGTATATATGCGACTGTGAATGAGAGACTTTAGCTTCAGTAAGTAAACATTTTGCTTAACGTCCACAGAAGCGACGGAGAAAGGGGCGGGGGGGGGAGGGGAGAGAGAGAGAGAGAGAGAGAGAGAGAGAGAGAGAGAGAGAAAGAGTGAAGGCTCGACCCACACTCCGAGCATCGCTTTCCGGCACCCTCCTCCAAAGAAGTATGTCGTAAACCAGTGCTTGGAGTTTGGGCTCGACCCACACTCCGAGCATCGCTTCCCGGTACCTTCCTCCAAACTCTGCCCGATTTGGTTACGACACTGAAGGGGCGCTCTTTATCTCCGCGCAGCTGTCAAGCGACGCGGTCAGCGCCCTCCGAAAGGTTCGGGTACTAATATGACAGTAAGAGCAGCCCAAGCGCGCACGTAAGCATGAGACGCATCCACCCCGGGTTAAAAAAAAGAGTTCCGTATCCGATTCAAATTGGGGGCGGGGATAGCTCAGTGGTTAGAGCACCGGACTCGTGATTGAAAGGTCGCGGGTTCGAATCCCTGCTGGAACGGCGGGAGAATTTTCTTCTCCAGGGTCGACTTTCTGTGCTGACTCTTATTTCGGTATCCGTTCCACCCCCGTGTTACCGCAGTAGCACGTAAAAAATCCCGGTCATTCTGCCAAAAAGTGCAGGTGGCAGGTTACAGCTAAACACGCATACACCTTACGTATGTGGATTTTATTGAACCGTGCTTCGGCATTGGTCACAACTTGTCCCTAATATGTCGAATGACATCTGAGGACATTAAGCATCAACTCATCATCATCATCCGATTCAAACGATTGAGGTTATATTTGTGCTGGTGTAAACTTTGCTGGCGGCTATAAATGACACGCTTTGTTTTATTTCAGTTATTTGTAACAAAATTACTACTGCTTGAGCACCAACGAAAAACTGCTCGTTAGCTGACAGTTTTCTGGACCCTATGGCGTAACTAAATACTGCAGTGGTTGAAGGAAGGATGTCGTAAACCAGTGCTTGGAGTTTGGGCTCGACCGCGCGCTCCAACCGGAAAGACTGAGGATGCCGTGGACCGCCGCCAGAACAACAGAAACGTTAAGGCAAGTGTCCCCTCGCCACTGCGCAGCAACTATTGTACTGCGCAACTGCTGTTTCAACTGCTGTGCGAAGCGGTCACAAGGACAATGTTTGTAGTACTGCTGTTGAGCCTTTAGCTTTACTCAACTGCTGTGAGGAGTGGTCACAAAGACAATGTTTGTAGTACTGCTGTTGAGCCTTTAGCTTTACTCAACTGCTGTGAGGAGTGGTCACAAAGACAATGTTTGTAGTACTGCTGTTGAGCCTTTAGCTTTACTCAACTGCTGTGAGGAGTGGTCACAAAGACAATGTTTGTAGTACTGCTGTTGAGCCTTTAGCTTTACTCAACTGCTGTGAGGAGTGGTCACAAAGACAATGTTTGTAGTACTGCTGTTGAGCCTTTAGCTTTACTCAACTGCTGTGAGGAGTGGTCACAAAGACAATGTTTGTAGTACTGCTGTTGAGCCTTTAGCTTTACTCAACTGCTGTAAAGGAGTGGTCACAAAGACAATGTCTGTAGTACTGCTGTTGAGCCTTTAGCTTTACTCAACTGCTGTGAGGAGTGGTCACAAAGACAATGTTTGTAGTACTGCTGTTGAGCCTTTAGCTTTACTCAACTGCTGTGAGGAGTGGTCACAAAGACAATGTTTGTAGTACTGCTGTTGAGCCTTTAGCTTTACTCAACTGCTGTGAGGAGTGGTCACAAAGACAATGTCTGTAGTACTGCTGTTGAGCCTTTAGCTTTACTCAACTGCTGTGAGGAGTGGTCACAAAGACAATGTCTGTAGTACTGCTGTTGAGCCTTTAGCTTTACTCAACTGCTGTGAGGAGTGGTCACAAAGACAATGTCTGTAGTACTGCTGTTGAGCCTTTAGCTTTACTCAACTGCTGTGAGGAGTGGTCACAAAGACAATGTCTGTAGTACTGCTGTTGAGCCTTTAGCTTTACTCAACTGCTGTGAGGAGTGGTCACAAAGACAATGTTTGTAGTACTGCTGTTGAGCCTTTAGCTTTACTCAACTGCTGTGAGGAGTGGTCACAAAGACAATGTTTGTAGTACTGCTGTTGAGCCTTTAGCTTTACTCAACTGCTGTGAGGAGTGGTCACAAAGACAATGTTTGTAGTACTGCTGTTGAGCCTTTAGCTTTACTCAACTGCTGTGAGGAGTGGTCACAAAGACAATGTTTGTAGTACTGCTGTTGAGCCTTTAGCTTTACTCAACTGCTGTGAGGAGTGGTCACAAAGACAATGTTTGTAGTACTGCTGTTGAGCCTTTAGCTTTACTCAACTGCTGTGAGGAGTGGTCACAAAGACAATGTCTGTAGTACTGCTGTTGAGCCTTTAGCTTTACTCAACTGCTGTGAGGAGTGGTCACAAAGACAATGTCTGTAGTACTGCTGTTGAGCCTTTAGCTTTACTCAACTGCTGTGAGGAGTGGTCACAAAGACAATGTCTGTAGTACTGCTGTTGAGCCTTTAGCTTTACTCAACTGCTGTGAGGAGTGGTCACAAAGACAATGTTTGTAGTACTGCTGTTGAGCCTTTAGCTTTACTCAACTGCTGTGAGGAGTGGTCACAAAGACAATGTTTGTAGTACTGCTGTTGAGCCTTTAGCTTTACTCAACTGCTGTGAGGAGTGGTCACAAAGACAATGTCTGTAGTACTGCTGTTGAGCCTTTAGCTTTACTCAACTGCTGTGAGGAGTGGTCACAAAGACAATGTCTGTAGTACTGCTGTTGAGCCTTTAGCTTTACTCAACTGCTGTGAGGAGTGGTCACAAAGACAATGTTTGTAGTACTGCTGTTGAGCCTTTAGCTTTACTCAACTGCTGTGAGGAGTGGTCACAAAGACAATGTTTGTAGTACTGCTGTTGAGCCTTTAGCTTTACTCAACTGCTGTGAGGAGTGGTCACAAAGACAATGTTTGTAGTACTGCTGTTGAGCCTTTAGCTTTACTCAACTGCCGCACGGAGCGGTCACAAGGACAATGTTTGTAGTACTGCTGTTGAGCCTTTAGCTTTATACAGCGCGTTTGGGATATCCACCGAAGTGGTTACAGCGCTATTTGCATGTTACATGGCAGGTGCCACGTGGAACTGCTGCCGTCTCGGTGCAAGTTCTGTGTACACCATGCAACCATGTACCAGTTTACAGTGTCGCGTCCTTCGAAGCCACATACGTAGGATGCTTTTAGCTGTAACTTCCACCAGCACCTTTTGCTGAATGACCGGGATTTTTTACGTGCTACTGCAGTAATACGGAGATTATTCGGAAACCGAAATAAGACTCAGCACAAAAAGTTGACTGGAGAGAAGATTTTCCCCGTCGCTCCAGCCGGGACTCAAACCCGGGACCTTTTGATCACGAGTCCCTCTACCACTGAGCTATCCCTGCTCCCTGTTTGACAACGGCAGGGGAGATAAGCCAGGGGCAACTACGATGGGAACCCCCTTCCCCCGCCCTCCACCACCAGCCGGCTCTGACGGTGGCCGGGCCAGACACGAATATATTTGCATGTTTTAACTGTTGTGGCCTGCAGACAAGCCGAGTTTGGTGCATGTGAGTTGCAGTCAGTCGTTTGATAAACAGTAGGCTACCTCGGTCAGTTACTTTAATGTATGTGTGTGTGTGTGTGTGTGTGTGTGTGTGTGTGTGTGTGTGTGTGTGTGTGTGTGTGTGTGTGGAACATTGGATTTTAACGCCCACACAGAATTCAGGAGCAGTGAGTGAATGATAACGAACACGCATTTTTAGACTCACCAAAAACAGGATGATTTTAATTCTCCATCAGCAGTGAGGCACTTGGGGTCCTACGAAGGAACGTTAGATTCGGCGAATACATATACGTAATCACATATCGTGATACGTGGATTCCTCATACATGAGTTTACGTAAGCAAGGCTTCGACTGCACGTAAAGACAAGGAGCATGTTTTTCACGGTATTTTGATACACGTGATTATGATACGTTCTTATCACAGCAACACGCATCCTGGAAAGTTTCCCGCGATACGCGCCTGATACGTATTCGTATTAGATGCGTGACGGCCGTGAACCTGAAAGTTCACTGACGTCTGAGCGTCTCGTTCACGTTCCAAACTGGCTGGCAGCAAAACAGTCATTCTTTTACGGCATCAGACAAAGAACCTGAGGATTTGGCAGTGGCCTCAGAATTCCCCGCATTACCTAACGTTTTCTTGTTTTGCCTACAGTTTGCCGTGTGTCTGGAACTGATGTTGTGGCGTTTCCCGACAGAACGCTCTGGGTCACCCGGTATATGCAGTTGTACATTGTCTGCTGTCAGTTTGGAGAGACGGGAGTGCAGGGCGCGAACCAAAATGATCTCATCAGTCAGGCTGCCTTGCTGCCACCCACCTCTTTAGCTAGCTACAAAATGATCCCTTCAGACTGCCTTGCTACTATAGCTAGCTACAAAATGATCCCTTCAAACTCCCATGCCAGTCTAGCTAGCTACAAAATGATCCCTTCAGTCTGCCTTGCTACTTTAGCTAGCTACAAAATGATCCCTTCAAACTGCCATGCCACTTTAGCTAGCTACAAAATGATCCCTTCAGTCTGCCTTGCTACTTTAGCTAGCTACAAAATGATCCCTTCAAACTGCCATGCCACTTTAGCTAGCTACAAAATGATCCCTTCAGTCAGACTGCTTTGCCACTTTAGCTAGCTACAAAATGATCCCATTAGTCAGGCTACCTAGTTGCTGGCTACAAGCAGTTCAGAGTTGGGTTTGTTGTAACAGGCCCACTTGTTCCGCAGACACCGGTCGTGTTACAAAATGATCATCACCCTGTCAGTCTCTACAAGCAGTGCAGAGCTGGGTTTGTTGTAACAGGCCCACCTGTACGCAGACTCTGGCCACGCTACCAAATGATCACCACTGTGTTTTTGGGTAGTTAGAGTTGGCTTTGTCATAACAGGCACACTTGAACTGCAAACACCGACCACGCCACCCTGTTTCTACAAGCAGCGCAGAGTTGGGTTTGTCATAACAGGCACACTTGTACCGCAGACACCGACCACGTTACAGTACGGTAACCACCGTTTCTAAAAGCAGTGCAGAGCTGGGTTTGTTATAACAGGCCCACTAGCACGCAGACACTGGTCACAGTACAAAATGATCACCACCCTGTCTCTAGTCAGATGCTGGTCACGCTACAAAATGATCACCACCCTGTCTCTAGTCAGATGCTGGTCACGCTACAAAATGATCACCACCCTGTCTCTAGTCAGATGCTGGTCACGCTAAAAAATGATCACCACCCTGTCTCTAGTCAGATGCTGGTCACGCCACAAACTGATCACCACCCTGTCTCTAGTCAGGGTTGGGTTTATCATAACAGGCCCACTAGCACGCAGACACTGGTCATGCCACAAACTGATCACCACCCTGTCTCTAGTCAGATGCTGGTCACGCTACAAAATGATCACCACCCTGTCTGTAGTCAGGGTTGGGTTTGTCATAACAGGCCCACTAGCACGCAGACACTGGTCACGCTACAAAATGATCACCACCAAAGTCAGAGTTGGATTTGTCATAACAGGCCCACTTGTACTGCAAACACTGACCACGCTACAGTACGGTAACCACCCTATTTCTACAAGCAGCGCAGAGCTGGAAACTAACAAAAATCTCAAACAAGAATGACTGCTAGTGTTCGAAAACCAGATCCAAACATACGAAAACGCATGGAGGACTGGACAGGAAAACAATATAGCTCAACCAAGAACAGATAAGTGGTTTAGCTTTCCATCTCATTTTTCGTCGTTTTTCACCTTTTAGCTGTTGTTTAAGTGTCGTTTTGCAGCTTGACAAAGGGGATTACCCCGAAAATTTGCAGGTTGTGTTTTGTCCTAATAAATAGCGTTCTTTTGAACCTTTTGTGTGCTTAGCGCAGAGTTGGGTTTGTCATAACAGGACCAGCTGTACCGCAAACACCGACCACGTTATAATATGGTACCACATGTTTCTGCAAGCAGCTCGGAGTTGGGTTTGTTATAACAGGCCCAACTGTACCGCAAACACCGGCCACTCCGGCCCTACTTCTGGGATTGTTCTTACAGCGGTATCACCCGACAAATGGCTTGATCGCGAATAAATGAACGGGTGGATGGGTAGTCGAGTCGTGTGGGATCCGAGGTCACGTCAGTTCAGAGTGATAGTTTCTCAGCGCCCTCGCAAATCCTTATGCGCTCCTGCCCACCTCTCCGGAGTAAGTAACTTGGTTTTTTTACGCCCTGTAAACCAGGACGGTTATATCAGGGCGAATCTCTCTCTCTCTCTCTCTCTCTCTCTCTCTCTCTCTCTCTCTCTCTCTCTCTCTCTCTCTCTCTCTCTCTCTCTCTCTCTCTCTCTCTCTCTCTCTCTCTCTCTCTCTCTCTCTCTCTCTCTCTCTCTCTCTCTCCTCCATGACCCCTTCCCCCCTTCTCCCTGTCCCTGATAGGCCTTACGGTTTCTATGGATGTTAACCACCATGTTTACCTACGTCCGGAGTAGTCCCCACCCCGACATGAAGGGATTAGTCGACTGATTTAGAGGGGTTAATTGTTAGGTGGCCTAAATATGGATCGTGGGTGAGTGGGTGAATAAATTTGCA
>OY757541.1:4285002-4301782 GCA_963584105.1 Alviniconcha strummeri
TGTGTGTAGTTCGTTGCCCTGCGTACCCGGGCAGAATGAACAGTCGTTGTCCGGCAGTACGTCACTCCTTGCATATCGGTTCTTATATACTTTGAGATCACTAATACCCAGTCGCTTATACAAACCAAACAGTCCCTGAAGCATTTTTGCTTTATAATACAGTCTAGATACGTTTCTGCATTTAGAGCAGTCTTAAACTCGCGGTAGTGATCGAAACGGCTGCTCGCATTCAATCCAGGGAAATTGATATCTGTCAGCAGTCTCTGTCTCAATGAAGACTCGAATGAAGTGTTGCTCGTCGCCGACACCTTGCGCCAGCCACACATAACCAAAACCTGTTTCATGCAACAGTAGTCTGAGCTTTGTCACCCAGTTGCACTTTCCATCGCTGTAAAGAGATACCAACATTCGATAGGCCTTTTACGGAACTTGATGCAGGTTGCATCCCGATGTGGAACAGCCTAAACCAGAACTTTAAAGTCTTTACGAAATTGTTTTTTTTTTTTTTTAATAGATATGGACAGTTAGCTGTGCAGGCAAAGAGAAAAGAGGGGGGAAAAAAAGAAAAGAAAAAGTAGGGCTCGTCCGGGATTCGAACCCGGGACCTCTCGCACCCAAAGCGAGAATCATACCCCTAGACCAACGAGCCAGTCTAGTTAGATTTGAAAATAATCTTATATAAAGTAATTGACGTGTAATTTTGTTTTCCCCACTGCAGTTAGTGCCTTTGTGAAATTCACACTCAAAACAACCAATGCAGGAAGCAGAAACAATTATCACACATTAAATATGACTCTATACCCAGCCAATCTCTGTCATTTGCAATGATAATTATGTGTTTCTCTCCATCACTTCCTGCACATTGCCGTTAGTGTGAGTAACCTGCTCCGCGTTTTGCCGCTATCCGCACTCTGTACTTTGACTCTGCCTCGTGCCTCGAAGAGTAATGTCTTTTAAAACTTTGATCAAAAATTATTATATCGAAAAGGTAGAAGAGGATCAAAATTAAACAGGAAATCAAGGATTTTGTTTAACAATTTGGTTCAGTGTTGCTTATGTGAAACCGTACGCGGTTCAAGTTTAGGCGGCATGGGAGCCCAGCCGGGACAGCGGGCTACCTCGACTTTCACACAGCTCCTGAACTCTGATGTTTAAAAATAAATAAATAAATGAATCAATCCCTTTCTTTTATTATGTGATCACCTCTGTCATGTGACTGAGTCGGTGTCATACGACCGCTTATTATTATTATTATTATTATTATTATTATTATTCCCAATCATTCTGTCAGTGGCTCTCATTATCGTCGGGACTTGTTTCACGAGTTGCTGAAACTGATTCCCACTCATGTACCGCACTGGGGCCGCCGCTGCGACGACTGCGCTGCGACGACTGAGCTGGTCCTAAGTTCTTCAGTTCTCCTAAGTTCTTCAGTTTCTGTGCTAACTGAATTCGTCTTAAATGCTAGTCCTGAATCTTAATTTTAAACACCATCTCAGTCATGACCGCGCGAGTGACGGTACAGAGTGCGAATAGGCACTCAAGCATGGCTGCGGCTAATCACAATGCGCAGTCGCAGGCGGCGAAGTGACTTCCCTTGATATGTTCTGAACACGCTGGACAGTCACAGTGGGTACTCTCGAAGTTTGACAGAAGAATATTGATATCGAAGTGTTGCTGCTTTTTCAGTCGACGTCTGTTTACTTTGAGCACTGATATTTACTGTCACCAACGTTTGTGTTTTTGACGTGAGGTAACGACCATGGCGACAGTTGAGAACTGAGTGCCAGAGTTGCAGAGTTGGAACGACAGCTGGCAGATTGCAGGAAGTCCCAGTCTCATCCGAAACGGAACAAAATTGTAGAAATGAGCTCAGAAGTTGTGGATTCCAACCCGTACAGGTAAACATTTGATTCCTATTGTTGATTCAGCATATCTGTTCGACTGTGGATATGGCTTGTGAAGTAGCTGTCGTGTATCTACCGCCCAGCCACCTGTAGTTTTCAATGTCCATATGGATCATTCTTTTCCTGTCGTTAAACATTGATTTAAGTGATACATGTGTGTGTGTGTGTGTGTGTGTGTGTGTGTGTGTGTGTGTGTGTGTGTGTGTGTGTGTGTGTGTGTTACTGATTAGATTTATTATTATTATTATTATTGTATAATGATGATATGTCATATAGCATACTCTATTTTGCAGCCGACTTATGGCCTTGAAGAGGATGGGCATTGTGGATAACTACGAGGTAATTTTTGTTAAAATAGATTTTTAAAAATAGATTGGACTCAGTGCATTAGAATCTTTTTAACTGGTAGAATTTGCAGTGATACTGATTTTAAAATTATGAAAAAGACCACCACCACCACATCGACCAAACAGAGAAGCATTAAAAAAAAAAAAAAAAAAATTTTTTTTTTTGTCCAGTGCTTTGAATCAAAGTTTGATCACGTATAAAATTTATTCTGATGCATCTTTTTCATCAATCCAAGTGTCTAACTGTCTGCTTATGAGTTTTGGAAAAAAACAAAGCTACCACCACCAACAATCCCTCCCCAAAAAACAACAACAAAAATAACAGTGACACACCAACAAAACAAACAAAACAAAAACAAACAATAACAAACAAACAAAAACACACCAAACACACACACACACACAGACACACACACACACACACACACACACACACACACACACACACACACACACACACACACACACCACACACCAAAATAACCCCAAACAAACAAGAACAAATGAGCAATAAAAATCACACACACACACACACACACACACACACACACACACACACGCACACACACACAAGAACAACAACAACAACAACATGACAACAGTTAGTATTCTTTGTTGGAATTTGTTCAGCGGTGATACTACTGGTACTGGTGGTGGTAGGACATGGTTTTTAAGTTGTTATTCTGCTGTAAAAAAAAAAATCTTTTTTTTTCTGTCTACAGAAAATCCGTGACTTCACTGTGGCAGTGGTTGGTGTTGGAGGTGTGGGCAGTGTGACCGCTGAAATGCTGACCAGATGTGGCATAGGAAAGGTACTGAAGGACATCAGAAGACTAGTATGACTGATCTACCACCTGGTAGTCTGTATGGGCCATAGTTCATTTCATGTGACATATGAGGTAGTTCTGACTGCCTGTACCTAGACCATTGTTCAGTAAGACGCTAAGAGTAAGATGGTTAAAAATCGTGTTGTTTTGACTTTTTGTTTCCCAGCTGGTGGTAGAATTCATTCCTGTAAGTGTATTTTGTTGTTTACTTGTTTGTAATTCTGTATAATTTTAGTCTGAGGTGATTTTTCTTTGATCGTAAATGATTGATTTTGTTGTTGTCGCCTCATACATGAATGCTATCTCACATAGTCACAAGATATTTTACATTCAGTATGCTGAATTATGTGTGTGTGTGTGTGTGTGTGTGTGTGTGTATGTGTGTGTGTGAATGTGTGTGTGTGTGTGTGTGTGCGTGTGAATGTGTGTGTGTGTGTTGTGTTCCAGCTGTTATTGTTCGACTACGACAAAGTGGAGCTGGCCAACATGAACCGACTGTTCTTTCAGCCCCACCAGGCCGGTCTGAGTAAAGTGGAGGCTGCCAGTCTCACGCTGAGGTGAGGAGAAGAGGGAGAACCATGTCTTTTTTTGAGCAGTTGAGTTAGTTCTTTAACAAAATTTAAAAAAAACTTGTATACATGTCTGCAGCTTTTGTAAAGTTCTCTCTTTAAAGTCAGGAGCCTGTTTGGCATGTAGTTGAGCTGTCCCTGTTCTAATGTTTATAAAACCCTGTCCAGAGTTTATGTGTGTGTGTATGACTCTGTGTGTGTGTGTGTGTGTGTGTGTGTGTGTGTGTGTGTGTGTGTGTGTGTGTGTGTGTGATTCTGTGTGTGTGTGTGTGTGTGTGTGTGTGTGTGTGTGTGTGTGTGTGTGTGTTGATTCAAGTTGATTTTATGCTTGGATTTTGTTCTTGGATTTCTGGCCTTGCAGCCTGTGCAGAATGAGAAGTAAGATCAGTCGAGTGGTCTCTTTTCCTCTTGCATCACTTATCACAAAGTATCCTAACAGGTATAACGAAGCACAGATATTGCTGTTCAAACTATTAACTACTGTTTTATATGTTTGTGTCAACAGAGATATCAACCCAGATGTAGAAATTGAGGTGTGGAACTACAACATAACAACTACAGAAAACTTTGACCATTTCCAGGGAAGAATCAAGTATGTACTGGGTGTAACAAACCATTACCTTTTCCCCTGTTTTTGAAATTAGGTCACATTTTCGGATTTATGACTGGCAGCTTAATTATTTGGCTTTTTTAAAATATTTTTTGTAAACGGTTTTGTTTTTCTGATAGATATCTTCTCATTGTCTTCTCAACTCACATACTTCTTATGCTGTTTAGTTTTAGTGTTCAGATTTGTGTAGCTTTTGTATATTGAGTAAACGCTAATGAGCATGCTAGAGAGACCTATATTAATTAGTTATAGGGGTCCTAGTATGGACTGATGGTTAACTGTATTGCCTAGATCAGTAGAGTTTTATTTGTTGAAGAGAGTTATTTATGTAACTGTTGCCCCTTTTCTTAATTTACCAGTTGTCACTGATCAGCTAGTTCAGCCTGTACTGATTGTAAAAAGTTGGGTGTCTACATCATCGTGATCATGAAGAATTTGTTATTGTTGTAAACATGGGTAAAATGTATAGCTACATTTTCTTGGAAAGTTCCTATTGGATGAAGCTTGAGCATTGCTATTTTTTATGAACAATGCTTTTAAATGACACTGTGGTTCCTTTCCTGTTTTAACATCACACTTCAAATCCCAGTGTAAGCATAAAAGTGTAACTGGTCAACAAACAAACAAGAAAAAACAAGAAAAAAACAATCAAACAGAAAACACACACCCGGTACCAAACCCCGAAACAGGCCAAGTTTAGAAACAGTCCAGTCAAAAGTCAAGCTGTTACGCAAACACGTACAGTTGACCTGTGCCTGATGCACTCCAACACGGATGACTTCCTTTGCTGCAGAGAGGGGGGGTTGAAAAAGGGCCGTCCGGTGGACCTAGTGCTGAGCTGTGTGGACAACTTTGAGGCTCGCATGGCCATTAACATGGTGAGTGAACCCCTACTCTGTTTCCGTGGATACCAGATCCAGCCTGGCTCAGAGCTCAAGAGCTGTGTGAAAATCGAGGCGGCCATCCTGGGCTCCATGTCCCTAACAGTTCTGGTGGTCTTTGTGGATGTGAAGCAACACTGAATTTAATCAGCCTTGCTCTGTCAGCCTTTTTTCCCCACTGCGTATTGGAGAAAAAAGTCTTTACATGAATGCACTCTCCACCCCCCCCCCCCCAACATACACCCCCCTCCCACCAACCCCCGAAACTGCACACCTTTCTCTGAGGAAAGTCAAGTGTGAAAATGTGCTAAGTGCTTATGAACTTCCACATAATTTTGCCTGATGTAAGGTCAGCTATGTTATGTTGTTCACAGCTATCAGTTCTGTAACTGATGCATAGGCACCTGCAGCAGTTTGTCCTGAGGTGGCCTGTGCTGTCGCTGGGACCAGCCCGTAGCACTGGCTCTTGGTTTTTCATCCCATGGGGAGCTTAACTTGCTTTGCCACGTATTTCTGATTATTTACGTAACTCCAAAAAAATTGGTCTGCCCTTCCCCCATCCTCCATACTGCTGCCTCCTCCCCCACCCCGCCTCCCTGGCCGATGGAAAATGTTGTGACTGGTGCACAGCTGTATGTTTGAAGTGTACATGATGACCTTTCTCCTTTGTAGATTGCGGTGAAGTGACTTTTGCTTGGTTCCAGGCATGCAATGAGTGTGGCCAGAAGTGGTTTGAGTCTGGCGTGAGTGAGAATGCAGTGACGGGCCACATACAGTTCCTCATTCCTGGAGAAACGGCATGCTTTGCAGTACGTGTCCTCACTCATATGATCTGTTTGTCTTTAGTGAAGTTTAATAGATTTTCTATTCTGACTGACTGATTTTCTCAGATTTGTTTCTATGAACCCATACATCACATTCATCTGTTACAAGTGTTAGTGAAGTGTGATTGCATAGATATATCTTGACTAAATAAAAAAAAAAAATTATGTTGCTTATTTGTCAGGTTTTGTGTGGTTAGTGTTTATTATGACCAGTTTAATCATGATGTTGTCAGTTATTTTTTATGCATATATAATATTTATTACTGTATTGGTATATATTATATATTTATTTTGTCAATTAGGACAGATTAATCTGCAATTATTTGAAATCAGATCGTTAAGGAAAGGCCCCTTCTCTTAAAGGACAATTTTGCTGTTACATTTGGCCATGTGAGGGATGGTATACAATGTAAATCATTATCAAGCACTGCTGACAAAATGTTGGTGTGATGAATCAGCACATGCGTGAAATTCTTCTCCACTTTCAGTGTGCACCTCCCCTAGTAGTGGCCTCCAAGGTGGACGAGAAAACGCTGAAGCGTGACGGGGTGTGTGCAGCCAGTCTTCCCACCACCATGGGTGTGGTTGCCGGCTTCCTGGTACAGAATGTACTGAAGTAAGAGCATGTTTTATGGATGCTGGTCTTAATAAGCTAAGGCTGCATCACATCACAGACTGCTAGCCCATCAGGCAACTGACAGTTTTGCTTTCTGCAATGATATCTCAGAATTTGTAAATGTTTTTGATCATCAGAGAAAAATTGGAACAGTGATGTCATTTGTGAAAGGCTGAGTGTGAAATGGAAAAAAACGTTGTTCATACAATTTCAGAGAACAAAATTTGGTCTCCAAATGTTTATTTCAGGCTAGTGTATTTTTATATTCACGATAGTGGTTAGTGGATCTTTGTCTTCACTTGTCCAGTGGGCTAACATAATTTTAAGTGATCTTGGTCCCGTTCTAATTCAGATGGCATTGAAACTGTTTTTGAAGTTGACCCCTGCCAAGTGCATTGCATGTATATGTGCTTTTATACTTGCTAAAGACATCATGTAGCACAATGAAACAATATTTCAAACATCTCAGTGTAATTTTGTTCCAGTGCTCAGTGTTGACAGTTGAGTGTCTAACAATTCCAAATGCCCCCTGCCTCATCACCAATTTTATTTGTGTGCCTCTGTGTGTGTGTAGTGTGTTGAGTGGGGGTGGGGGGTGAATGTCTTTCTTTTTCTGTATGGCTGACTCTCAGCAAGGAAAGCTGGCTGCAGGAGTCAGACTTTCTGTAAGTGTGACAGTCAGATTTTCTGGCTTGCTCGCTGTCTGTAAGTGTGACAGTCAGACTTTCTGTAAGTGTGACAGTCAGACTTTCTGTAAGTGTGACAGTCAGACTTCCTGTAAGTGTGACAGTCAGACCTTCTGTAAGTGTGACAGTCAGACTTTCTGTAAGTGTGACAGTCAGACCTTCTGTAAGTGTGACAGTCAGACTTTCTGTAAGTGTGACAGTCAGACTTTCTGGCTTGCTCGCTGTCTGTAAGTGTGACAGTCAGACTTTCTGTAAGTGTGACAGTCAGACTTTCTGGCTTGCTCGCTGTCTGTAAGTGTGACAGTCAGACTTTCTTGCTGGCTCACTGTCTGTAAGTGTGACAGTCAGACTTTCTGGCTTGCTCTCTGGCTGTAAGTGTGACAGTCAGACTTTCTGGCTTACTCTCTGTCTGTATGTGTGACAGTCAAACTGCCTGTGTAAATGTGACAGTCAGACTGCCTGGCTTACTTTCTGTCTGTAAATGTGACAGTCAAACTGCCCAGCATACTCTCTGTAAGTGTGACAGTCAAACTGTCTGGCTTACTCTCTGTCTGTAAGAGTGTGAATGTCTGTCCATCTTCCCTGATGGAAGGCCAGTAGTGTGACAGTCAAACTGTCTGGCTTACTCTCTGTCTGTAAGAGTGTGAATGTCTGTCCATCTTCCCTGATGGAAGGCCAGTAGTGTGACAGTCAAACTACCCTCTCTGTTGTCTGTGTGTCTGTTTGTTCCTTGTTCTGTTCATTCTTCTATCCTGAAGGAAAACTGGGTGTTTGAACGAAACTGCCTAGTTTACTCTCTTTGTGTCTGTCTGTTTCTCTGTGTGTCTTTGTCTGTCTGTCTCCTTCTGTGTGTGTTTCTCTGTGTGTCTTTATGTCTGTCTGTCTCCCTCTTTGTCTCTCTGTGTGTCTATGAACTACTGAGGCATAATCCCTCCGGATGTTTGCAGGTACCTGCTAGGCTTTGGGGAAGTGTCATACTACCTGGGCTACAATGCCATGCAAGACTTTTTTCCGAAGATGTCCCTCAAACCCAACCCACAGTGCGACGATTCTCATTGTCGGAAACAGCAGGAAGAATATCAGGTGAGTCCCAGCTTCTTCTCTTCATCTTCTATGAAATGTCCATAGAGACAACTCCATTGTTCTGCCAGGATTGAGAAGTTTCTGAACTTTCAATAGCCACACAGGTTCTGAAAAACCTGAGAGATGAGGTGGAGTGCATGTAGGCTTTTCTGAGCATGAAGTGAACCGAACCTGGGTTTTGGTATGCATGCTTGCAGAGTTTCATTCTGCAAAGAAATCAGACTGCTGCCATATGGCACTAATATTTACCATTTTGCATTTATATAAAAAACTTTTTTTTATTGTTGCTGTCTATTCTTTTTTTCCTTTATATATTTGTTTCACCTGGTATTGATAAATTAGACAAACTGGTTGGTGATACCAGCATATCCTAGCCTTTTTTTTATATTTTTAAACAGGAGTAATATTGAAGGGACTGGCTTTATTAAAAAAAAAAATGATGTTTGTTTTATATTTGTGTAGATTTTGCGGATTTGACTTGAGCAAGACTAAGAGAAGAGTTTGAAATTTGCATATATACTTACGACTGAGTTTTTATCGTTGCAGACTGTGAGAAGAGCTTTGAAATAAGCATTTGCTTATGACTGAGTTTTTATCGTTGCAGACTATGGAAAGAGTTTTGAAAGATGCCTGTGCTTATGACCGAGTTTTTAATTGTCCTGCAGCAACTCTGTGACGCTGGCAGGATGTTAAAAATAAAATCCAGTAAATAGCAGATTTGCTGTGAATCAAATGGGTTCAGCCCCTTTCTTTTTCATTGTTAGTGGCAGGAATGTCACAGAGAGCATGCAGTGTCATCAGAAAGGATTGTGATGTGTTACATGATTCTCTTCCCATTTGGATTTGTTAAAAACACATAGCAAAGACTGCACTTTCTTCACATGATCAGTGATGAGTTAGCCAGAGCCAGTTATAAGGGTGATAACTCCCAGTGCCCATCTCCGCATTTGGGTATGGACTACACTGCCTTAGTGGATGTAGTGTTTTTAGGTGTTTTGGGGGGTTTCACTGTATGTGTTTCATGTGACTACAGTGACAAGTATGTATACATTTATACAGCTACACAGTGAGTTATACTATACACACACTCTGAGTCATTCAACAGCAAATCCATGCACTGTATGAATGACGCACAGCGGTGGCAAGAAGAGGGATGGAAGGAAGGGAGGATGGGGCGGGGGGGGGGGGGGGGGGGGGGACTAAATCACTGTACACCCACAATACCAAATCACTTGTTTTGTTTCAGGCCAGGGAGGCAGCCAAACCCAAAGTAGAGGCTAAAGTTATAGAAGAAGAGATCGTACACGAGGACAATGAATGGGGTAAGCGTACATTTGATCTTTCAGTTATTTTTTGAATATATATTGTGATGTAATTTGATCAGTAAGTGTGAGATCGAACCTTTATGTTGTGGCCCGTGTGTACCAGCACTGAAGTGATAGGTTCATGTCAGAGAGATCACAGACCTGAAAAAAGAAAAAAAGAAAGAATTAAAAATAAAAGAAAGAAAAAAGTCTAGGATAAAAAAAAAATAAAAAATACTGAGTGTAGATGAATGGTTGTGATGGTTTGTACACAACTTTACTCAGTGGTACTAAATGTGTGTGAATGTATGCGTGTGCACACCCCGTGCCCCTATCCCTACAACACACACACACACACACACACACTGTCACTCTCTCTCCCCCTCCCCCCACTCTCTCTCTCGTGCGCACACACACACACTCTATTTGTGAGTGACTTGACATGACAGTGTGTGTTTTGGATATTCGCAGCAGTTGAGGTAGTGTCAGTTTTGTGTGTTTGCAGCAATTGGGGTTGAGTTTGTGTGTGTGTGTGTTTGCAGCAGTTGGGGTTGTGTTTTTATGTGTGTGTTTGCAGCAGTTGGGGTTGTGTTTTTATGTGTGTGTTTGCAGCAGCTGGGGTTGTGTTTTTTTGGTGTGTTTGCAGCAATGAGACGGAGGTTTTTGGGTGTGTTTGCAGCAATTGAGGGTGTTTTTTTGTGCGTGTTTGCAGCAATTGAGACAGTTTTTGTGTGTGTGTGTTTGCAGCAGTTGAGGTGGTGTGTGTTTTGTGTGTTTGCAGCAATTGAGGTAGTGTGTGTTTTGTGTTTGCAGCAGTTGAGGTCGTCACTAGTGTGCATTTTGTGTGTTCGCAGCAATTGAGGTGGTGTCAGAAACAACAGCAGAAGAGCTAGCAGCAGCTGAGGGAGACCAGCCGGAGCTGACCAAAGGTGTACGGGTGGCCTACACCACACCTGCACCTAAAGAGGTCAGTTCACCTGTTATTTCTGCATTGGCAGAGTAGGCTCTGTTTGTGTCTATGCATCATTCTAGTGAGGGAGGTAACATTCTAGCAAGGGAGGTAATGAGTTTGATGGGTGCATGTCTAGGCAAAATGGCATCACTTGCATGAATATCTGTTGCTTGAAGGTCTTCAAACTGAACGTTTTTTCATGGGCTGAAGGTTGTGAATCTTTTACTATTTGAAACTGCCCATGTCCACCTATCGACCAGTTTAGTCCTGAATCTGTCGCCTAGTTGGGGTTTGTACAGCTATTGAGAGTGCTTGAAAGTCCTTGAGCTTTGAAAGTGCCTTTTCAAGTTCCTTGAAAGTCCTTGAGCTTTGAAAGTGTCTTTTTGAGTTCCTTGAAGGTCCTTGGGCTTTAAAAATACCTTTTTGAGTTCCTTGAAAGTCCTTGAGCTTTGAAAGTGCCTTTTTAAGTGCCTTTCATGAGTTTTGAACTGCCCTTTTTAGGGCCCTGAAAGTCATTGAACATTGAAGTTTTTGTGTGTGTTTTTGGTGTGTTTGCGGCAATTGAGGTAGTGGGTTTTTTGTGTGTGTGTGAGTGTGTGTTTGCAGCAGTTGAGGTAGAGTGTATTTTGTGTGTTTGCAGCAACTGAGGTAGTGTGTGTTTTGTGTGTTTGCATTGATAAAAACTGGCCACAGCACTTAGAAGTTGTAGAAAATGGAGACTGGGGCACTGTAATGGCATGTCTTGACAGTAACTGTGCCTCTCTCAAGCTGTTCTGTTTTTTGACAAAACAACAGCACTTGAAAGTCTTTTGAAAAGTCCTTGAATTTTGTTCCTCCGAATCTGTGTGAATCCCGTCAGTTTTTGTTTGGTTTTCTGTCTGCAACAGGATGGTGACAAGGACGCCACTGTGCCAGACTCAGGGGAGAGTTTAGATGAACTGATGAAGCAGATGCAGAGCTTGTGATGACGTCAGGGTGATGGGAACAGTGCATTAGCTCGTCTTGAACTGCAGCTGAGTCGGTGATGCCCTCTGCAGTCATTCCTTGCCTGTTTTACCCGTGTGTTTGTTTCATGATGATGTGATCATGCTGGGTCATGAGTTATCATCTTGCTTTTATGAGCGTAATCATAAACAGTTGATGGCAAGGTTTATTACCACCGGACTGTTACGCTCAAGACACATCTGAAGTTTATTTTTAATGTAAATTGTGGCTTTTGTGCTTTGCCCTAGCCCTTCATTATTGCATCACTGCTGAAACAACACTCGTTTCACTTGCTGTTCGTTTAAATGCGAAAATCATTCTGATGGTAGCAGTGCTCCTTAACACCGACCCCCACATCCTCCAAAACAAAAACCAGTAACAGCAACAAAAGACACGTTGGTATCTTTAATTCCATGAAGTAAGTGACTTGGTGTTTTACGCCCAGTCAACTATTACGGTTATATCAGGGCGGTATTTCCATGAAGCTGAACACATTCAGGACAGAGGAATATCTGAAAGCTCTGTCACTGAGTTATTCAGGAGTATCTCTAGTGACAGCGTTTCGCTTTGGAATATTCCTCTTGTACAGAAGTCAGCCAGACATGACTGACCAACAAGAAGACTTGATTCGGACAAGGGAGGCAGTGAGAGCTTCATTGGTTGAGGGGTATGTGTAGATGGAATGGTGTGAATAACATGCATATTGGCTCCTTGAAGACTTTTATCTGAACAATTTCCACAGTTCGGACAAGGGAGGCAGTGAGAGCTTCATTGGTTGAGGGGTATGTGTAGATGGAATGGTGTGAATAACATGCATATTGGCTCCTTGAAGACTTCTATCTGAACAGTTTCCACAGTTTCTAATATGTACTATTTCAAGGTGTTCTGGTAATGACAGTTTCTGGTAATTTGGGTAATTCTAGTAACCTGGTAATTTCAAGAACCAGTAAACGAGTCACGCATGTATTTGTAGTTTGTGTGTGTGTGTGTGTGTGTGTGTGTGTGTGTGTGTGTGTGTGTGTGTGTGTGTGATAAAATGAATGTATCCTTTTGCCATTGTAAGTGCTCCGGGCTGTTATGAGATGGAGCACCAACAATTATCTGCTATTCATTATTATGCCATTTAGATATATATACAGTGTTGCCATGATTGGAATTGCAAGAATACTCTGTGTTGAAAGATTCCCTGTTTAAAGATTTTCGTTTGAAATGTCTCGGGGATAATTTCAAAAGTCTCAGTGATAATTTCAAAAGTCTCAGTGAGAGGTTAGCATAAGCATTAAATGGATTAATTTACATTCATCACCATGCTGGGCTGACATCCCAGTTCCTCTTTTCCTGGTCATAGTTTTCTCTCTTGTTCTGCTGCCACTTTCTGTCATTGTGATTACTTTTGGGACAGGGAGGCATAGCTGGTTATTTTTCTTGTATACATAAAATGACTAAAGCTAGGAATGTGTTAATGCATGTGTGGATGCCGTGCATTTGTCATATTGGGAAAATCATAATTAGTATAGAGTACATGATTCCATAAATACACTTGTTGTAAGTGTGTGGTGATTGGGGAAATCACAGTTAGTGTAAGTACAGTCACAGTGAGTGTAAGTACCGAGTACATGATTCCATGAATGTGTTTGTGTTAGTGCTTCATATCTGTTTGCATTTGCGTAAAACACACAGTGGTGGATGGGAGCAAATGCATCGCAAATGCCTTAGTGGATATCTTTCTTAAAAACACACCCCATGAACAGTTTGTTTTCTTAGTCACATCCATGAACAATGAGTGCAATGAGAGGCTGACAGTAGTGACAGTCTGACTCTGAGAGGTTGACTGTGTGAGAGGCTGACTGACAGTGACACTGAGAGGTTGACTAAACGTCAGGTTGACTGCGTGAGAGGCTGACTGACAGTGACACTGAGAGGTTGACTAAACGTCAGTTTGACTGAGTGAGAGGCTGACAGTGACACTGAGAGGTTGCGTGAGAGGCTGACTGACAGTGACACTGAGAGGTTGACTAAACGTCAGGCTGACTGAGTGAGAGGCTGACTGACAGTGACACTGAGAGGTTGACTAAACGTCAGGTTGACTGAGTGAGAGGCTGACTGACACTAGTGAAAGTGACACAGAGAGGTTGACTGAATGTCAAGTTGACTGAATGAGAGGCTGACTGACAGTGACACTGAGACGTTGACTGAGTGTCAGGTTGACTGAGTGAGAGGCTGACTGACACTAGTGACAGTGACACTGAGAGGTTGACAGAATGTCAGGTTGACTGAGTGAAAGGCTGACTGATGGTAAGACTGGGTCGTTGACTGAGAGTGAGAACTGTTCATCCATTTGGTCTGGTAGGTCAGTGCCAACTGTTTAGGGAATCCTTCACAACCTGTATTGCTGGAACAACACATTTTAAAACCAATGTAAAATTATGTAAAACCAACTATGTAATCACATTTAATGGCCTTGTTTCCTGGATGGGGTTTCATCCTTGGAATCGACCAGATCAGCTGTCAAAGTCTCGGTTTCTGGTGTTTGGTTTTGGTTGCTTATTTCACTGGAACACAGACACAGCGATCGCATTTTTCTCTGGGGGTATTATTCGACATGAGTGGTGAACCACAGATACGTGCATGATGCTAGCGCCTGTGGCAGGGAGTTGTGGAAGCAGCAGACTTGATGCTGTTGTTGTCGTACCTGGCGCGGCAGTCACCTCCACAGGCACATGCAAATGCATGCAAACACAAGTAGAAATTCACGTACATCCTCACTGTGATATATATATATATACATGACAGGGGAGTCCACGTGTTGAAACCTGAACTAGTCTAAATGTATTTTAGTTTCCTGAGCATAACCTTTTTATGTTAAACTTGCAGTTGTTTTCAGTGTATTTCGATTTCTGGTTGAAGAAAAGGTGTGCTTCTGAGGTGTAACATGAGGGTTGCAATAATTTATACAGGGTAGCGAGTAACATCTCGGAGGCTGCTCATGCGGATGCTGCCTTTCTCTTAAGGAGGCATCCTAAATTACCTGCCGGCAGTGGTCCGGTGTGCACAGCACAACCTGTACACACGGCCCTCCACTCAGCGCTGAGAGAGCATGCTCACTGGCCTTACTGATGGGCTGGTGGCACAGGCTAACACCACAGTTGTACGCAAAGCAAAATGTAAAAACTGCGATTTTCAGCCTATTTTTGAATGTAAATCCTGTTTGCAGAACATCTTTATTTGTTCGTGTATTTATTATTGTTATGTTTTGTGGTCGAACGAATGATGATACAACTTCAAACCAGTTATTTTGATTGGCTCAGTTCCTGAAATCAAACTGCTTTCACACATTCAAGCTTTTGTCTTTGTGCATGTATACGTTCTTATGTGGAAGTAAATTATGCCGGCTCTGTACAGCTGAAATGGGGCATCATTGTTCGATGTGTGTATGTGTGTGTGTGTGTGTGTGTGTGTGTGTGTGTGTGTGTGTGTGTGTGTGTGTGTGTGTGTGTGTGTACAAATGTGTGTGTGTGTGTGTGTGTGTGTGTGTGTGTGTGTGTGTACAAGTGTGTGCGTGTGGGTGTGTGGGTGTGGGTGAGTGGGTGGGTGCACGCGTTTGTGCTGTTGCGTAAGTATGCTTATTCATCAGATATTCGTATTTGATGCAGCAACTTGCAGAAAATATAATCACTTTTTGTTTCCCTGTTTAAACACAACAGACACCAGCATGTACAACAGTAGTCTTTTACCCTCTTCTCCCTCCCTCTGTCTCTCTCTCTCTCCGTGTCTGTCTGTCTGTCTGTCTCTGTGAATGTGTGTGTGTGTGTGTGTGTGTGTGTGTGTGTGTGTGTGTGTGTGTGTGTGTGTGTGTGTGTGTGTGTGTGTGTGTGTCTCTCTCTCTCTCTCTCTCTCTCTCTCTCTCTCTCTCTCTCTCTCTCTCTCTCTCTCTCTCCAGAAAAAAGGAAAGAAGTAGAAATGTAGAAGAGCCCTTGTCAGCGACCTTGATCCCTTCCACTCTCAGAAACGCGCGCCATAAATAATTCTTTTGTCACCAATACTTGATCCTTGGTGAGAAAAGTGTTCTGTTGTGTGTGAAGGGTTGGCAACAAGATAAACTGCCGCGGGGTTTCGTATGAAGTGCTAGAAACAAGGCAGTTGTCGCTGGGTAGCGGAAAACAATGATTTAGCTCCTAGGCAGCAATGCATTTCTTAGGCGACAGTTTAACTACAGTTAAAGGAGGAGAAGAAGAAGAAAAAAGTCGAAGCTAACATGTTCACGAAAGTAATACATATATGACAACTAACAACTAACAATGTAAATAATTATAGAGTGCTAATTTTCGAAAATGCAGATTGCCTGCCTACAGGCACTCCTTACAGTCGCGCGAGCCACCCACGAAACTTGACAATGGAACGACAAGACCAGGGTAGGCGTGACAAGGCCATGAATGGCTGTATCAGCTCCCTTTGTCAGCACCCTTTGTCAGGTCCCTTTGTCAGCTCCATTCTCTTGTGGAGTTATCATGCCATAGGCTACACTCAATTATTCATAGCAGAACGAAGCTGCTGTTTACCATACTCGCAGAAAATCACTAGGCCTGTTCAAGGCAGGCTAATCCCACAGGCGCTTGACACTTGGAATTGGAAGTTCGGGTTTTTAGTCGGAGCTGGGAGTTTATGTGAGCTGTCAGGGTGCTTTCGGTGAGGGAAGCCGGGACTTGTCCGTCTGGAGTTGTCTGCTCTGTCGTCATTAGTTTCTGCTCTGTCGTCATTAGTTTCTGCTCTGTCGTCATCCGCAGTGAGGCGTCCTCCAAACGGTTGGCTTCTTTTGTAGTGATTTCAGTGATTTTCCTGCATTAACGTCTTCTTAGAATACACACACACACACACACACACACGCACGCACGCACGCACGCACGCACGCACGCACGCACGCACGAATAAGAAGGAAGAGAGGAAGAATAAGGAGGAGAAGAAGAAGAGGAGGAAGAAGAATTGAGAAGGAGAAGAAGGAGGAGAAGTCGGAAGAGGAGAATTTAGAAGAAGGAGGAGGAGGGGAAGAAGGAGGAGGATGCAGAAGAAGAAGAAGCAGAAGAAGGAGTAGGAGGAGGCAGAAGCGGAGGAGAAAAAGAAGAAGGAGGAGGAGGCGGCAGAGGCCGAGGAGGAGGAGGAGAAAACTGGATAAAAGGAGAAGGAAGAAAAGAA
>OY757541.1:4301982-4331982 GCA_963584105.1 Alviniconcha strummeri
GCTTCTACTACAACTCGCGATTTGCTGTGGCCTGGTTGAAGAGTTGTCTACGAAGCCACGACGCGAATGCTTTCCGTTTTGGCGTGTAACCTAATGACAAATATTTTGCAACAATGACCGCTTCAGCTGCAATCGTCAACATTTTTTAACTCAAGTCAGCACAGATATTTGGCTCGATCTGAGGAAGACAAACTTTCAGCAGAAGAAAGCCGACGCCTTGCTTAGGCCCATTCCGACGCCATGGTTTCGCTTCGCTTGTGTTTGGCTGTGGTGCTGGTTGTGTTAACTTCGCGCCAGTCAGATGCCCATGATGTCCAAAGCCGCGGTGATGATCCTGCCCCATTGGAGGATGTGGTAATGAAACAAGGGCAGCTGATCAGTGAAATGCAAGCGAAAATCAGCGCGTTGGAAGCGAAGAGTGGTAAAAAGATACATTTTAACCTCTTGTATATATAATTGTGTGTGTGTGTGTGTGTGTGTGTGTGTGTGTGTGTGTGTGTGTGTGTGTGTGTGTGTTCCGCACTAGCTACCGCGCGGCTGGTGGCTTTCATGGTCAGCGTTCCCCAATCGGAGAGCCTGACGACCAACCGACGTATCCGGTACGGAACACCGGACCTCAACGTTGGCGGAGGGTTCCACACCAACACAGACACTTTCGTGGCTCCCGTGTCTGGCCTCTACGTTTTCTTCCTCAAGGTACGCTGACCCACACCGACACAGACACTCAAGGTACACTGACCCACACCGACACAGACACTCAAGGTACACTGACCCACACCGACACACACTCAAGGTACACTGACCCACACCGACACAGACACTCTAGGTACACTGACCCACACCGACACAGACATTTAAGGTACACTGACCCACACCGACACCGACACTCAAGGTACACTGACCCACACCGACACTAAAGGTACATTGACCCACACCAACAGACACTCAAGGTACACTGACCCACACCGACACAGACAGTCAAGGTACACTGAAACACACCAACAGACGCTCAAGGTAAAATGACCCACACCGACACTCAAGGTACATTGACCCACACCGACACTCAAGGTACGCTGACCCACACCGACACACTCAAACTACACTGACCCACACCGACACTCAAGGTATACTGACCCACACCAACAGACACTCAAGGTACACCGCCGACACACACCAACAGACACTCAAGGTAAAATGACCCACACCGACACTCAAAGTACACTGACCCACACCGACACCAACACTCAAGGTACACTGACTCACACCGACACCAACAGACACTCAAGATAAAATGACCCACACCGACACTCAAGGTACACTGACCCACACCGACACCAACACCCAAGGTACACTGACCCACACTTTCGTGGCTCCCGTATCTGACCGTTACGTGAAACCCACGTCATTATAAACTGTCAAACCAACCAACAACCAGTGGCCCACTTCATGTTTAGTTCACTCAGCCACAAACCCGTTTATAGACTAATCTGTGATACCAGCGTGCGACACTTCGGTCGGGACTACATTGCATGCCCCCCCCCCCCCCCCCCCCCAACACACACACACCCCCACCCTCCCCCCGATGGCTGCATTGCAGTATACGTAATGAGAGAGCGCGCGCGTGCATGCTTTTGTGTATGTACATGTATGGGTGTGTACGTGTGTATCCTTCGCCATGACATGCATGTGTGCGTGTATGCATGTGCGTGTGTATCCTTCGCCAGGACATGCATGTGTGCGTGTATGCATGTGCGTGTGTATCCTTCGCCAGGACATGCATGTGTGCGTGTATGCATGTGCGTGTGTATCCTTCGCCAGGACATGCATGTGTGCGTGTATGCATGTGCGTGTGTATCCTTCGCCAGGACATGCATGTGTGCGTGTGTATGCATGTGCGTGTGTATCCTTCGCCAGGACATGCATGTGTGCGTGTGTATGCATGTGCGTGTGTATCCTTCGCCAGGACATGCATGTGTGCGTGTGTATGCATGTGCGTGTTTATCCTTCGCCAGGACATGCGTGTGCGTGCATGGGTGGGTGTGTTCGCGCACAGGTGCGCTTGTATGCTGGCAGGTATGCATGCGTGTGTGTGGGGGGGGGGGGGTGCGTGCGTGTGTGATGTGCGTGCGTGAGTACTTGTGACCTACCCGCATAGCCTGGTTTAATTCTGAGAATTTAAGAGAGACAGAGAAGAAGAGAATGAGCAGCACAGTATTTTACGACGTCACGTTTGATGGTGTCATTTGTATGACATAGCCTGCCGGCCTGATGAAAGGATGCCCCAGAAAATTCGTAGAAAATAGATTCAGTAACTGATTTTTAACTCCCAGTTAACCACGACGGATATAATATTATCAGGAGGAATAATCCTGCAGTGGGACAGAGGGGCAATCAAATGCCTGGAAGTAAACATTTTGCTTAACGTCCACAGAAGCAAGGATGCTCATAAGGGACGGGAACGAGAGAGTGAAGGCTCGACCGCGCGCACCGACCAGGAAGACCGAGGAGGCCGTGGACCACCGCCAGAACAATGGAAGCGTCAAGGCGGTGTCCCCTGGCCACTGCGCAGCAACTAGTGTAGTGTACAACTGCTGTTTCAACAGCCGTGCTTGGGCAGAGTCACAAGGACAATGTCCGTTGCACCACTGTTGAGTAACAACTTGAAGCAAAAAGGTCCAGCTTTCGCAGCCCTGCTCCACCTTCCTGCTCATGATCTCTTCTGGGCTAACTTGAGGGTCTAGCTCCACCTCCCTCCTCTTGATCTCGCCTGGACCCCAAAGTGTGTCTGGGAGTACTTGGTCTCTTTATCATATATGAACACTTGTCGAGCGCCTCCTCTCGAGATGAGCCCTAAGCGCTTCTCAACGCAACTATAGCGCTGTTCTCTGCTTCCGAGCACATCCACTGCGCTCTAGTCGTACGCCACTCTGAATGAGTGACTGTAGCTTTACACAGCGCGTTTTGCATATTAATGGAAGTGGTTAACGCGCTGTTTGGTTGTTACACGGCTGGTGTCACGTGAAACTGCTGCCATCTCCGCGCAAGTTCTGTGAACACCATGCACCAGTTTACAGCGTCACTTCATTCAAAGCGGGTCCAGGCGAGATCAAGAGGAGGGAGGTGAGCTAGACTCTCACGAAGAGCTGGACAATCATTTGCGGGTCCAGGCGAGATCAAGAGGAGGGAGGTGAGCTAGACTCCCACGAAGAGCTGGACAATCATTTGCGGGTCCGGGCGAGATCAAGAGGAGGGAGGTGGAGCTGGACCCTCAAGAGAGCCCAGGAGAGATCAAGAGCAGGGAGGTGGGGCTGGGCTCGGAAAACTGGACAACCTTTTGTTTCCGTTGTTCCTCGACAGTTGCTCTACGGACATCGTCTTTGTGACTCTGCTGCGCACAGCTGTCGAAACAGCAGTTAGCGAAGCACACAAGCTGCTTCGCACTGGCGGGGTCCCCACCTCCTTAACATTGGTGTTCTGGTGGTGGCCGACGGTCTCTTCGGGCCGGAGCGCGCACGGACGAGCTATTCACCCCCCCCCCCCCCCCCCCACAACCGTCCCTAATAAGCCTCATGGCTTCTGTGAGCGTTAAGTAACAGCATGTTTACTTACTTACCTTCCTGATGCTCGGTCGACTGGGCTCAACACTTCGGTACACCTAGGTCATTACGGCGGGTCCCACCCAAGCCTTCCGACGAAAGATTCAAACTACTATCTCACTGACTGTAATTCGTGGGTCTCTCAAATCTCCTGTCTGACATCTGTTTTCTTCTGCTTCTTGTCTAGGTGAGTGCAGGGTCAGGGGATGCTGCCCACTACGGGATCTTCGCTCTGAAGAAGGAAGGCAAAGTCATCGCCGAGACAGAAACCAACGACGACGACAACGTCGACAGGTCGTCGGTGCAGGTGATCGTGCAGCTGGCTGAGGGAGACACGGTGTGGGTGGAGAAGACTGGAGGAGGCGCGACCACCATTAGTGGAGGTGGGGTGCATTCCACTCTCGGGGGCTTTCTCCTCGCTCCTGGGAACTCGTTCTGATCATCAGCCAGTTTCCACGCCGTCCCTTGCTAGACCAAGGGGGCCGTGTTCTTCTGCAGATGTTGCTTTACGTCCACAGTTTCTGTGGAAACACACCACACACACACACACACACACACACACACACACACACACAGAGTTTGTGTGGATGCAAAACAGCATTTGAAGAAGAATATGTCCACAGTTAATGTGCAAACACGCAACACACATTGACACACACAGTTTCTATGGACGCAAAGCAGCATAATTTGAAGAAGAATATGTCCACAGTTTCTGTGGAAACACACACACCACAGTTTCTGTGGAAACACACACACCACAGTTTCTGTGCAAACACACACACCACAGTTTCTGTGCAAACACACATTGACACACACAGTTTCTATGGACGCAAAGCAGCATAATTTGAAGAAGAGTATGTCCACAGTTTCTGTGGAAACACACACACTACAGTTTCTGTGGAAACACACACACCACAGTTTCTGTGCAAACACACACACCACAGTTACTGTGCAAACACACAAACACACAGATTATGTGGAAACACACACCACAGTTTCTGTGGAAACACACACACCAGCTTCTGTGGAAACACACACACCACAGTTTCTGTGCAAACACACACACCGCAGTTTCTGTGGAAACACACACACCAGCTTCTGTGGAAACACACACCACAGTTTCTGTGGAAACAACACACACACAGTTTCTGTGGAAACACACACACCACAGTTTCTGTGGAAAAACACACCACAGTTTCTGTGGAAACACACACCACAGTTTCTGTGGAAACACACACACCACAGTTTCTGTGGAAACAGACACACGATTTCTGTGGAAACACGCACACAGTTTCTGTGGAGGTAAAGCAGCATCTGAAGAAGAATATGTCCAGTTTCTGTGGAAACACACACACACACACACACACACACACACACACAGTGTTTCTGTGGACTAAAGCAACATCTGAAGAAGAATACGTCCAGTTTATGTGCACAAAACGCAACCTCTGAAGAATACGTCCAGTTTCTGTGGACACAACGCAACATCTGAAGAAGCATACGGCCCCCATGAGGCTTATTATGCTGGCTGAGCATCGCCAGAACTGTCAACCCCCACATTCATCACATGGTGCATATCTGGGGGCTCGGATATGTGCGTGCGTGCGTGCGAATTAACTTTGGTATATGACGCAGGAAAACACAGCAACAACTAATCAAAAAAGCTCTCTAGACAGTATTTTGTTATTTGTTTGTTGTTTGTTTGTTTAACAAACTGGTTGACTGGGCATAAAGCACCAAGTTACTTACTTACTGTTCAACAAAAAACAAAAATTTGCTTCACTGATTTCTTCAGCAATGTACACAAATCTGTGATCGTATATATATATGACTACAGTACTGACACTCCCATGCCCAGTTCACCACATGAAAGTGCATACATATATAACATATTTAACAGCAAAAACCAAAACCATGCCAGCTATATCAAGGCAAAGTAGTATAAAAATATCAAACACATTTTTTAACACAAAAACGAAAAGGAACATTGTTATTAACACACGCACACACACACACACACACACACACACACACACACACACACACACACACACACACACACATACCACTCAAAAGTGCTTTAAAAACCAAATCCACACATCCAGAAAGCAAGGTGGGAAAAGTCAGAGAAGAAAAAAAAAAAGACTTCATCAAAACACCATTACAATTTATTAAAAGTATGACTCCATCTTATAGTCATCCAATACAATAATACTTTATTAATCATTAAAAAGGAAATTCAGTTGTCTTCTTTTGACAAATAATAAAAAGTACATTAAAAACATCATTCACACACATGCACGCATGCACACACACACAACACACACACATACTTCAACCTTCTAAAGGATGTCAGCACAAAACAAAATTTGTTACATCATCATCAGGCATGAAGGCTGGCGAATGGTCTATTGACAGGAAAAGAACAACAAAAAGAGTAACATGATTAGGTTGAAGAACAAAAGACAGGAAAGTGGCATCAAATGACAGCCTCAAGATTCAAGAAAGGAGGATGAATCTGACATCCCCAGCCTCCCTTCGGAGGCATCTCTTAGTAACCAGGGACAATATGTATGAAGAATAAGCATATTCTAAATGGTGATGACATTGAAAAAAATCAGCATGTGCATAGTGCAAAAAAGCCAGCCTAAATGTGTTAAAAGTTTGCTCATTTTTCTACATTTAAGCAGCAAAATGCTGTATAAAAAAAAAAGGCAGCTCACTTGCTGCCATTACCAAAAGAAGCCACTATTGAGGAGAAAACAAACACCTGGACAGACAGATGCCCTCCCATATACCACTGAAGACACACAAATTATTCAATAAAGTTTGTATTCAGCATCAAGACACATCACACACAGCACAAACAGTGAAGGGGAGACAGGAAAATCTTGTATGGGAAGGGCTGGGGGTCGCTGAGTCACCGACTTTCATTATTATTGAAATGAACTTTGATTCTTTGAAACTGACACAGCTGTTGTCATTCGGTGTCCCATCACATTTGAATTTGTGACATCACACATTTTGCATCATTAGTTAAACAATCAAAATATTTTCAATTTCTCAATCTAAAAATAAGCATAAGTAAAGAGCTATCGGGATTAGGGGCTATCCAACTTTAACTTTATTTGTTCTTCATGCACATGGGCCCTAATGTTCTCTTGCTTCTCTTAGTCTTAGTCTTACTGTTTTAGTAACTGCCACAGAACAGCTGATACCCTGACTTTCACTAGACACTCTGTCGCAGGAAAAAGAAACAATATGACCACAATACTATGACTGCATTGTTACATTGCCAATGCAAATACCTGGACTGCAGGTGAGACAAAAAATCCAGCTTACAGTCATACTGTAACAACATGCAATGATTCTGGATCAAGAGCAGACACTAGGCAAGAAAACAGGTGTCAGTAACTCGCATTGCAAAATACTAGATTATTACTCCAGTAATGATGCTAACAAACACTTGCCTTCAGTGACATTCACTGGTTAAAGACTTGAGCCCCAAATCATGCACATTATCGCAAAGGGCACAGCCAAACAGGGGGCATTCATGACAGGATATGTAAAAATGACCATTCCCAACATGTCCATGGATTTATTTTAAAAGTTTGGCAAAAGCTAATAAAATACTTTCATGCCAACCATCTTCATTAGTTCATACACAAAAAGACACGATCAGTCAATACCTTGCAGGTGAAAATGCTCACACTGGTAGGCACACAACCACACTCTTGCCCCCCCCCCTCCCCCCCACCACCACTGACTTGCACGCACACACACACACACACACACACACACACACACACACACACACACTCCCTCTCTCTGTGTCTGCAGCTCCCATTCGTTGCTAATATTTACATGTGCCATCCCAGTCAGGACCAAATAATAATAATCTCTCTCTCTCACACATACACACACACACACACACACACACACACACACACACACACACACACACACACACACACACACAATCAGACCCCAGCTGAAAAAGCGCATGCATAAAATTACATCACCTGTTAAACATTAAAGCAGCATAAAACATACACTACACATATGAAGTAAGCTTGGGATCATAAAAAGCCCAGCAAAGTGAACTGAACAATAAAATACGGACACAACTTTATACATTACAATGTGGAAATTGAGACAGTGACTCTTCATAGCATCATGCGCATGCTGTGAGTGTGAATGGTTTACCTATGTGCAGCACAAAATGAAGAGTAACTAAGAGGACTAATGGAGTAGGATACATTCTTGAAAATGAAATTAACCAATCAACTGCAGAATTCACAAGTCATCAAATTACGAGTAAAAGTTCCATCAGTGGTCACACATACTGACTAGGCCATGCTAATTGCTAGAGTATAACACCGAATTGGGAAATTTTATACAAAGCTGAATGGACCAGGAAGGCAGAACTCTGGCAGCAGGGAAAGCATGCAAGGCCACACTCTGGTCTACTTCAGGCTGAAGCGGAGAACCTATGAACCTATGACAGCTCCGCATTCTCAGTAGAGGGGACTTCAGTTTCAGCACCCCCATCCCCACCCTGTCCCATCCCACCCCTACAAGGAACGTCCAGTACAACTACAACTGTTTGATCCTCAGTATACTGCTACAAGAACCCAGACGAAGTTGGACTACTGAGCACTTTATATCCTTTCCTAACTGTTCCCCTAAGTATGCAAACCCCACACACTGAGACAGAGGCACTGTTTTCTTGACATTCCTCTCCGCATCAGGGCATGAGGTCGGAGAAGTGCAGAAACTCTTTGACTGGCTCTGGGACAGGCAGGGCCTGGAGCCTCTCCTCGCGTCCAGGGTGACAGCCAAGGCAGTGGGACACCGCCTGGCGACTCAGGTCTTGCAGACTGAGAGGGACGGAGGCGGCCTGCTCCAGGTACTCTCGCACTTCACGGTGATCTTCAACATTTACTTCATCTACTGCTGGGTAAAACCAACCATACAAGTCATCAGAAAAGAGGTCTTCGCTGTTGGCATTCAAGGTGAACAACCTGTGGTTGGAACAGACCCCAGAACGATGGAACAGCTTCATCATAGACAGTTCTTTATGGCAACAAGCCTTCTCCATTGGACACCTGACTAACCTTCCGGGACTCTCAGACTTCTCCAAAGACCTCTGAAACGTGGACAGACCAGCAGCGATCAAACGCGGTACCACCCTCCTCAAGATTTCCTTTTCATTCCAGTTGGCTTTCTGCAAAAACTTGTCAGCTTCATCAGAAGGTGCAAGATCAATGCGATTGACCAAGGACTTCACCAAGTCAACATCACCACCAGAGATTGCGCTAATCAGAACTTTGCTCAAAAGTGAAGGATCGTGGCACTTGGTCACGTACTTCTTAACAATATGCCACTGTCGATGCACTGAGGCTCTCTCGACAACAAAGCCAATGGTGGCTTGGTCCTGACATTGGCTGTACCTCATCAGCTTCATCACATCATTCCAGGGTTGATCACAGTGAAAGATGCACAGAAACAAGGCCCATTTGTACATGCATGCCTCCTTCAGGGCATTTATCAGAGGTGGCTTCAAATGGCCATAAGAAAGAGCTTTGCATATGGACCTGAAGTTGTCCACAGACAGGTACCTCAGCACAGTGACAGCAGATGACCAGCGACCTTTGGAAATGACACACTCCAGTGTGTGGACCAAGTGGACCTCCTTGATAGACTCGTGATGCTCACTGACCACTCTCTCCAGCAGCCCCCAGTTCTCCTGAGCCACAGCCAGGAACAGCGCCAGATTGCTGCAAGAGTTTTCACAGCACCACTCAGCCAGGCTCGTGTCCCGGCAATGCCACAGGCTGCTGCACATGTTACTTTTGAGCAGCTTTTTATCCTGCAAACATGACGGAGTCTTCTCTGCATCATCAAATACCAACGCTTGGAACCACTCTTCCAGCACAGCGGCACCTCCGTTTGTGATCTCAGAGTCATTGGCACCGATTGCAACACTCTTTTTCAAACACCACAGAAATCGCCCCCGGTGACTGTACAATTCCAAGTGTTGGGTGGTTATTTCCTGTATCAGTCCACGCAACAACTCCCATGCTCTTCTCTTAAAAGCAGCCATGATGGCAAAATCCCAAATCGGAGCCACAAAACGATCACATGATTCAGCATCCATTTCCTGGCAACTCTGCAGGACCAAACTGTACCGCTGTTTCTTGATGGCCACTTCAAACATCTGCTGCACCTCTTCCTGCATTGGAATATCCACTGAATGTTCGTTCTCAAAATCATCATCTGATAAATCTCTCTCGAACGCCTCCTCACAACACACAAGAAAATCCTTGCAAATCCCCACAAAGCACTTCAGACTGTTCAACTCCACAGCAGCTTTGGCTCCACGTCTAAACATGCTGACCACGAGCGGAGACACAGCATCTCTCTCGTGGCAGTACATTTGAAACAGAGATACAAAATTCATCAGTTTGACTTCTGACTTGCTGTCTTCCATCACCTCTTTCAGAGCCTTTTTTAGCACATACTCCAAGAGCTTATCTGCCTCCTTCTTCTTAAACTTCCTGCAAAAAATCTTAACATTCCATAAAACATCCTGAGATTCTAACAAAGCTATCCTCAGAGCAAATTTGACATCACCCGTCTGAACTCCCTTACCAAACAGGCTGGCAGCCATGCGAAACTGTCCACCCCGTATCGCCATCAGAAACAGAAAGCGACGGTAAGATGCCGATTTTGAGCACAATTGTTTGGCAATGTGTTCAAATTTGACACTTGAGACAGTGAAAATCTTCCGCAAGTAAAAGCAGCGCATCTTCTCACTGACTCTGCTAACAATGACATCTGTAACAAACTCCCAGAGACCACAGGAAATGCCAATGTCAAGAGCCAAGTGCAAATGTCCTCTCTCCTCCAAGGTTCTGCAGATCCAATCAACATCTTCTAATGGGTATGCAATCGATCCCCATGTGCGACTGGCACAAAACTGCTGAAAGAGTTTGCGGGTTTTGTTATTGCAGTTCATCAGTACCTGCAAAGTGTCCTTGTTCTTGCAGCGTGCAACATCTCTAAATTCCACCCAGAGGTCTATGTCGCCCATGCCATAGTCATCAATGATGCTCTGCAAGGTGGCACTCTGGCCGTACTTTATTGCAGACCAGATCAACTTTCTCCTCAGTTCAAGGATCAGCGCCCTGCCAGGAAAGAGAGCCAAGAAGCGCCCCACAATGTCAACACCAGACTCAAAAACTCCATTCACCATCGCTTGACTGGGGGTGATGCAGTTCTTCATCATGTACAGCGCACAATCCCAACCCCCCTGAGCAACTGCCTGAATGCACACACACTCCATCTGTCTGAGGCTGAGACCCAACTCCAGATGCAGCTTCACCAGTTCTAGCACCAGCTGCCATTTGTTCTGCCTCACTGCCTCCCTCAGGACAAAGTCCGTCAGGTCTGCATCAGCACACGTCTTCAAAAGATCGACTACAAAGCCAATGTCCCCTCTGATCGCACTTTTCAAGGCCACCTCTTTGTCTTGCGTGTTTATTCCAAGTCTGATCAGATCAGCCGCACACACAACACTGCCTTGTTTGATTGCACTATGGATCATAAAGTTTCTTTTCTCTGGGTACACCCCAAGTTTTATCACCTCATGCAAGCATGGCCACTGATCAGCCTTTGCAGCCTTCATAAATACCGCCTCTCGCATTTCGCGACTGACGCCACACTCAACCACCGGCAGAACACACTGCCACTGACAGCGAGCGAGGATCTTTCTCAGGATTGTGTCTCTTTGCTGAACGCTGCTGCAGCGTGTGGCGATCTCAGTAACACAGCCCCACTGGTTTTCCCTCACCGCCTTCTGCACAACCTGCATCATACGCTGTGGAATTACACCTGCCTTAACGAGCCGTGTCACCCCATCCCATTGACTCTTGGACACGCAGTCAGTCAGGAGGGTTTGCTGATGACGCACCATGGCTCGGAGCTGTGGATCACCCATTGTGATGTTTGGGTTGATGGATCAGTCCTGCTTACCACCTGCCAGACTTGCTGTGTCTGAAACATCCCAGGACAAAAAGGTCTTTGTAACCGAGTTCTGTTCAAGAACACTCCTGACAATGCAACATGCAATGAAGCATAATTAAACAAATATCCATGGACCAGACAAACAAATGTGGTTCATAAATCATTAAATGAACCCAAACAGAAAAAGTACACGTGTACATGTATACAACTTACATGCTAAGAGTAAGAGTAAGAGAAGAGTATGAACTCATAGGCAAGAGCAAATAGGTGATAAAATTGTAACACTAACACAGTAACACTAACAGTTAAAACTTTATATAGTTAATCTTGTTTTTCAGTTCAAATAGAAACATCCACTTTTTTGTGGGAGTGTGTGTGTATGTGTGTGTGTGAGGGGGGGGGGGGGTGCAACTGGCCAACAGGGCTAATGAAAAGTCACCAAGAGCAGAACTTTGACATTAATAAATACACACACGCTATGAATTGTTCATAGTAAATTATAAAGATGCTACGGGAAATAATTACCAATACCAACGCAGTCATTGTCTTTTCTGTCAGTCCACCCGATGATTTTCAACACAGGCTGATTCAGTCCAATTCATTTACAGTTTGTTTCACAAGGGGCACTGTCCTGAGGTGACCCTGTGTGGTTGACAGGACGCTAAAATCCAATTACTACTACTACTCACAAGGGGTAATTCTAGTATCAGACAGGCTCATATTGGCCATAACATTAGTAACAAAATGTAAAACAACTGCAATAAGAATAGACAAAAGTACAAACATACAGGTAAACAATTTCATAACGTTAGTCATACAGTTGTAACTTATAAGAGTTATACAAAACTTATAGCAACAACCCATCATTACATCGTCATGGAAATGCAACTATTGCAAGAAGAAGCCATATAATATATATATAATAATTTGATAAACTCAGTTAGTCAATACACACACGCTCGCACACTCATGCAGACTGCAGAACGTAAGGCACAAAGGAATGCTTAAATCTATTTGTTTTGCATGTACATAAGTTGTCTAAACTGATGACCCCACAGTAGTCAGAAATTCCTGGTATAAAATATGATTAGTTTGTTTACTTCAGTTCAGATCAAACAGGCTTTTCACAAAAAAATATTAAATTCTGTTGTTCACAAAAATGTGACAAGTGTCTGAGACGCTTCAGTTAGAAAAGATACAGACAACCTTAAATTGTAAACTCTTTTCATCTTTAAGTTTAACACCAAGAGGCAAGACTATTGTTTTTATTATCATTATGACTGTAATGACAGATAATTCAAGCTACCGTCTGGGTGTCCTTGCTCAGTACTTGATAGACCAATGTAGATCATCACCTGCACAGTTCTAGGAAATCTGAAACAAAATGAGCAAATGGTCACATTCATTGATTCAAACAAGGAATGTAAACTTTCTTAGTCTCTACTATATATTATATATCAAGTTTATATAAAATCCTCTCCCATTCCCAATCCATAACTGTCAAAAAACTTCTTTTTTTTAAAGGTATTTTAATTTAAAACAAAAGTGAGGCGTCAAACTGTTAACAAACCAAATCATAAAGAAAGTCCACTCTTGTCAGTTTCACCTGACAAAACCTAGATCATTCAGAGCGCATTCAGAGGATATTTTCCAGGCATATTTCTTGTCCACTACTACTACAGTACTACTACTAGTATAAGTACTAAAGTAGCATTCTATTTCTAACCTTAGGGCATTAGGCTGTGTTTGTTGGTGAGGAAATGCTTCAAAGCAGGGCAGGGACAGGCTGGAAAAGACCATCAGAAAGGCTGGAGGAGACAGAAGACAGATTGGCAGACAGAAGGAAACATTTGACTCAGTCTATCACTGTATCAGTATCACACTTTTTCAGCGACAACTTACAACTGACTCAATAACATTTTGGCTGATCATCCCTGATGGCACACATCCTTTGGGACCTGAACTTGACTCCTGATTTATTGACAGGAAAGGTAGGCTGTGGGTACCCATCACAAAAACAACGTGCCTCAAGCAGTCATTCATTCCCAGAGCCATACACAGATACAGCATTTAGCCAGACACGTGACAGGCATTGACTCAAACTCAAAGCACTGGTTTACGACATCCTTCCTTCAACCACTGCCATATTTAGTTATGCCATAGGGTCCAGAAAAATGTCAGCTAACAAGCAGTTTTTTGTTGGTCACTTGGTGCCCAAACAGAAGTTATTTTGTTACAAACAACTCAGATTATATCACACGTTTGTTTTATAACTGACCATGTTGCTTACACCAGCTCAAATAAAACCAAAATCATTTGAATTGATACGGAACTCTTTCTTTTACCCAGGGTGGATGCACCTCATGTTTACGTGCATGCTTGGGTGCTAGGTTGCTTCCACAGTCTTATCAGTACTCGAACCTTTCAGAGGGCACTGACCGCATCAGTGGACAGCAGCATGGAGATTAAGAGTGCCCCTTCAGTGATGTAACTAAATCTGGCAGAGTTTGGAGGAAGATGCCAGAAAGCAATGCTCAGAATGTGGCATTGCCTGTGGCCATCAGCAGACCCTCACTCCCCATCCTTTCTGCTGACAGTATGCACAGTTACAGTATGCACAGTTACCCTATGCACATGCTTTGCACACGTGCATGAGTGGGTGTGGGTGCAGGGGGTATGGGTGGGGTGTGTCAAAAGAATGTCAGTTTTGTGGTAATATTAACAACTTCATTTCGGGATGCATGTTTTATTTTGCTAACTAGTCACTAATGCAGTACACTTTCAAATCCTTTAAATTTATCACTTTTACTTATAGTTTATACTAGTATAACTTATGGAAAGTCATCAATATGATGACGTATGCTTCTTCCTCTTTTCTTACTTTGTGTGTGTGTGTGTGTGTGTGTGTGTGTGTGTGTGTGTGTGTGTGTGTGTGTGTGTGTGTGTGTATGTAACTCTCTGTGTGTGTGTGTGTGTGTGTGTGTGTGTGTGTGTGTGTGTGTGTGTGTGTGTGTATGTATACTCTGTGTGTGTGTGTGTGTGTGTGTGTGTGTGTGTGTGTGTGTGTGTGTGTGTGTGTGTGTGTTTTGATCTGAATATTTTCAGTCCTGAATCCATTTTGACTGCTGATTACTCAGTCAAAATGATAAATTCAAAATGTCAGAAAAAAAAACAGTAGAAGAAAAAGAAAACAAAACAAAACAAAAAACAAACAAACAAAAACGGGGGGGGGGGGGGGGGGTCAAATTCTGAGAAAAGCTAATCACCACCAAAATTAAAGAATTTGTTTATTTCAAATCAAAGGAATTGTTACTTGATAATAAAATAGACGCCGCCGACGTCTGCTAATGCTATATTGTACTAATATTGTAGACTAATAGTAATACTAAAATAATAGAGCTGGTGTATGACAATTGACATCCATCTTCTTCATTATACTGTGCCTGTGGAAATCCCCGCAGTTTGGGCAACATTCCTTCAAGAAAGAACATGCATTTTGGGTCTGCACACGCATCAAAAAGACCTCCAAGTATTTTAATTCACTCACCTACAGATGTGCAGCAAAATAATTGTCCGCATCCCAGCAAACTGCAAATTTCGCGCGTCAGTGGTTGGATACCAAGAAAAGATCACTCCCAAGAAACAACCACCAATGCATCTTTTTAGTCAATTGTTTACTCTTCACAAATATTCTATATATCCCGTCAGTGCTTATTCGTTTGTCATGATGTAGCTAACTGTTAAGATGTATTCTCTAATATCTCTTATTCTATTCTATCCTTGACAGTGTGACTGAATTTCAGGTTTAGTTCATACACAGATATCATTTGTTTTTTATGTGGTCTCTAAATTTGGTCTGCAACGAGAAACCGCCTATATTATGTATATACTTCATTACCTATCCATACATTAACATAATCAAGTCCAGTATCTACCATAATATATTAACATACGGACGATTTCGTTGGTGAAATGGCTTGCGGATTGAGTGTGGCTCAGTTGCTCGAAGAGCTGTGAATTTGATAACCTTTTTCTCCAGTCATGTGAATCCAAGTGTCGAAGAACTTTTAGCAGTTATATATTTTTCATGTTTTACATTTTGTACAAGCGTCGCCTTCAAATTAAGTTACTGGCGGTCGTTATAATAATGGAACTTTTAAACAGAGTATTGCTTAACAATTATCTAAAAAGATGTCGATGAAATACATGGCTTTGTTTCTTTGGAGTGATCTTTTCTTGGACTTGCACCCTCACGCGCGAAATTTGCAGAGGTCGGCGCGCAAGCCCATCTTTGACTGAACGTATAAAACCATAATAAAGAGTGAGCAAAAGATCTAGAACTCGGCGGCAGGTAATTAAAATCAGTAATCCTGTCGGGTAGTTTTCTATTTTAGTGTCCTAAATTATTGCCTCGTTCATTTTTGAGTTGAACATTCATTTTTTTTTTTTTTTTTTTTAAGTGCCAGCAGATTAAGCATTTTTCTTTCATTTGATTTGCTGAGCAAAGTGAATTTTGGAGATCACAGTGACTGACAGATTTGCGTCATGCACGCTAAACGCCTGTGATTACAAAGCCATTTGTCCTTTTTTGCCATCTTTTTATTGCCACCCAATTATCCAATGACCAAGATGTAAAGGGCTTGAAATACGAATTACGATGTTTATGTGGCTGTCAGCATAGTCTTAACTTTCTAAGCTACATGATGCTTTGCAGGTGCAGTAAGCCTAAAAATTGCAATGTTGCTTTTTGATTACATTTTCATCATGTATCAATTTATCGTGCCCTTGCCTGCATACCCAAAAGCACATCATCTAGGCATATTTTAGAATTAATTTATGCTCTGTGCAGATGATGAGATGTGAGATGGAAAGAATGTTTTTGACCAGTCAGCATATATAGGTGAGAGAGTTTGACTGAAAGATTGTCAAACAAAGATGGCAGACTCTTTAATTCAAATGTCTTCTTTAATTTGCTTTTATATTGTGCAGTGATGGCAATAAGGTGAAACAATTCATTCTCATTGCCAGAGCCAGGATGATGAGTCAATCATTACAGAGGACACCATATTAATTTATATCCCAGTGAGGTAAGACCAGAGTGACCAATATTTTAATTGACCTGGCCCAAGCATCCAGTTGACAGATGGGTGGTCAGAATTGTGTGCCTGATCAGGCATTGTACAACTACTCCAGTAAAGGAAATAACTCTGCTGCCAGTACCAGCAAAAGTAGCGTGTTTTTTTAACACAAAGCCCCATGTAGTTTAGCCTTATAATTGTTCTAACACTAGTTACACTTACAGTCCTAAAGTTTGGGAAAAATGATCTACTCGAACTACTTTCAAGGCCATGAAAGTCTGTGAAAGATCATAGTTTATCTGAGGTCTTGGAGTGTTTCTAAATTTTGATTTGGTCAGTCGAACTGAAAAGCCAGTGTTGATTTTCTGTCTGCCATGGTTTGAGTGAGAATAATTAGCTATCATCTTACTTTGGCTGTTTCAATTATGTGTAAATTATACATTGGCAAGACTAGGACATCTGATTCTGGGTGCCAGTGAAATGAAGGGTTCATAATATGCATCACCTGGGGTGAATTAAAACAATAAAAGTTGAATATGTCATTTTTGTGAGTTATCACTAAATCAGTCTTCAAATCATGGTCTTTGAATTTGTGATTTTTGTGACTAATCAGTCATCAAATCATGGTCTTTGAATTCCAAAACAAATGGTCTTGAAAGTTTGTAAAAAGTTTGTAACTTCTGGATTGAATAGTTTATTCTGTAGTGAACCCTAGTAAGTGGTATGACTTCTTACTATGAGCACCAACACAGTAATTGCAGTTTTAATGTGATTGTAAGATGACTTGGACTTTGCTCTTATTCTTTGACTTTGTATTTTAAAAAATATAATTTGTGTTGTAATTGTTTCTTGACCACTTGTGTGGTTATGTTTATGATAAATTGATATGGACAAGATAACGAACATGGTTTAACTTAGGTTACTTGTGTCCTCCCTGAGTGTTGGTATTTTCTTAGGTGTGATTGAGACAGTTTACCACCACACAGTTAACCACCCAACAAACAGAAACCAGAGTTCACCACCTGCGGAGCGAGTATGTATTGCTGTGTGATATTTTTGGCATGAATCACTCACACACTGGCAGAGCAGGGTTCATGTTAACCAGTAATTTTACTGGTTAAGATCAGCATATATATATGTATATATATATATATATACCAGGAAAGAAATCACCAGACAGTCAGACATCAAAGCTGTTATTTTGTTTGACTGGTTTAAAAAAAGAAAAGAAAGAAGAAGCATAGTGAGAGAGAGAGAGAGAGTGTGTGTGTGTGTTTGTGTTCTAAATGAGGAAGGGAACAGTGTGTTTGCTAGCACAGTTCTAGTAGTAGTAATATGGACGGCCGTGGAAAATGTCCAGCACATTGACTGACAGTGACACATAGCTGTAAGGCTGCCTTCTTGAATCAACGCTGACACAATGGCAGTGACTTGGTGATGGTTACTGGCACTTGTGGCAGTGAATTGGCCGGGGGGTTGGTGATCAATCATCCATGCTCCGTTTCTCCGATCGTGTGGTTAAGAAATGTTTGTGAAACTGCAAGATGATATTGGATAGACAGCCTCTGTTGTTAGTTAATCACTGCCCGTTTATCTCAGTGTTACTCTGTCACAGTGTTACTGTTACTTGTGTTAGGGCATTCTTTGTTGTTTCATCACTAAATCATTCATGTTTATCTCAGTGTTACTCTGCTACACTGTTACTGTTAGTGCATTTTTTGTTGTTTCATCACTAAATAATTCATGTTTATCTCAGTGTTACTCTGCTACACTGTTACTGTTAGTGCATCTTTTGTTGTTTCATCACTAAATCATTCATGTTTATCTCAGTGTTACTCTGCTACACTGTTACTGTTAGTGCATTTTTTGTTGTTTCATCACTAAATAATTCATGTTTATCTCAGTGTTACTCTGCTACACTGTTACTGTTAGTGCATCTTTTGTTGTTTCATCACTAAATCATTCATGTTTATCTCAGTGTTACTCTGCTACACTGTTACTGTTAGTGCATCTTTTGTTGTTTCATCACTAAATCATTCATGTTTATCTCAGTGTTACTCTGCTACACTGTTACTGTTACTGTGTTAGTGCATTTGTTGTTGTTTCATCACTAAATCACTGCATGTTTATCTCAGTGTTACTCTGCTACACTGTTACTGTTAGTGCATCTTTTGTTGTTTCATCACTAAATCATTCATGTTTATCTCAGTGTTACTCTGCTACACTGTTACTATTACAGTGTTAGTGCATTTTTTTTGTTTCATCACTAAATCACTGCATGTTTATCTCAGTGTTACACTGTTACTGTTACTTGTGTTAGTGCATGTGTGTGTTGTTTCATCACTAAATCACTGCATGTTTATCTCACTGTTACTCTCTTACACTAGTTACAGTGTTAGTGCATTTTTTTTTTTTCATCACTGAATCATTGCATGTTTATCTCAGTGTTACTCTCTTACACTAGTTACACTGTTACTGTTAGTGCATTTTTTGTTGTTTCATCACTAAATCATTCATGTTTATCTCAGTGTTACTCTGCTACACTGTTACTGTTAGTGCATCTTTTGTTGTTTCATCACTAAATCATTCATGTTTATCTCAGTGTTACTCTGCTACACTGTTACTGTTAGTGCATCTTTTGTTGTTTCATCACTAAATCATTCATGTTTATCTCAGTGTTACTCTGCTACACTGTTACTGTTAGTGCATCTTTTGTTGTTTCATCACTAAATCATTCATGTTTATCTCAGTGTTACTCTGCTACACTGTTACTATTACAGTGTTAGTGCATTTTTTTGTTTCATCACTAAATCACTGCATGTTTATCTCAGTGTTACACTGTTACTGTTACTTGTGTTAGTGCATTTGTGTGTTGTTTCATCACTAAATCACTGCATGTTTATCTCACTGTTACTCTCTTACACTAGTTACAGTGTTAGTGCATTTTTTTTTTTTTTCATCACTGAATCATTGCATGTTTATCTCAGTGTTACTCTCTTACACTAGTTACACTGTTACTGTTAGTGCATTTTTTGTTGTTTCATCACTAAATCATTCATGTTTATCTCAGTGTTACTCTGCTACACTGTTACTGTTAGTGCATTTTTTGTTGTTTCATCACTAAATCATTCATGTTTATCTCAGTGTTACTCTGCTACACTGTTACTGTTAGTGCATCTTTTGTTGTTTCATCACTAAATCATTCATGTTTATCTCAGTGTTACTCTGCTACACTGTTACTGTTACTGTGTTAGTGCATTTTTTGTTGTTTCATCACTAAATCATGTTTATCTCAGTGTTACTCTGCTACACTGTTACTGTTAGTGCATTTTTTGTTGTTTCATCACTAAATTATTCATGTTTATCTCAGTGTTACTCTGCTACACTGTTACTGTTAGTGCATTTTTTGTTGTTTCATCACTAAATCATTCATGTTTATCTCAGTGTTACTCTGCTACACTGTTAGTGTTACTGTTAGCGCATTTTTCGTTGTTTCATCACTCTGTGTGCATGTCCTGTTTTGTGTGAGAGTCCTGTCTGCTGTTCTTGTGTACTGTTTTGTTCTTTGAATACCAGCAATGAGCTGATGCACTATTTGATTTTCTGGTACTAAAGAAGTGTAGTCAGTAGTGGCTTCCTTGCATATATAAAAAACTGCTTTTTGAATGGAACACATTAAATGAATGGCTTATCTTGCTTTTGTCTTGTTTTGTCATGTTTCAGACTATCCAGTAGTCCATATCTGACACTGGTGGTCAACTGAACTGGTCTACAATGGGTGATCCACAGCTCCGAGCCGTGGTACGTCATCAGCAAACCCTCCTGACTGACTGCGTGTCCAAGAGTCAATGGGATGGGGTGACACGGCTCGTTAAGGCAGGTGTAATTCCACAGCGCATGATGCAGGTTGTGCAGAAGGCGGTGAGGGAAAACCAGTGGGGCTGTGTTACTGAGATCGCCACACGCTGCAGCAGCGTTCAGCAAAGAGACACAATCCTGAGAAAGATCCTCGCTCGCTGTCAGTGGCAGTGTGTTCTGCCGGTGGTTGAGTGTGGCGTCAGTCGTGAAACGAGAGAGGTGATCTTCCTGAAGGCTGCGGAGGCTGGTCAGTGGTCCTGCGTGTGTGAGATGATGAGACTAGGGGTGTTCCCAGAGAAAAGAAACTTTATGATCCATAGTGCAGTCAAACAAGGCAGTGTTGTGTGTGCGGCTGATCTGATCAGACTTGGAATAAACACGCAAGACAAAGAGGTGGCCTTGAAAAGTGCGATCAGAGGGGACAATGGCTTTGTAGTCGATCTTTTGAAGACGTGTGCTGATGCAGACCTAACGGACTTTGTCCTGAGGGAGGCGATGAGGCAGAACAAGTGGCGGCTGGTGCTAGAATTGGTGAAGCTGCATCTGGAGTTGGGTCTCAGCCTCAGACAGATGGAGTGTGTGTGCATTCAGGCAGTTGCTCAGGGGGGTTGGGATTGTGTGCTGTACATGATGAACTGCACCTCACCCAGTCAAGCGATGGTGGATGGAGTTTTTGAGTTTGGCATTGACATTCAGGAGCACTTGTCAACTCTCTTTCCTGGTAAAGCACTGGGTCGGGAACTGAGGAGAAAGTTGATCTGGTCTGCAATAAAGTACGGCCAGAGTGCCACCTTGCAGAGCATCATTGATGACTATGGCATGGGCGACATAGACCTCTGGGTGGAATTTAAAGACGTTGCATGCTGCAAGAACAAGGACACTTTGCAGGTACTGATGAACGGCAATAACAAAACCCGCAAACTCTTTCAGCAGTTTTGTGCCAGTCGCACATGGGGATCGATTGGATACCCATTAGGAGACGTTGATTGGATCTGCAGAACCTTGGAGGAGAGAGGACATTTGCACTTGGCTCTTGATATCGGCATTTCCTGTGATGACTGGAAGTTTGTTACAGATGCCATTGTTAGCAGAGTCAGTGAGAAGATGCGCCGCTTTTACTTGCAGAAAATCTTTGCTGTCTCAAGAGACAGTTTTGAACATATTGCGAAACAGCTGTGTTCAAAATCGACATCTTACCATCGCTTTCTGTTTCTGATGGCAGTACGGGGGGGACAGTTCGGCCTGGCTACCAACCTGTTTGGTGAGGGTGTTCGGATGGGTGATGTCAAGTTTGCTCTTAGGATGGCTTTGTCAGCTTCTCAAAAAGTCTCAAAGCTTGTTGGGTTTTTCTGCAGGAAATTCAGCAAGAAAGAGGCAAGTGTGCTCCTCAAGTATGTGGTGAAAAAGGCTGTAAAAGAGCTTTTGGAACCCCCCAAGTCAGCAGTCAAGCTGGACAATTTTTGGTCTGTGTTTAAGATGTACTGCAAGAAAAGAGGTGCCTCACAGGCATTTGTAACCAGAGTGTTTAGACGTGGGGCCCAAGCAGCTGTGAAGTTGAACAGTTTGGAATGCTTTGTGGACAGTTTCAAGTGTTACCTACTGTACTGCAAAAAGCAGTTTGAGAACTACCAGGAGACAGGCAGTCCTATGCAGGAAGGTGTCCAGTATGCGTTTGATCTGGCCGTCAGGAAACGGCGGTACAGTTTGGTTGCACGAGGCTGTCTCATTCTGGTTGTTGCCTATAAGATTACTCAGGTTTTGGATTTTGCCATCAAAGCCGCCTTCAGAGGTAGAGCATGGAAGTTGTTGCAGACTTTAACCCAGGAAGTAACTCCCCCAAATCCGGTTACATCCAGTGACTGCGAGCGGTTTCTGTGGTGTTTGAAGGAAAGCGTCACAGCCAGCAGCAGTGAGATCACCGACGGGGGTGCAGCTGTGTTGGAACAGTGGTTCCTAGCGTTTGATCTTGAGGATATAGACAACCCAGCGTCCTACTGGCGGGATCAAATGCTGTTCAGGCATAGCATACATGACAGCTTGCGGCATTGCCGGGACACGAGCCTGGCTGAGTGGTGCTGTGAAAACTCTTGCAGCAATCTGGCGCTGTTCCTGGCTGTGGCTCAGGAGAACTGGGGGCTGCTGGAGAGAGTGGTCAGCGAGCATCACGAGTCTATCAAGGAGGTCCACTTGGTCCACACACTGGAGTGTGTCACTTCCAAAGGTCGCTGGTCATCTGCCGTCACTGTGCTGAGGTACCTGTCTGTGGACAACTTCAGCTCTATATGCAATGTACTGTCTCTTGACTGTTTCAAGCGACCAATGATATCTGCCCTGAAGGAAGCTGGTATGTATAAGTGGGCTTTGTTCTTCTGCTTCTATCGGTTTGACAAAAAGTGGGATGATGTGTCGAACCTCATGCAGCACACAGAATGTCAGGACCAGGCCACCGTTGACTTTGTTGTTGAGAAAGCCATCGTGCATAAGAAATGGCATGTTACTAAGGAATTTGTTTCCCAGTGCCAAAATCCTTCGACACTGAAGGAAGTTCTGGTCAACGCAATCCTTTTTGATGACATCGACTTGGTGAAGTCCTTGGTCAACCGTGTTGACCTCACTCCTTCATTCGGGGCTGACAATTTGTTGAACAAGGCCCTGTGTGACGGAGATAGTCCTGCAGTATGGATGAGGATGGTGCCATGTTTGATCGCTGCAGGTCTGTCCACGTTTCAGAGATCAGTGGAAAGGCCATATGGCGGATTGGTAGGGTGTCCGATGAGGAAGGCGTGTCGTCTAGGAGATCTGACTCTGTTGAAGCTGTTTCATCGCTCAGGTGTCTCTTCCAATCACAGGTTGTTTTCCTTGAATGCCAACAACAAGGAGGTCTTTTCTAATTTTGATTCGGCTCGGCAATGGCCTGGGTTGTTCAGAAAGATCACGATTTTTAATTCTGAACTTCACCAGAAAATGAGGGAGTACCTGGAGCAGGCCGCCTCCATCCCTCTCAGTCTGCAAGACCTGAGTCGCCAGGCGGTGTCCCACTGCCTTGGCTGTCACCCTGGACGCGAGGAAAGGATACAGGCCCTGCCTGTCCCAGAGCCAGTCAAAGAGTTTCTGCACTTCTCCGACCTCCTGCCAGATGTGTAGAGGAAAGTCAGCAAAACTGCCTAACAGTGCCACTTTGTGTGCATTTCATACTCACCAGAATAGTTAGAATAGGTTCTGTGCTTGGAAATCCAGCTTCTGCCTGGTTTTTGTAGACCATATGTGTAGTGACAGATCAAGCATGTTGTGGAGTCTAACTCCGCCATACTTGAAAATGGTCATCCTTGTGGTGGGGTACTGTGGATGTAAAAATTAAATTCACTGTTGCTATGAATGTAGAGCTGTCAAAGCCAAAGGTTTTCTGTGTTAAGTCTCGAGTAGGTCAGACTGGGATTTTGCCTGCTGCCAGGAGTTCTGGATTCTGCCAGGCTGGTTCATTCTACTTCATTTTTCCTGGTCCTCTTGCATGTGCAGCATGGGAAATATGTGACGTGGACAGTTGATGGTATTTTGTCTTATGATTTGATGACTAGTATGTTGCTGTATCATATTCAGTCAACTGGGTGTTAAATTTTAAGGATCAGTCATACTTGTGGTGTTAGACTTGCTTGACATTTGACAGTGAAGGGACTTTGAAACCGCAAATAATCACAGGCTGGGTGCATGTTTGAAGTACATGTGTACTTTTGTGGGGTGATGTGGGTACACCTGCAGTGTACGAAAAGCTGTAAAGAATTGTGATTATGCAACCTGACAGCAGAATCACACTGAACAGTGACAGCCTGTCTGCCGCAGTTTGTTTCGTACTTGCGCCATAGCTTGTCTGGAACCCCATTCTTACATGCACCAGCAGAAAACTGTCTTCTTTTCTGTTGGTTTTGAGAGTATAGTTAACACTTAGCCCAAGCCTCGCTTTCCAGCACTTCTCCACACTTCGCTGCAACTGGTCATGCTGTTGACTCGCTTTCCAGCTCTCTTCCTCCACATTCCACAGCAGCTGGTCATGCTGTTGAAGTGGCACTCCTTATCTCTGTGCATCTGTGAACCAAAATCACACCCACAAGTCTGATGCTATCAGCATCCAGCATAAAATCTGCAAAATGTTTCATCACTAAGACTGTGGAAGCAATTTGGCATTGAAGCACACACATAAAACTCTGGCGTATCCGCCTCTGGTAAAAATTAGTTCCATTTTGATTTTGGTTTTATTTGTGCTGGTGTAACTGTGAGCAGCTATAAATGTGGCCTGATACAATTTGAGTAGTCTGTGTGATTACAAATGTATTTCCATTGACTGCAGCATCAACAAAAAAACAGTTGTCGGACGTCTCAGATCTATGACCTAACCAATTACAGCGGTGGTTAAAGGAAGGATGTCATTAACCAATGCTTGGACTTTGCGATTTGACACAAATATGTGGTAGGGAGGACTGGACGTTAATGCAGCATGAAACATGATGTGCGTCTTATTTTTACAACACAAATGGTGCTGTGAACTATCAGTATTACGCTGAACCGGTGATCTCATTTCAGCACAGCGTGTTTGGAACAAAAGTGCGAGAGAAAAACCTGCACCTGGGTCATGGTCACATTTGTTTATTGTGTGAAACTGTTTGGAACAGAGAATTTGTGTTGCATCCCTTGATCTAGATTTATTTCCCATCACTTGATTTTGTTTATTTGCATTGTTTTGTTTCTTTGTTTGCAGTATTTGAAACTCCAGCTTTGTCTGGTTGTTGTCTGTGTATATGTGATGTGGACAGTGCAAGTCACAACCCATATGATTTTCATGTGTATTTGAGGGGGGTGGTTGCTGTGTTTCCAAAGTGGAAAAACAGTGGTTTTTGTTTTTGTTTTCCTCAGAACCAGTTTAGTACATATACTTAATGAGAGCCTAAAAGTCAGGGTCAAGAAAAGAAAAACACCAGTAGATTTTTTTGATGACAAAATAGGCAACTTACAGTTATATAGTCCTCAAACAAGTCAGAGGAATATCATGATACCTTTCGATAGTTGATTTCATCAAATCAAAAAAGACATTCAAACAAATGCTTATTTACTTTGACACAGATAAAATAGATAAGCATTCATTTGAACCTTTTTGTGTTTTGATCTTTTTTTAGAATGCTGGCTGTCATTCTGTTTCAGATTTTTTTTTTTTTTTTTTTTTTTATCAATAAAGACATTGTTTCATCTTGTGTAGAAATTGTTGACTGACCTCAGCTTTTGTGATCATACCAACCATTTTTTGTGGTGTATGTGGACAAACCATTCACAGCAGATATATATACTTTAACACTTTTCACATCCATTATCACATTACCCCCCCCCCCCCCCCCCCACACACACACACACACACACACACACACTCCCTTTGTTAAAGTTCTGTCCCTTCTGTATGTATTTTGTTTTTAAACTTAAAGCATTCAATATGCTTCACTGATTTTATGATAGATATATATATATACACACTTTGTGTGCTGCTTTAATTTTGTGTAAAGATGATGGGATTGTATGCACAAGCAGCTTTTTTCAGCTAGGGTTTTAAAAAGAAATGATTGTGAGTGTGTGTGTATATTATATTATAACACACATCAGTGGTGCCCTGATGGGTGGCAGGCAGCAAGAATGTGGTGGGGTGCAATGATTTATACCTCTCATTGATTATATTTGTTAGACTGTCACAGTGTCAGCATGAAGTTTATGAGTAACTGTTTTCCCTCTTCAAGATAAATTTGTTGTTGGGAGTGGTTGCTTGGTGGTAAAATTGCCTTTTTCCTTTTCCTGTCACATTCACCTCCTGTTTGTCTTTGTGGTCAAAGATGTTCTACACCAAGATAGTGCAGTCTACACCAAAATATGAGGACAGACACAGAGAGGTGTCATCCTTCATAACTGGCTCCAGGCTAATATTATGCATTAATAGTCTGTGCTAACTTAGAGCGGATCATGTGGATAGAGCAATTTTACTTTAGTGTCTAATTTGAGTAAAGATATCAAAGAGAGAATGGAATGTGATATTTGTGATACATCTTTTTGGTCTGTGTGAACTATGATGCTCTGTTGTTGAGGGTGATTGGGGGAAGGATAGAAAACGGATGGTGGACCCTGTTTGGTTCAAGAGAAATTTGTGCTCAATTTTTCATTAGGTTGTAACAGTGTAAGAAGGACTGCACTATCTTTGTAAATAACATCTTTGGTGTGGTTTACAATGTGTATAAATGACATGCTTTGTTACCATACATGTATTTTAAGATGCTATGAGCCCAGGATTTAAAGGGACTAACCTTCACAAAGTTAGATATCTTTTGTCCAACTCAGCAACTGAATATTGGTAGATGAGATCAAAGTTAAAATCAAAGATTTTGCCCTTGTGGATTTTATTTTCAATTTAGAAGTCTAGTTTCTTGAGGCTGCTTTTTTTTTTTTTTTTTTTTGCTCACCTTTGACATGCCACCACAGAATGTGGCATGAGAAGTCAGTACTCTGTTTCCAATGGATCAAGATCAGAGAGGTTGCTGGTTAGACCAGCTGTCACTTGATTCCAATGACAGCGTTGTAAATTGTACAGCCAGTCCAACTACTTACCTGCAAAACTTGAGTTCCTAGTAAAACCAACAAAGCATCTAAAAGCAAAATCCCTGAGTTCAAGTTTTTGAGTTGATCTCTTCTATAAGTTCTACGGTCTTCCACTTGGGAAGGGTAGTTCCTTTAGCTGGGGAATGGTGCTGTGGAAAAGCATGTGGCTGTTAGTATCACATTATCATTAATGAATGTATATTTCATGGCTCAAATTGCTGATATGTTTTGTGGCCTGTTGTGCACTCTTTTCAAAATGAATGCATGATACAAAAATGTCCCCTCTGTTGAGAACCCAGAGCTATCAACAGCTCTCTTTTTAGGCCTGGAGTAGATCAGAATACAGCCTTTTATACTTGGCCTGCTGCCAGAAACTGTGTTTTATCCTTGTACTTTTTTAAGTGTAGACATTCTAAATACTTTGTTACAAGTTTGTGGCAAATGTTTTTAAATTGTTGTAAATGACTGAAGTGTAATTTTTCAGTTGTGTTTGTGATTGGCTATTCTCACATGGTGGCAGTGTTGTTGAGTGTACAGTGCCTTCAACTGTCAAGCCAATTATTTCTCATGAATGAGTGACTTGTGTTTCACCCTGATGTGATCCTTTCTCTTGACTCTGTATTGAATATCAAGAATCAGTTGATGTATTCTTGTGGGTATCAATAGAGGAGTAGAACTGGATTTTTGTTTTTATTGTATTCAGTTCAATAAACGTATCTGCATGGTCATTTGTCATAATGCAGTGTCTTAGTTCAGATAGTGAAACCGCTCAAGGGAATAAATGTTCTCTTGCAGGTAAGACTAGCTATGTTTTCCGTGTGTGTTCAGTGAATGTAATTGAATTGGCACTGATACACTGTTACAATACATACACACACACACACACACACACACACACACACACACACACACACACACACACACACACACACACACACACACACACATATAGTAGTACTAGTAGTAGTGATTAGTACAGTGTTATTGTACTGGTATTGTTACACTAATACAAGTAATAGTGATAGTGTTGCCTTGCCAGTGCCAGTGAGGAAGTGATTGGTAGAGTATTACTGTTGGTTTTTCAAAAGACAAGGTGTATGGTGTGTTGGGGCCACAGGATGGGGGCCGGGAGGGGTGGAATTATGGGTAGGTAATAATATGAGGAGTGTTTTGTTGTTTTTCTCTCTTTTTTGTTGTATATTGCTGATTCCATGAATATGGTCCATGTACAGTATGTTTCTTGTGAATATATATATATGATGTTAGCTGTCATATATATATGTATTACTTTCTTGAACAGGTTGCCTTGGATATTTTTCTCACTTAACATTGAAAATGTCAGAGAATGTTGTAATTTTAATGTAAAGCAGTGTGAGTTTGTGTAGTCCAGAGAATAGTGCTATAGAAATGTCTATTATTTGGGCTTTGAAATAAAGACCATTTGGGGTCATTGTTTTTGGACAATGGGGAGACTTGTGTATTGATGATAATCTAGTACAGTGGGTGAAGAGGCACCTCAAGGCTCTGAATAACTTTCTTGGTCTTTTTGTGAGGTTTTACATAACCATCAGTTTTCAATGTGACATAATGCCAGAGACCCTTGCTTTCTAGAAGTTGCCTCATTCTTGGTGAATTTATGGTATTGATTTAAACTGCCCTGTTGATTTTCTTCTCAATTTAGAATCCAACTTTCATTGGAAATGCTAACAGTCAACAGGACCATGTGTAGAAATTCCCTCGGGTGTCACAGCTGGCCTAGTTGCTACCAGCGACTGTTTCATTTTGTTCCTCAGGTGATGTGAGCACAGTGCAACTGCTGAGCCTGTTATTGGGGGGTGGGGGGTCCATACAAGATGGTGATGGCGGACTAGGAGTCCGGAGGCTTGTCTGGTTATCATTCTTGTGTGTGGCCACCCCCACTAACCCACACTCACATCACTAGGTTTTCAAATTGAATAGAAAATCAATGGCGCAGTTTGTCACATTTTGATGTAGAAGATAATTTTGTGTTTTTGTTGTTTTGCTTTTTAATCATCACAATCAGTTGTTTTAATTACCTACATATATGTGCAGTGACCCTTGTATTAGCATTCTAGTCATGTTTGACGACGGATTTGTATGCAACGTTTTGGTTGTTGGTGGTCAAAGTGAGTGAAGTTAATTGTCTTTGTGTTTCTGTTTGTATTAAATTGTTCAGCAAGACACATTGGCTGGAGCCCTTTCTTCCCTTTATAATTAGTAATGTAAGCTATTTTTATATGGATCATACATACTGTATTACAATACAATGCAACTTGTTGCGGTAGAGAAATTTCTTCTGATTTATCAGCAACATAGAAACGTACATAATGAACATCACAATAAATGGGAAGTATCTTTAGGCATTCAGAAGAATGAAAGGTGCACACACACACACACACACACACACACACACACACACACACACACACACACACACACACACACACACACACACACACACACACAAAGATCAGGCGTGCGGTCACCTTGACCAAATACAGCTGAGACTGCCACAGAGCAAATCGACTGGGTTTCACTTTTCTTACTTGATGCAGCACAACACCAAAACTGCTACAAAATAAATGACATTGTTCTCTCGTTCAGAGGTGTAGACAGCTGGAACTCTTTGCCACCTGAGGTTGTCAGCGCCCCGTCCCTGCAGACTTTCAAGGGCAGTCTGGACTCCACTAGGCAGGAATCCAATGACCTCAGCGTTGAAGGCTAAGATAGAACAGCTTAGACTGGCAAAGACCAGATTAAAGGCTTTTAGCCTTAGTAAATCTGACCACCAACGAAAA
>OY757541.1:4336982-4341148 GCA_963584105.1 Alviniconcha strummeri
TAGCCTTCCTTGCTATCAATCAGTAGCCTACGGCCTGCGAATCAGTAGCCTTCCTTGCTATCAATCAGTAGCCTACGGCCTGGGAATCAGTAGCCTACGGCCTGGGAATCAGTAGCCTGCGGCCCGGGAATCAGTAGCCTACGGCCTGGGAATCAGTAGCCTACGGCCTGGGAATCAGTAGCCTACGACATGTGAATCGGCAGCCTACGGCCTGTGAAACAGTAGCCTTCCTTGCTATTAATTAGTAGCCTACGGCCTGTGAAGCAGTAGCCTATGGCCTGGGAAGCAGTAGCCTACTGCATGGGAAGCAGTATCCTACGTCCAGGGAAGCAGTAGCCTACGGCCTGTGAATCAATAGCCTACAGCCTGGGAAGCAGTAGCCTACGGCCTGGGAAGCAGTAGCCTATGGCCTAGGAAGCAGTAGCCTATGGCCTGGGAAGCAGTAGTCTAGGGCCTGGGAAGCAGTAGCCTACGGCCTGGGAATCAGTAACCTACGTCCTGGGAAGCAGTAGCCTAGGGGCTGTGAATCAATAGCCTACGGCCCGGGAAGCAGTAGCCTATGGCCTGGGAAGCAGTAGCCTAGGGGCGGGCAGAATGACTGAAAATCGGAACTAGTTTTTTTGTGATTGCATTCGGTGTGTCCAGCTGAAGCCGGGTTGTGGATGGACGCTGTGTTTTGCCAGCCCGGCCAGGAGAGACTGAGTGACCAGAGAGTCAGCTAGCTGACTACGCCTTCTTCACTGACATGCTCATCGCGACTGACTCCGCTTTGGTCACACTGGTCAGTCAGTCAGCTGGACAGTGACCGTGCCGGTCAGTAACACTACACACGCGTGCGGGTGTGCACACACTAACGTTGACACGCACGCACACGAATACACTGTCAAACTGACGCTCTTGCACACATACACGCACGCACGCACGCACACATACACACACACACGCGCAGACGCGGGCGCACACGCACGCACACACACACACACACACACACACACACACACACACACACACACACATACACACATTGTCACTCACACACACACACACTGACACCTCTCTCTCTCTCTCTCTCTCTCTCTCTCTCTCTCTCTCTCTCTCTCTCTCTCTCTCTCTCCACACACACACACACACACACACTGATGTGAGCGCGTCACTCACTGACACACCCAGTACGGCACTGAGATAGACGCATGCGCGCATGTGTGTGTGTGTGTGTGTGCGCGCGCGAGTGTGTGTGTGTGTGTGTGTGTGTGTGTGTGTGTGTGTGTGTGTGTGTGTGTGTGAGAGAGAGAGAGAGAGAGAGAGAGAGAGACAGACAGACAGACAGACAGACAGACAGACAGACAGACAGACAGACAGACAGACAGACAGACAGACAGACAGAGAACAAACATCAGTGTGTCATGTCCATATCGTCCGAAAGGACAGGAAGCCAGTAGGCCCATTCCAGAGCTGACCGCGTGTGACACGAGTTGTGACGGATTCTGAGACGCAGCATATGACCCTTCACACCATTGTTTAAGTGTTGTACAGGCTCAGTGTAAGTGGCACATTTTTCCGTCCCACCAGACGAGCCAGGACAGTGACACGCCATTGTGTTGCCGGACAGTAGCTGCGGAAGAAGAGAGATGTAACCTAGCAGCTGGGCAACTCCGGGAAGTGACGACATTCACCCCGCCTCTACCTCTGAACTTCACTTATTTGCATGTGACCTTCACAGGTCAGCGGCCTTTCAGCCATAATTTTTTTGAGAAGAATTGTACTCGCACATGCAAGTTACTCCATCGGGTTTCATTTATCAGAATGACTGACGTTTAACTTGACGCACGTTGGTTAGCACAGTAAGTTACCTTTGTGTGCAGTGCCATGAAGTTAGTTTGGGTGCATCGGATTATTGCCGGTTCATCTTTTTCTTTTCCTTTTCTTCTTTTTCTTTTTCGCTTGGGGGTGGGGGGGGGGAGTATTTCTAAATAAATCTATTTTATCCTGCTTCTTTCCCGTTCCTAATAAGCCGTATTGTCTGTGGACGATAAGCACCATGTTTATTTTAACCTGCTCCTAGCCTTATCTCAGTGCAACCAGTTCCGGTTCCAGTCGTTCCTCGAACAGAACTTGAACAGTCGGCATGCCTTATACACTAACAACTAGACGTTCTCGATTTTTTTGATTTTTTTAAAATTTATTTTTAGCTTCAAATGCACTTACTAGTTTAATGAGTGTCTGCTGTTTATCTCAACATAGTGCTACTTAGTCCGATTCTCACTAGTCGCGTTACATTTCCTGTTCAGTAGGCCTATATCTGTATTGATGCCAGGGTATGCATGCATACGTGCGCGTGTGTGTGTGAATTTATAGAGTCCTTTAAAATGTACCTGTGGATGTCGTCTGCAACAGTTGGTGAACTAAGGGAAACAACCACCTAGCCAAGTCTGACATGCTGGCCAAGTCTGCTGCCTCGGTCATTTCCCATGAAACAGTGCTCAAGTTGAATGCTGCTTTATGTCCACAGAGACCATAGGGACACAGCTCCTGAGTCTGAGGTCCCCGTCAGAAGCTCTCCGAAGACAACACAGCGGGACCGTACGGACTATTAGGGACGGGGATCCCAGGACGGCCACCTCGATCTTCACTGACACAGCTCCTGAGTTCTGGGATCTTGCTTCTTCTTTTTCTTCTTCTTCACTGTTGCTTTATGTCCACATTGACTTTCACACAACTCCTGAGTTCTGGGATCTTCTTCTTCTTCTTCTTCTTCTTCTTCTTCTTCTTCTTCTTCTTCTTCTTCTTCTTCTTCTTCTTCTCCTTCTTCTTCTTCAATATTGTTTTACGTACACAGAGACCGTACGGACTATTACGGATGGTCCTCATTATATCTATGATCTTATCTTGTACTTATGTATTATGTATTATACCGTGTGTTGTCTTACTGGTATCCTTTGTGCAGTCGTAAGGCAAATTTCTATGTTATTCATAGACAATAAAATGTCTGTATTCTGTATTCTTGTGGTCTCTGTGGACATAAACTTTCACACAGCTCCTGAGCTTTGACGAAGCAGTGGGGGGAAAGCTAACAGTTCAAAGGCTGTAACACTGAGTATCAGGCCGCTCCGTCGGAGCCCAAGCAACCGCTGGTTGCCTCTTAATCTCTGTTACCTGATTGGTTGTTGGCTGACTGACTTGGATAACGCCTGGTTGTCTCCAAAGGGGTACTGGCAGAGACGGAGGTGCCAGGAGGTGTGTGTGTGTGTGTGTGTGTGTGTGTGTGTGTGTGTGTGTGTGTGTGTGTGTGTGTGTGTGTGTGTTTGGGGGCAGGGGGGGGGATCCACAGGCCCTAGCTAATTCTACACTGTCGACACCAGAATGTGCATTCATCAGTTCATGTTTCGTCGTCAGTTGTGAGGGCACAGTCACAAGACAATGTCCACTTTGCTCTGTCTTAAGCCCGTTCTTAATTGAGCGAATGTTTCTTCGCGAACCTAGCTGGAAGTATTCGGCGAAGCTAGTTGGTTCTTAATTGGGCCAACTTTTCTTCGCGAACCTAGTTGGAAGTATTTGTCGAAGCTATATTCGGGGTCCAAAAACCTTCGCTCAACATGTTCTGGAAACATTCGTCCTATTGGACGATCATTGCCTCTGCTTGGCTGAGAGCAGAGCTCTCCTGTGAATGAAGAAAAAACAAAAATAAAAATGGATGTCAGTGTCGCTAGGTTCTTCACTCGCTTCGGAAGGAATTTGTTTATTTGTTGACTTGTGGAAGGCGCAGCCTTGTCTCGGAGACCCAGAATGAGATAGTAGTTAGTTGAATTACCCTGTGAGGGATGCTTAAAGTATACTGACTTGACTTCAGCCTACATTTTCGATCATGCTGTCTGCTGCGCGTCTGCCGCAAGTTCGGGCCGAAGCACTTGGTGAATAAAGAATCTGAATCTGAATCCACAAACCACAACTCCTGAAGAGAAAGGAAAACCCAGGCGGAATCGAACCGAGGTCGTTTTGCTTACCATTCTAACGCCTCACCGCTACGCCAAACCGGATCACGGCGGACCTCTGCCTCTTCTTAACATTTATATGATGCGCCGTGTGCCCTCCTCCTTCCCCCCCCCCCCCCCCACCCACCCACCAAAAAAAGAAGAACCGATTGCGGTCTCTCAACTGGCCTACTGATC
>OY757541.1:4341348-4368848 GCA_963584105.1 Alviniconcha strummeri
GCGAGCTTATCGGGCGCGGAATTGGTTGCTGGGATTGCAGAATGAACGATCTCCACGTTGTGGAGCAGCCGCGATCAAAAATGACAAAATGAGAAAGAAAAAACAAAAACTGATACCCGACCTTAGGACAATGTGGGGTGTGTGTGTGTGTGTGTCAAGTTTTGCAGGCTGGCTGTATGGATTTTGTGGGAAGATGGAAATCTCTGTCTCTTTCTCTATCTCTGTCTCTCTGTCTCTCTCTCCGTGTCTCTGTCTCTGTCTCTGTCTCTGTCTCTGTCTCTGTCTCTCTCTCTCTCTCTCTCTCTCTCTCTCTCTCTCTCTCTCTCTCTCTGCCCCCCCCCCCTTCCCCCTCTCTCTACCTCTTCTCTTCCTCCCCCCCCCCCCCTACCTCTCTACACCTCTTTTCTCTCTCTGTCTCTCTGTCTCTCTGTCTCTGTCTCTGTCTGTCTGTCTCTGTCTCTCTCTCTCTCTGTCTCTCTCTGTCTCTCTCTCTCTCTCTCTCTCTCTCTCTCTCTCTCTCTCTCTCTCTCTCTCTCTCCCGCCCCCTCTCTCTCTACCTCTCTCTACCTCTTCTCTTCCTCCCCCTCTCTCTCCCTCCCACCTCTTCTTCTCAGGCCCCCTCCCCCTGTCTGTCCTCTGTACCCCCCCCCCACACACACACACACACACGCACACCCATCAGCAGCACTAGTGTGACAGGAGGGGCCAGGGAGGACCAGAGAAAGAAAAGAAATTGTAATAAACCTGTCAGGCAGTTGGCAAATCTTGCCAGCATGCAAACCTGTGAAAACAGAAACAGGAATGATTTGGATGAGTGGAGTTTGTTGGCACGGTTGACTGATAATTGGCCAGCTGGTTGACCAGCTGACTGATAATTTGCCCAGCCGTTGTTGACCAGTTGACTGCTAATTTGCCAGCTTGTTGACCAGTTGACTGCTAATTTGCCAGGTTGTTGACCAGTTGACTGCTAATTTGCCAGCTTGTTGACCAGTTGAACTGCTGCTTGTTACAGGTGGTGTGTCCCTGTGGAGCCAGTTCCAGCCCTCTCAAGTTCAGTGAAATGGTTCACTATGTGTCTGCCTCCGCCCTCGTGTAAGTACACTGCCGCCCTGTCGGCTGTGTTCAGTGTATTGGAGTTCCTCTTCAGAAGGATTGGTGTGTGTGTGTGCGTGTGTGTGTGTGTGCGTGCGTGTGTGCGTGCATGCATGTGTGTGTGTGTGTGTGTGCATGCGTGCATGTGTGTGTGTGTGTGTGTGTGTGTGTGTGTGTGTGTGTGTGTGTGTGTGTGTGTGTGTGTGTGTGTGAGTGAGAGAGAGAGAGAGAGAGAGAGAGAGAGAGAGAGAGAGAGAGAGAGAGAGTTTTCAGTGTACTTCATAAAACCTGTTGTTCTGAACAGTGTATGTACTGGTGTGGACATTTTAAAGCAATTTGAGGCTAATCTGTTCTTTTGGAGATGCCACTTCAAAAAAGGTTTTCATTATTATTAGTAGTCATGTATAGTGAGACAGCAGAGACAGATCTGACAGCAATAGAAATTTGATAAAAAGGGACTGTATGATGTGTAAGGGAAAATGTGCAGATTTTCAGGGTAGTCTGCTTTTTCAAGTAACAAACAGACAGTTAATCTACAAGCAAATTATCAAAGAGATCATTTAGCTTTCAGTTGATTCCCTTTTGCCCACCTCCCACAAAAGAAAAAAAGAAAAAGAATATGTAATGCTCACTTTACCCCCCACCCCCCCACCCGCATCTCTCCTTGACAATCAGTTTGTGATGACCGTTTTTGATGTCTGTTTGTATTCATGTCTTTCTCGATCCACAGTGCCCAGTCCCGCATGATGCAAGAAAATGGCGACACTCTTCATCCGGACCGTTTTGGGCTCTTGCTTCGTAAAGCCAGTGCCATGGGAGACGTCCGCGACTGCCCGGTTAGTTACTCTGCATTATAATACATTGCATCTGTGCATAATAATACATTGCATCTCTGCATTATAATACATTGCATCTGTGCATAATAATACATTGCATCTCTGCACGATAATAGTTTTAATACATTGCATCTCTGCATGATACATTGCGTCTTTGCATAATAATACATAGAATCTCTGCCTAATAATACATTGTATCTCTGCATAATAATATTTTGCATAGTATGGATTAATTACATTGATTAGTTGAAATTCTGGTACTTCAACTCTCAGTTTGAAAGCATTAACAAGTGGTGGTCTATTATGACTGGATAGAGCCCCATAAAGGTGCTTTAGTCGGACCTTAAACATGAGAGACTAATGATACAAAGAGAATACTCAAAAGGCATGTCCATAATGAAGTGTTAAGGACTTTAAGTGTTGCAGTGAAAACTTGACAAAAAACCGCCATGACTTTTGAAACATTGCCTTTCGTTTTTCTGTGGAAATGAATTCCTGACCATCACCCCTCTATTAAGACCAGCTTTGTTCAATTTCTGTAAGGTGGTCTTTAAAGAGGAGGTTTCAGGCATTTAACATAAGCTGGGTAGAGGAGTTCCAAGGTTGCAGACGTCCATTCTAGTGTCAGACTGACGTTGTTTTCATTCTGTTTTTCAGGCCAGTTGTGGGAAGCAGGTCCAGAAGCAGAGGACGCTGCTGAACATCCCTGATGTCGGTAAGCCAGTAACTGCAGCTCTTGTGCAGCGTGATTCATGTTTTGTAGGCTTGTCCCTAAAGTTATATGTGGTTGTCGGTGTAAAGTGTTATTTGGTTATTTTGGTTTGATTAGTTGTATTTTCTTTGCCATTGCAGAAGTTTGGAATTAATTAACATTTTGTGTGTACCTGTGTGTGTGTGTGTGTGTGTGTGTGTGTGTGTGTGTGTGTGTGTGTGTGTGTGTGTGTGTGTGTGTGTGTGTGTGTGTGTGTGAGAGAGAGAGAGAGTTTCTCTGTGTGTTTGTGTGCTGCCATGTGCGGGCACTATGTGTGTGTGTGTGTGTGTGTGTGTGTGTGTGTGTGTGTGTGTGTGTGTGTGTGTGTGTTGTTTGTTTCCTATTCAGTGGGAATAGAGGAATACTTCTACCTTTCAGTCTCTCTGTGTCATGATGTTCACAGAGGAAAACCATGTGTATGACGGTTGTTGTGAAGTGTGTTGGTGTTGCAGTGAGTGTGGGTCTGGTGTGGGACTCAGACCATCCCAGTGTGGAGACTACCACAGAGGTCGCCAGCGCCCTCGGCACCGCCATCCTGCTTCAAGACGTGAGTACATGGCTTTAAGTTTTAACACCAGTTTCCTCTCTTTGCGTGGATAGGAAGTTGGGAGTGTGGTGGTCACCCTGTGTTAGGTGAGACATTAGTGTGTGCAGCCATTTCCCTACACCAGTACATACTGTCGTACATACCAGAGCAATTCCACCCTGAGGTTTCCCCAATGTTGGGTGAGAAAATGTTGACTGTTGACCCACCCACTGCGCATGTTTAGTGTAAACACAGTGTACCCATATGCCATACTTTTGTTAACTGAACCTAGTTTTATGCATGTTTTGGTTTGTTTGGTTGTTTTTGATTGTTGGCTTGCTGGGTCTTTTGTTTGATTATTTCCATTTTTGTTTGCACCAGCAGCTTTAGAATTGTGCAAAACAGACCTGAATGTAGTAACTACTTGTGAGTGAAGTTCCAAGTTGAGAAGCTTGGTGTAAGGGAAGTAACTCAACTCTAGCAAGCAGAAGTTACTTCCCTTCCACCAGGGCTCCTGACTTCAACCAATTTTTTTATTTTTTATTTGTGTATTTATTTATTTATTGACAAAAGTCTGCTGATACTTTCAAGTGTTGTTAGGTGGAGAGTGGGGAGGAAGGATTATGAAGAACTTGATTTAGCATTTTGTCTTGGTTTACTGAGCACGTATGATACTTTTCTTTTGCAGATGTACCACCGTGTAATGCCAGACATCCGCAAACTGCCTCGACTGCAGCTGGTGGCGGTGGTGTGTTACTACGGGAAACACTACTCCACCTTCGTCTTCCATTCCAAACTCAAAACATGGATCTACTTTGATGATGCAACTGTCCGAGAGGTGAGTGGTCTGCCTCAGTCTCTGTCTTCCATTCTGTTGGTGTATGCCTGTCCGCCCATCTGTCTGCATATCTGCCTGCATTGTCTTCATTCCTGTCTCTGTCCTCCTGGCTGTTTGTCTGTTCATCCATCCATCCGTTGGCTTGTCTGTGTGATATTCACGAGTGAAACAAGTGGTAATCTAGAAACCTGTTTGGAAGTAACCAGTGTACCGTTTCTGCCCCATCCAAATGGGTCTGCTTAGTCACCTGCCTGGGGGTCCTCTGAATGGTTACTAACTGAGGCAGCCTGACCTATCACAGCGTTTGGCCATCATTCTCAGTCTTCTGTCAGTCCATTCTGGACACACTGCAGTCACAGGAAATGACCGAGCAGATAGGCTGGTGGGCTAAACAGCTGTCACAAGTAGCTTGAGCCTTGGAAAATCCAAAGTGTTGAGGAGCTTGAGACAACACCTGCTGGTTGAAAGCCTAGGACATTGCACTGAGTGGTGGTGGCATAAAAGAGGCAGTGGATGACAGTCTACTTGTAGGAATGAAACAGGAAAACTCTTGGTCAGAAAGATCTTGGAGCAGCTGCAGAAGCGACACCAGGAATGCTTCAGAGAAATGGGTGGAGTGAATAATTCACAGGCTTTCTACAGTGTGAGAATGCTTGGGGAGATCGATACCATCTGCAGCTGAAGTGAACTGAACTCTTGTGTGCAGATTCTACAGATTCACCTGACTTGGGTCTTGCAAGGGATCGTTAAACTTATAAATTATGCAGGTAGAAGACCAAGGTTGATAATGATGAAATTATGCAGGTAGAAGACACAGGTAGATCATGATGAAATTATGCAGGTAGAAGACCAAGGCTGATAATGATGAAATTATGCAGGTTGAAGACCAGGGTAGATAATGATGAAATTATGCATGTAGATCAAGGTTGATAATGATGAAATTATGGTAGAAGACCAAGGTAGATAATGATGAAGGAGTCTAGTTGCTTTCAGATCCACATCTTCTAGTTTCGTACAGATGCTGTGTGAGAAACTAAGTCTGGATGTTGCTGAACACCACCGCAGAGAGTCTGCTTAACATGCACGTGTTGTAAGCTGGGCCTTTTCTATGACAGACCCACTGCTTCTAGTTTTGTACAGATGTTTTGTGACAAACAAAGCTTTTTTGATGTTGAACAGCTCAGTACCTCTGAGAGTCGGATTCACATGTATGTAAGCTGGGTCGTTTCTGTGACAGATTGGGCCACAGTGGGAGAACGTTGTGGAAAAGTGCAGCCGAGGTCGCTTCCAGCCATTGCTGCTGCTGTACGCCAATCCCTCTGCATCTCCGGTTTCCGTGGATACTGCTCCACGTAAACGTGTCATGGCGCCAGGATATTCCGCTGGTAGGCACCAAGACATTCTGTTACTTTTTTCTGCAGTAACAGTTACTTTTTCTCCATTTCCCTCAGAGGAAAAGTGGGCTCAAAGCACATTACAATTTCCACACAAGTACACCATAAAAATTACAATCACACACACACACACACACACACACACACACACACACACACACACACACACACACACACACACACACACATGCAAACACACACGCACAGCACCACCAAAGACACGGTGGCTGAAGTAAAAGTAACTCACTGTATATATATATATATATACTTCCAGACATGTACAGATGTGAACATGCTGACTCTGTGGTTGCAGCGGGACTGCCGGAGGACAGCGACAGTGGGCTGGACAGGACCCACGAGAGCATCAAGAGCATGACCTCGGCCGCCAAGCGCTCCACCACCCCCACCCCCACCCTCAAGCCAGACCAGCCGGCTCTCCGCGGCCATGGCCAGACACCCCCCCACGCGGCGGGCCAAGGCTTCGATCTCTCCTCCCAAGATTCAGGACGCGACTCTCCGGCCAGGCAGACGCGGGACCACTCCCGCCAGCCCAGCTTTCTCTTTGCCGTCACCGGAAAGACGGACAAGAACAAAGCCGGCGAAGGTGGCGATGGAGTCAGCCACCTTCCAGGGGGCACCCCGCACCACCCAAGCAGCCGGCGACAGTTGCTGGACGGTGGGGCGCGAACGGGTCGCCTGGAAACGATGACAGAGGATGGCATGGACTATGCCGACTACACGCTGTCTAGCGGCGACCAGTACCGCAGGCCATCCCTCAACGGCATGGACTCCGGCGGCCAGATTCCCCTGCCTCCCAACGTGGCTCGCTACCCGGACGCCCAGCGCAAAGACAGCTTCACCAAGCGAGCGGCTAGCAAAGAGAGAGGAGGGGTGGACGTTGTGAGGTACCAGGTGGACCCCAGCCGGGCGTCCACTCACGCTCCAGACTTCAGCCCTTACCAGCCTCAAGGGGAGGGGTTCTCAGCCCCCAAAGGGGAGAAGGTGGTCCATGCGAAGCCCCCGCTGCACCATGGCCGGCAGCAGTCCTTGCCGTCAGGCAGAGACGAGGATGGGGCGGACGTGTCCAGCGGCACTCAGCACGTGGTGGTCAAGCCCAAACCCACGGGGCACAGCAACTACGACGCAATGGACGCTGTCTCCCACTCAGCCGTGCAGTCGGGGCTGGCCACGCTGCCTCGCCAGAAGGGTCAGGGCCACAGCGGCGACAACGTCGTTCACCAGCAGCAGCGAGCGGGCCCGACTCACCAGGAAGTCGCTCACCTGACTCGCAAATCGCACGTGCAGTGTCGACCGGTGGACCCCCCCTTACCTCCCGGCACCCCTCCCCCCGAGTACCACGCCACCATAGACGCTCAAGAGCCCCACTCGCGACAGACCTCCGTGTCCTCCCAGGCCAGCTCCATGAAGAGCTCCGCGTCAATGGGCCACATCGACCTGGCCGTCTCCGGCAAGAAACCCGAAGGTGAGAAAACCAAAAAGAAGGTGAAGAAGGAGAAGAAGTCCGAGAAGGACCCCTCGAAAAGGTCTGACAAGAAGAAGTCCAAGTCGGACTCGACCCTGAAGAAGAGCGAGAGTGAGGGGGACCTGCTGGCGGACAAATCCGGCAAGTACATCGACCGCCGCATGGTGGAGACCATCCTGAAACACCAGGGGGTGCACCGCCAGAACTCCTCCTGCAGCAACAACAGCGCCAGCAGCATCGAGTCGGACAGCCTCATGGGAAAGCTGCTGTCCAGCAAAGCTGCCAATGGGAACTTGACCGTCGACATTCCCTTCGACAACATGTCCATCGGGTCCCAGAAGGATTCGGGATACGGCAGCAGCGATCGCAACAGCTCCAGTTCAACGGGCAGCGGGACGATCGACCCATACACACAGTACTTCATCAGCAAGAGTATGGTCATCCCACGCTCTGTCAACACGCAGCATGTGAGTTGCTTTTCACTGTGCTAATCGCCAGTAGAAACTCACACACACACACACACACACACACACACACACACACACACACACACACACACACACACACTCACACAGGTTTATGTGACAGATGTACAGAGTAAAATGTGGTGACAGATTTATTCAGTTTTTTGTTGTTGTTGTTGTTGTTTGTTTGTATTTAAAAAAAAATCTTTTAGTATGTTGAAATAAAACATAATCTAATTTAATATGATAATATAAAATGCGTGCAAATTTTCAAGGTAGGCGCCTATTCTTGGTGATAAAACAACATTTAAACAATGGCTAAACGGTGATAAATGACAGTGCGCTTATCAAGTTGCAGTTGTGGTGTGTTGAGTGCTGGAGTGTTCGGAAGAATCTGTAACAGATACCTGTGTTTCGATCTTGTTTTAGAACACCAGCAATCCTTTTTCAGATTTTTTTAAAAATGTTGAAGTAAAGAAGTGAAACCAGTGCTATCATTTTGTGTTGCAAACTTCCCACAACATTAGGTTGTGAAAATCATCATCAAAGACGGCAAAATTATGACACACCTGACAGGTCAGCGGTTTTTGGTCTTGTTCAAGTTCAGTGTTGCTTCAGGTCCACAAAGACCATAAGGATATTAGGGACAGGGAACCCAGGATGGCCACCTCAACTTTCCCACAGTTCCTGATCTCTGATTGGTCTTGATTCACCCACAGGCTTTTTTTAACCATCTTGGGTGACAGGGCAAGTGTATATCCGCAGCCATGACTCAGTAATTTTATTTCAACTATGGTTTGTTTTTTCCTTCAGCTGATGGATCAGCAGTACCCCCAGTACGGCAAAGGTCCATCAGACCCCTGCGGGGGCCAGCCGGTGACGTCACAGCCCAGCGGTCAGCGCGAGGACGGCCGCAAGGTCATGCACCCCATCAAGGAGAGCAGCCAGGAGGACATGCTGCGGCTGTCGCCCAACGAGCCCATCGGGACGCAGAAGTTCATCGTGGCCAGCACCGCGCCCCAACCGCTGGAGGCTCGACCCCCACCGGTGCCTCCCAAAAGTAAGCGTCCAGTCTCTCGGAGAAACTGTCGCCCGTTTGTAGCGTCTTGGTAAATGGGGGAACGTTTTGGAAAACAAAAATTCAAAGGAAGTGGTTGCTCTCCTCTGTTTGTTTGTTTTATAATTATTTTTATATTGTCGTCATGCTGTATGGCAGATTCTTTTGATGAAGTCTGTACTTGCTTTTTGATGGATTAAAGATGTTTTATTCTATATAAAAAATAAAAAAAAGGTATGAAGACTAATACAATAATATATATGCACTGAGTATCAAATGAGTATCAGAAAGTATCAAGACTAATGCAGTAATATATATGCACTGAGTATAAAATGGGTGTACTTACAGGTTTGGGTACCTCAGATGTATTACTTTGGGGTTTGGTTTTGTCATTTGAAGGACCAAGCGATGAGAAGGAGAGAGATGCAGAATTTCCCGGTGTTTCTCAATGGTACCTGCCTGTGTTGTTTCAGATTTTGCCCAGTTTCAAATCATCAAGTCATCTCAGTCTGCCCACGAGAGGGAATCGTCGTTGGACAGTCTGGACAAAGATGGTGAGTGAAACTGGCTTTCATTCTGTTTTTACCCCACATCTTTTTTTCTTTTCTTTTTCCTCTTTTTCTTTTTGCTTCAGTTGTCAGAGGATGCTGATGAAAATGCCCAGGAATCTGCGTTTTAATTCATTGATGCTGTTTCTCAGTTAACGCAGTAGTAGGAATGTAACAGAACTCTGAACTGTGCTTCTTGCGTTTCTGCGTTAGTGTATCATCACGGCAGTTTGATAACCTTGACCAAGATCCTCAGCCAAGACCCTCCCCTCCCACCCACCCTGGAAAAAAATCAGTAGTAATCCACCAAGAAAGAAACAACGACAATCAAACAGAAAGTGAACTGTTGGCTTGCATGTTATTGTTTGTCAATAACTGCATGCAATTGGAGTGAAGACACAGTAGAGTAGTGATGGGGGGGGGATGGAGGGGATACCAGTGTTTGACACACCATCCTCCTCTCCCCCCCCCCCCCACCCCCCCACTGACCCCTCCTCACCCCCTTCCATTGGTTGGCACGAGCATGGCCCGTCCTCTGCATGCCGCATGTTGTGTGTATGTTGCAGAGAGCATCAACGACCGTTTCGTTTTGCTGTGCAAGAAGGCGGATGCTCTCATGGATCACTGCATGCTGGCTGAGACTCAGGATGACATCTCCGCCGCTCTCCGCTGCTGTGAAGGAGCACTAGGTCAGTGGGGGCTGCTAGAGGCTTGTACACTGTTTGGAGTGAAAGCTCTTCAGTGGTTAAGTGGGCTGTGTGTGCGTGCGTGCGTGCGTGCGTGCGTGCGTGCGTGTGTGTGTGTGTGTGCGTGCGTGCGTGTGTGTGTGTGTGCGTGCGCGTGTGTGTGCGTGTGTGTGTGTGCGTGCGTGTGTGTGTGTGTGTGTGTGCACGCGCAAACATGCATGTTTGTCGGTGTGCATTTGAATCTTGGTCCTCAAGCTGTATGTACCTGTTTGCAAAAGGATTTGTAAGCTCTTAGGGCTGTTACAGGTCAGGTGCCCTAAATCAGTAACGGCTCATTCTTGTGATGATTATGATGACGTGTGTTTGCAGGCTGTTTGAAAGAGGCCATGGCCCAGAAGGAGTTAAACAACAAGGCCCTGACCTACGTGCAGAAAAAACACAACTCCTGCCTCCTCAAGTTCCGCACTTTACAGAAACGAACACCGGCATCGCGGCAAGAATCTCATTCGTCAGGCATCGGCTCTGATGCTGCGTCGTCAGTCGGCAACAGGTAGGGGCACTGTTAGGGTTCTTTGTGCATATGGATTAAAAGTGGCCTTTTTTGTCCCAGACTTTTGATTTTTACACATACACACTGTGCATTATCACACACACACACACACACACACACACACACACACACACACACACACACACACACACACACACATGTGCGCACACAGCACACACACACACGCATGCATGCATGCACAACACACACACACACACGCATGCACGCACACACACACACACACACACACACACACACACACACACACACACACACAATGCACACACACACACACACACACACGCATGCACGCACGCACGCACAGCACACACACACATACACACACACACACACACACACACACACACACACACACACACTGACACACACACACACTCAAACATGCATACCCCCCCCCCCCCCCACCCAACAATATCTCCCCCTCCCCCTCCCCACCCTGATTTAGTTAATTTCTTGTGACCAGAACGGGACAGTCACTAAAGTTGTCCTGTGATGCGTCTGTCAGGTCCAGCATCACCAGCAGCGACTCCGACACGAGCGACCAGTTCAGCAAGCAGCAGCGCATGGAGGCCAAGCCAGGGGCCGCGCCGCACCAGCCTCACCCCAGCCAGGACTCCGCCAGCAGCAGGGGCGCGCACGAGCGCCAGAGCAGCGCCACCTCCAGGCAAGGGGTGGACAACCCCAAGCAGGGGCCGTCCGTCGACGGCAGGAGCGCTGCTTTCCGTGACGGCTCGGCAACGCAGAGGACGGGCGGCCCGTTCCCGCAGGACGGCACGTCCGGCCACCACCAAAGGATGGACAGCGGGGCGAGCCGCGTGTCGCAGTCCCACTCCGCCAGCTACATTCACGGCGGGAGCTCCAGCGGGGCGGACGGCGGGGGCAGCAGCGCGGACCTGTACGGCACGCTGCCGAGAAACAAGTCGCGCAAACCCACCAGCGAGGCGCCGGCCAGCGCCGAGGTGTACCAGTTGTTCCTGAACAAACAGAAGTGCCTGCAGGCTGGGGTGACCTCCAGTCAGCAGTCCCTGGACAGCGTCAAGTCGGACAGCGGTTCCGACCACAGCTCGGCCAGCTCCGGCCAGCAGAAGATGAGCAAGTCAGAGATCCGGCAACTCCTGCAGGACAACTTCGTGCAGCGGCAGCGCCAGCAGGCGGGCGGCGTGCAGCACGCTCCGCAACAGTACTCTCAGCAGCCTGGTGCTGTGCAGCAGTTTTGTCCGCAGCAGCAGCAGCAGCAGCAGCAGCAGCGGCAGGAGCTGAGGCCACCGGGTCAGCAGTCGGTGATGCCGCAAAGACCGGGACAGGCTTTCGGAAAAAGTGTGCCACACTCGCAGCCAGCGAACTTTAGCTGGCAACAGCAACAGCAGCAGCAACAGCAACAGCAGCAGCAATATCCACCACACCCACAGCAGCATCAGCAGCATCCTGCACACCCACACCCACACCCGCAGCAACAGCTGCAACAAAGCGCAGTCAGCTACTACCCACAGAGCCAGCAGCAGAGACAGCCGCCCCCGTCAGCAGCGTTCCAGCCTCCCACCCAGATGCCGGGTCATGCCCCCCACCCCGCACAGAAACCCTCCGCTCTGGGGGGCCCCCCCGTCCCCGGTCAGAAGCCCTCCATCCCCTACCCGTCATCAGTGGCCAAGGCCAGGAACCACAGCAGCCAGGGAGCGCCGTTTCCACCGCCTCACCAGGACTCCATCACCGAGGTTGGTAGACGCGCTGCTCCGCAAAATGTAGCCCGGGTGGCGCCCAACTCACACATGTCTGGCAGCATTCCGCCAGGCAACGGCGGCAGCTACCTGGTGATGATGCCTCCCTCCTCCTCCTCCTCCTCCTCCTGCTCCTCACAGCAGCAGCAGCAGCAGCAGCAGAGCCTGCCAACGCAGCCCGGGGGTCAGATGCGCCACACCACCAGTGCCCTGCATCTGGCAGGCTTGACCTTGACCCCCGGCTTCAAACCCCTGGAGCGTTGTGCATCCCAACCTGACTGCCAGAAACTTGTAGACAGTGCCTACCCTGCTAACCTTTCAGGTATCTACCACTAACCCCGTGCCCTGCAGACTCTCGGAGTCGGTCCTCTCTGTTGCCAGGCCGCCTAGCGCTTCAGCTTTCTGAATCTAATTGCTCCGCTAGGAATGTCTGCTGCAAGTGTGTGCAAAAGCCGTGCTCTTAATGCTCTAAGCTACGCTGACCTCTCAGAATCAGTGTCCTGTCTTCGCTAGTTCAGAGGGACACGGTTGTAATTTGATCTTGCCTTCTGTTGTTTTTTTTGTCTTCTTTTTTTGTAGTATGTTTGGGCATATCATTAATGAGGATGCTGTTTTGTATTCTGACTAACTTCAGAAGGTTTTAGAATAGAGTTCTGTTTCTAATGACTGATATAACCAGCCTGATTGACAGGGCGTAAAAAAACCCACGCAAAAGTACAAATGTAAAACTTACATTTTTTTTTTTAATGATCAGATTTTTGATCTAAGTTGAGGTGGTGTTATCTGATCATCACACCCTCAGCCTTGTTCTTTTGGCACCTAAACTGCCAAAAAACTGCAGCTAACAGTTATTTTCTGAAGAGAACTGACCAACGCAGCTTTGTTTCGAGTGGCAACAGAGAGGGTGCAGGGTTTTAAATGACTCGGGTAGCATGTAGAATGTTGTGTAGCAAGTGCATGTTTTTTACTCCAAGAGTAGTCTGGTTAACCACCACAACAGTGTTTATCGTTGCTCGTCAACAAAATGTGTGCCATAGAAGTGAATTTACATGATGCATTGTGTCGAGTGTTGACCCCTAGAATTTGCATGACAGTGTCATCATGCACTGCTGAATGCCAGATCAGCACACCTAACAAGTCTAGCTGTAATTCTATTGAATGGAAATTTGACCATGTGCCCCTTTTTTGAATACCATTAACAAGAGTTTTGACCTTTTTGTGTCTTTGATTATTTCGTCTGGAAGAGGGGAGGGCTCCGATGATAGTAATTGCTAACTTGCTTTTTAGTACGTGTGCTGTGGCACTAACACATCTAAATCGTGTCCTCAGAAGAAATGCTGCCCCCCCCCACACCCACCCCCCAGCCCTCCCAGTTCTAACACTATATGACTAACAGTATTAACGTTGACTAACGCAGCGCGTAAAGAAAGATACCTGGGGTGGATTTGATTAACTCTTCACATCCGTGCTTGCCTGTGCAGATCAGGGGGCTAGCTCGTATAACGGTGGTTGCAGCAAAATGAGTTCATCGCCGTTGCCCTTTGCAGTAAGTACTGGTGCCGTCTGGCTGCTTGGTTGTCACGGACAACGCTGCATGTATTTGGACGTCTTTGGGTTCAGGCTCTGCTTCTTCCTACTCACCGGTGCTTCCTTCTCTCGATCGGTGATGGCCTTGTTCAGTGTCACCGGCTCGAAGCTTTGGGCCATCTTTTGGTTGAAGCAGCTGCCTGTCTCACCTGTTGTGTGTCGTGGATTGCATGTTGGTTGAGGCAGAGTTTGCACTTACCAGGCGCATGTCGTTGGCAGTTTGTTGAGGTCATTTAACACAGCAGTTAGTCCTGTGCTTTTGTTCCTTTGGTTCCTTGGTTGCTTTGGATTTTTTATTTTTTATTTCACCGGCTGTGCAGTCCTGGACAGAACGGTTTTGGTGTTGTGATTAGTCCCGGACAGAATGGTTGTGGTGTTGTGATTAGTCCCGGACAGAATGGTTGTGGTGTTGTGATTAGTCTCGGACAGAACGGTTGTGGTGTTGTGATTAGTCTCGGACAGAATGGTTGTGGTGTTGTGATTAGTCCCGGACAGAATGGTTGTGGTGTTGTGATTAGTCCTGGATAGAACAGTTGTGGTGTTGTGATTATTGCACTTATTTTCATTTCTTCATTTCTTGGGAGTAGTGGGATTCATAAACATTGATTTACTTGTGGTGATTTCGTACAGTTGTTTGCCTTTTTTTCATTTAAAGAAGCAAACAAACCTTTTGTTCTGGGAGACATTGCTTTTGTCAGTTGACCCACAATCGTGTGTGTGGTGTGACTGGTGTAGTGTAGTGTAGTACCAAGTGATTTGTGCCTGCTGCACTTTGATTTTTGTGTTGGGTGTCATTTTTCTAGGAAGTGGAGAGCGGCTTTGTAACAGTGTAGCGTTACCTGTGTTATGATTTCAGCCCCGGCAACCTTCGTTTTTTCTTCCCCTAAATACAGATTTCTTATGCATGAATGTGCTTGGATGTGTGCATGACACGAGAGAGAGATAATAATTTCCCTGGTTTCTTTTGAACTTGCTTGTGTTATTGTTGGACGCTTGCCTAGAGAAGTAGCAACTTCATCGATCACCTGAGTACACTTCTGTACTGTTTCACTTTTTATTATGACTTTGTGTGTGTAGGTGTGTGTGTGTGTGTGTGTGTGTGTGTGTGTGTGTGTGTGTGTGTGTGTGTGTGTGTGTGTGTGCCTTTGTGTGGATATCTTTCTTGGTTGAGGGTTTTGTGTTTTTTTACCTTTTCACCTCCGAAGACTGTTCTGTTTGGCATGTTGCATTAACTTTTGACATTTTGTTCATTTTGTTGTTGTTGTTGTTGTAAAAACAAAAAGAGTTTGGATTGAGCCAGATGATCAAATGCATAGTTGAGGTTTTATTCTACTTTGTTTTTATTAATAGCAACAACAAACAATCTCATATCTCTTTTTGACGGAGCAAGCAGTAAATCAAACAATGAGTTGATTTATGGCAAGTCACTTTAACTCATTGTATAGTTCAGTTTCAGACTGGGTGTAAGGAGAAATGGCTTCAGTAACTAAAATACAATGTTATCATTCATGTGCATCCAGTACATGAGTATATTGGACTTTTTTTTAAAAAGCAACAAAGCATTACCTTTTGTTAAATTTGAAAAGCAGGTCAAAATCTTCAGGAGCAGGTTTGGCATTTAACATGCCACCATGCAACGACCAGATGATTCGTCAGGTTAAAAAACAACTTCACTGTGCTTTGATCCTCTGGCTGAATCAGACGGTGCTCACTAATGACTCGCGTTTTGCACGATTGTGTGCCTGGTGTACGTTGCATGCTGTAGAGAAATGGTGCGGTTGATGGTTCACTTAACCCACTCAGTAACGCTGTACATCGTACACTGTCATGCAGTTTCTGGTGGTTGGGGCCAGAGGCACTCCTCTCCCTCTCCCCGCCCACTCATGGTTCCCTTCTCATTATTCGTCGTCTTCCCAATTTCATGTTGTCTTCCCTTTTTCTTTTTTTCTTTTTTAAAGTTAATACAAACCAATGGAACGGTCACCATCAAAATGACTTCTTCCCAACAGAGTTTTGTCTGAGATGGAATGGAACCAAAATTACAAGCGAACATTATATGCCACCACTTTGCTTGTAATTTTGTTACATTTTGTCACTGTTGTGGAGCAGAATTTCATTTTGAAAGAGTCCGGTCTTAAGGTTCCATTGTACTTTATCATGTGGCATCATCATTTCTTTTGATTTGTTTTTCCTATTGGTGCATGAAGAACTAAGCTGATACAAATGAGTGAAGGAGAGACATATACCATGGTTAATCTTTTCTGTCCATTAAAATTGTTTCACTTCATTCTTTTTTATTATTAATAAATCCTACAAGATGTGAGGGTGCAGATGCACATGTTGTTTCTGGTAATGTAACCAACAGTGCTTAGAGGAATTTTTTTCTCTCTCCAGTAAACGTAGCCAACAGTTCTTGGAGGATTTTTTTCTCTCTCCAGTAATCCATGTTAGATTATTATGTCATTACTCAAATAAACTAGAATTTTAATTGTGTCGGTTGGAAACTAAGTGGTTAACGTGCGTCTCTGTTGTCTTACAGCCTTCCAGTGAGCGCTTCCACACACCAGAGGGCAGCATGGATTCCCCGAGATCCCAGTCAACATGCGACGGTGCCGGTGACCAGGCTGACAGCACTTCAGTCAGTGTGCGCGCTCTGGCCTCACGCTTTGAGAAGACTGACGCTATGACTGGGCAGGTGGCAAGTGCAGGGTCACAACCTTGCAGTCGCCACGGCAGCCTCAAATCGGACGCTAAAGACAGGCCGTTCGGGCCCGCCACTGTGCAAAGGACACGCAGCAAGTCCGAATCCTTCTCCCGCAAACCCAAGTCTGTGTTAAAGAACAAGAAGAACAAGAGTCGGCCACGCAAGTCAGTGACGTTTGCCGACAGCATCGCGCACTTCGCCAACTGTGATGAACCCAATTCTGGGTACGAGTCGGCCAGGGAGCTCAGCTCTCCTCGCATCAAAACGGACGATCGCGCGTATTACAGCGACGACGACGAGAGACTGGGCTCCCACATGTCCTACTCGGACAATGACCTGGATGACGTGGAAGACACAGGCAGTTCGAACAGTGATGAGTCTCCTGTGGGGGAGGAAGAGGCGTGCCAGTTGTGCAACAAACGACGCAATGATCCCGGCAAACTCTTCTGCGCCAAGTGCAGTTTCTACATGGGCAGGCTGAAGTCCTGCTAGGTGGAACCTCTCCGCAGTCCTGCTCGGCAGCATGGTGCAAATAGACAAGCCTTAGATTTAAAAGCAAAACATTGCAGACAAAGTGCATGCTTTTTTTTTTTTTTTTTTTTTTTTTTTTCTGTGCCAAATGGAGCTTCTTCCTGGCAAGCTGAAAAACTGCTAGGTGGCACTTCTGTGAAAATCCAAAGTCCTGTTAGCACAAACAGGTTGCTTGTAGATGAGCCTTGGCAAACAAAGCACTGTGGATACAATTTGTGGTGTAAATTCAACCCAGCCGATGGTTGGGAAGTGGAGTAGGAGTGGATCTCACCGGCCCATTGCTGTTTTGTGCTGCCTTGCTTTCAGCTTGGGCCGATGTTCAACATGATGCAGGCAACCCAGCCAATGTGCTGTGGGGTTTATTTAACTTTAATCAGCTAACACTGCCTTTTTTTCCTTGTTGCACACTTGTTGAACTTCATATCATAATGATCATCAGCCTCTCTTGCCACGTGATCATATCAAATCTGTCCAGTTCTCCATTATGCAGTCTTAACTTTGCACGAAAGATTCATGAATTCTGAATATTATGCATTTGTTATCTAAACACAAAATATATTTTGATATGATCTACATGTACACCCTTTCATAAGAAAATGTCAATTTTTCTGCAAACACAGTAAGCTGCCTTTGTGTTCTTATTGAAATTTGTGGAAACAGCATTGTGTTTTGCTCAGTAACGTTATAAATCAACTGATCTCTTTACTAACATAGTTCAAGGTAATTGATAGAATATTCAGCATCTAAGTCAGGCTGCAAGCTTGTAGTCACACAAAGTCTGTCTCAAAGATGTACTGCCTTTGCAGAACCAAAGATCTGTATGTGTTTCACATTTCATCGTTTTCAAAGTGTAGTAGGACTGCATGTGTTCATTATTGCCTGCATTTTAGTTTGTGCTTTGTTTTGTTAAAAGGTTTGGGAAACAGTTTCACAAGAAGCTAAAGCTGTTAGCAGATACCACTTGTTTTGTTTCTGACTTCACAAAGTTTTTGTTTTACATGAAATTTCATTCCAAATTCAGTATCCACTTCTCTAGTTTAATTTACACTAATTACAGCGACATTCCCTAGTATTCCACAATGCCAGTCTGCACTCATATGAAGAACACTGGATAAACGATAGATGAGGTATTATAATCTTTGACATTGTGAATGTACGTTATAATTATACTTGTAGTCTGTATGTGCTTTGTGGGTTGAAGTCCCTGGTGATGTGTACATTCAGATTTGGCCTATGCGTTCAAAGATTACAGAAATTTCCTAAACTGCTTGTTAGTACACAGAAGTAGAGGGTTCTGTATATATATGTGAGTAACTGTAATTGCACTGTTCATGCTCTGATGTACAAATATTGTGAATTCATGTTGAGGTGCATACTTATTATTTTTTAGTGTGCACCCAGCCAGTATGAAACATATCATTTGTTGCATTGTTATGACATATCTACTTTGTCCAACTTGACAAGGCAGCAAAATTGTTTTTAGTTATGCAGACACTGACATGGTGTTTGTGCATTGTACAAAGCATGTGTGGTATATAATACTACATTCTCGTCCATGACTGTCGCTGGCAGTTACCTTGTTCCTTTGTACTAAATTTGATTCATGTTTTTTCCTTTGTACTAAATTTGATTCATGTTTGCTGTGAGAGAATGGCTGTGCTTGCAAAAATGCAATAAACCTTACATGGTGTGTGTGTGTGTGTGTGTGTGTGTGTGTGTGTGTGTGTGCGTGTGTGAGTGTGTGTGTGTGTGTGTGTGTGTGTGTGTGTGTGTGTGTGTGTGTGTGTGTGTTAGAGAGCAAGCTTGTGTGTGACAGAGACAGAAAGAGATGAGTGTGTGTGTGTGTGAGAGATAGAGTCCAGCTGAGTAGTGTGAAAGAGAGAGTGTGTGCACATGTGTGTGTGTGTGTGTGTGTGTGTGAGTGTGTGTGTGTGTGTGTGTGTGTGTGTGTGTGTGTGTGTGTGTGTGTGTGTGTGTGTGTGTGTGTGTTAGAGAGCAAGCTTGTGTGTGACAGAGACAGAAAAAGATGAGTGTGTGTGTGTGAGAGATAGAGTCCAGCTGAGTAGTGTGAAAGAGAGAGTGTGTGCACATGTGTGTGTGTGTGTGTGTGTGTGTGTGTGTGTGTGTGTGTGTGTGTGTGTGTGTTTGTGTGTGTGTGTGTGTGTGTGTGTGAGAGAGAGAGAGAGAGAGAGAACACAGTTCTGAATATTGTTTTTGATCTCAAATGAAAATGTTTGTGTTCAGACATAGATGTAGAAAGCTGCAATTAAAAGTGAAAATAGTGTTAAAACTCTTGCACATAAAATTGTTTTCAAGATCCCTATTTTGCTGTTTCGTTCCAGCTTTTAGCTGAGGCACTGTGAATGAATTAAACACCAATCAGTAAACTAGCTCTTTTGACTCTGTGTGTGCATGCGTGCATGCATGCATGTGTGTGTGCATATGTGGGTGGGCCTGTGTATGTGTGCATGTGCATGCACATGAGTGTGCATGTGCTTGTGTGTGTGTGCATGTGCTTTGTGTGTGTGTGTGTGTGCACATTTGTGTGTATGTGTGTGTGTGTATGAGTGTGCACGTGCTAGTGTGTGTACATACCCACGTGTGTGTGTGTGTGTGTGTGTGTGTGTGTGTGCACATGCTTGTGTGTGTGTGTGTGTTTGTGCGCACATGTTCTCATGGGTACATTAAAAAGAATTACCAATAAGGAGAAAGAACATGGGAATGTTGTTTGTATAATTACATTCAATATATACAACTTTGTGCAGTTTGAAAAGCAAATTATGTAAACGGGTTCAGTTACATAACATTCATATTTTGCAACAAGTCTTTTGGCCCAGTTACCAGATATTCTCCAATACCTTCATATGCCAGCAGTTCCAAACATGGAACCCTGAAATGCTGTAACAAACAAAATTGCATTTCAAATGCCTGCACTTATTTGTTTTCTTCCTTACATCCAATAAACACAGACATGCAAGTGACTGATAAAAACAGTTGTAAATTCCTCTACAAAATCAACCAATGATAAACAATCTGCTTACATGGATGACACTGTTGTTGGGACTTCTAACGCAGCCAACAGAAAATCAAAACGGAACTTAACTTGCACGTCATCAATAAAGGGCGGGTAGTAGCATCAAATACAAAAATTAAAAATGAGAAAAGAAAGCAAATCATGTCTAAGAAAAATATTTCAAGGCAATAACATAAAATGGACGAGGGCTCACTAACAGACGATTTCCGGAAATAACAGGCAAAGGTAATTTGACTGTTTTCTTACTCCGGGAGAGTGAAGTCCCCTGAATGGAGGTGGCAGCTCAGAAGAGCCAATCTGCGACAGTTTTAGATATTCAGGCATGAAGCTATTATAATTTATACTAGACTACCAGCTGGGGGAACCTACTATCTGATCTGCATGTTCCCCACAAACAGTGAGTGCTTGATCGGCATTTCTGATGCTTTTTTTGCCTTTGTTTACGGGTATCCGTCATCTTGCCCACGTGCTCAGTGTACCCCCAACAAAAGCATGCCTACTCTGTGCTACACCCTCAGGCATGGACCTGTATATACAGGCCATGCCTGTAGGCAGTTACCGAGTGCAGTCCCCTGGATTTCCGAAGATCGTCTATTGGTTTTAAATGCCAAGTCAACCAGGTAGGTCTGATCAGGGCAAATGATCAATAATAATGGTACATCGGAGAGGAACATCACACCAGGTTCTGTATTATGCAACGCTAACAAAAACATGCTGGCAAACCCCAATTGCATTGACAGGCATATACATCGAGTGTGGTGGAACTTCATCAGTGGAACTATATACCAAGTGTGCTGGAACTTGATCAGTGGAACCATACATCAAGTGTGATGGAACTTCACCATTGGAACCATATGACAAATGGGGCCAAAAAATATATACATCAAGTGTGGTGGAACTTCATCAGTGGAACTATATACCAAGTGTGCTGGAACTTGATCAGTGGAACCATACATCAAGTGTGATGGAACTTCACCATTGGAACCATATGACAAATGGGGCCAAAAAATATATACATCAAGTGTGGTGGAACTTCATCAGTGGAAACGTACATCAAGCTTGCTGAACTTCATCAGTGGAACTATACATCAAGTGTAGTGGAACTTCATCAGTGGAACCTTGGCAGTCTGTACACTGATAACCTGTATTTGCTAACTTCCGGCTGATCGTGTGAAGAGAGTGTATCTGTAGCGTCTTTGCTTTGCCTTTGAGAGAAAATAATCTAAGTGGTGCAGGACTGATGTATGTGGCATAACTGATGCATCTTTTCTTCTGATGACACTTTGTGGTCTGCATGGGGTTCCTGCCTCTATCAGTGAAGACGAAATGGTGCTCAGCCCAGTCAATCAAAATGGGCTACCTGATCCCCAGCAAGTAACTGAAATCTATTTTTCTCACTTCTTCTCAGAAGGAATTATCCTGGAGTAGAATTTATTTGGTGTCAGTTCTGAGGCCAGGCAATAGCACCAAGCAAAGTTATGGCCTCTTTGAAGTAAACTGTGACATAAAGGATTACACTGCGTCAGTAAAAGCAATATTTTCAAACTTAAAATACATCTTGAAACCATATACGTTAAGGATATATAACGGAACAGGTGCTCTAAAATGTGAAAAATCTAAAACGAGGAACTAATTAAATGAATGATCCCAAGGCAAGATGTCTGCCAGTTATCTTGAGACTTTCTGGGGATGCAGTTTTTTTTTGGTGTGTGTGTGTGTGTGTGTGTGTGTGTGTGTGTGTGTGTGTGTGTGTGTGTGTGTGTGTGTGTGTGTGTGTGTGTGTGTGTGTGTGTGAGTGAAAGCAGGTCACTGATATGTGTGCTATACAACAAATACACATTTACTAAGTTATAAACTGACCTTGCATTGACCTTGCTGTCCCCCAACCCACTCCCCATCCCCACAACAAGAACAAAATAGAAAAAACAATGATGAAATTACTTTCTGTAATAAAGCCATCTCAGCTTCTTCCTAAATGTTGTCATGACAAGCAACAGGCAGACCAAGATTATTCCCATTCAGCTATTCGCAAACGGTTCATTCCACAGTCAGCCCACATCCTTCACTGCGAGGCATACCAGTCATGGTCTGCATTGCGGACTAAAATAATTCTGTTGTCACATGCCAGTTAGGTTGTAAGTGTTAGGGCACAGGACTAAATCACATGAAGATGTAAATTTATGGAATTTGGGGTAAAAACAGACTATAGGCAGACTCAAAATGGGCCATAAACAATGGAATTTGGGGTCAAAATAGATCATAACCAGACTCAAAATGGGCCATAAACAGACTCAATATCTGTAGCTATGGAACTATTACGGCTGATTTTTGAATCAAACTTTTACATTAAAACACAAAAGGTTAAAAAGAATGTTTGATTTTAATCAGAAAATACAAAACATTATGTTTACAAAACATTGTATTTACTAATTAAAAAAAGAAGTTTTTAACCTTGTGTGCTTGATCTTTGCGTCACAATGCTGGCAATCAACTTTGGCTGACTTTCTTTTTCTTTCTGTCTTTTAAAAATCATCAATTTGCACAAATCTATCCCCCCCCCCCCCCCCCCCCAACATTAAAGTGGATCAACATACCCTAGGCACTGGATTCTGGGTGGTTCTGAACCAGAAACCATGTAATACTACTGGAGTCTGATCACTCATAAAGTTCTTGCAGTTGTTGTTTTCTTTCGTCTTTCCTCTTTTCAATACGACTGTTTGGCAAAACATCACAGTGCTGTAAGCATCATATGTACACGGACAACAAGCACTCTGTGCAGGACCAGTGTCCATCAATTCTCTTCATCTATGTCAGCAGTGCAAGTTCAAGTGTTGCATCTCATCTTGGCCAGTTGAAGCGAGTTGTGATCATCAAAGACAAAACTGCTCTCTGGGCTGAGTGAACAACTGCTGGTGAGCCTGACAAAACAGAACAGCTCTAGAGAAATGTACTCACCTATATGACAACACACAAGGAACAATTAAAAACACAAGCGCTTTCAATACATAGTCTATCTTCTTTACTTCCTTCTTCTTTTACTGTTTTCTATCTCTCTTCTTACACCAGACAAAGACTATGTGTCGAAAGCGCTTGTGTTTCTAATTGTTCTTTATGTGTCGTCATATAGGTGAGCACATTTCTCTACAGCTGTTCTATATACTCTCCGGGATGCTGGGCACATACTTCTGCCCAGCATTGGGATTTCCGTGCACACACAAATAAAAAGAAAACAAAATAAAGCACACATTCATTTGCCTTGAGGTCTCTGTCCACAAGGTAATTTACCCTTCAACAACCAGAAAATACCCTGACTTCCATCTGAATTTGGATGATTATTTCCCAGAAGCTTCAATTACGTTCATAACTTTTTTCTTGCTCTCCAGAATGCTGAAAAATTACACCATCGACAATTTTGTTGTAGTTGTTGGTGGTGGAGGTCTGGGCCTCCCTCCAATGCTTCTTTGCCCGAGAGAAAGTTCCATACAGAAAACGGGCACATCACTGGTGCCACATCACCAGCCTCAGTCATACATCGTCCACCACACCTGTGGCCGCCTCGTATAATATCATTGTCTTTGGCTTGCACAGCAGTAGGCATGACAGCATCTTCCACGCAACGTCTCTCTCACGCCTCTTCACGCTGCAAAGGGTCAGGCACTCACAACACTTTGTGTAGCAACAGTTTGGTCCCCCCCCCCCCCCCCCTCAACCTGCCAGCATCACAGCTGAGCGGTCCAGTCTCTTACATCTCAGTGGAGACAGTCTCTTTGTCGTAAGCCTTGTTCTCTTACAACTTGGTGGAGAAGGTTTCCTTGTCGTAAGCCTTGTTCTCAAAGCCCAGCACTCCGGATCGCGGGGCCACACTACCCTCAGCCCGATCCTCAGGGTCAAAGGTCTCCAAGGGGCCGGTGGAGTACTCAGGGTTCATGTAGGCGTAGGTGCCGCCCAGCATGGACTTGTGGAAGTTGGAGTCTTTGACGATGGAGCCTCTGCCACTGCTGCTGCTGCCGCTGCTGGACTCCTCATCCAGGTCATGGTCGCCGTCGTCTGACTGCTCCCGGGCAAAGTTCACAAACACCTGTGGTGCCAGAGAGAGAGTTAAATAGTTGGTACATTGTATTTGGCCACCATGATCTGCCTTCTCCGAGGCAAAGTTCACAAACACTTGTGGTGCCAGAAAGAGACTTAGTTGGTACATTGTATTTGTAACTGGAGCTGCAACAGAGTGAGTTCACTGGTACATTGTAGCTGTAACTGGATTTTTAACATCCTGTCAACCACACAGCAGCACCTCAGGATCAAGGAGGAGAAAGTGAAACTCCGGCACTCTCTTTGCAGCAAAATTGAAAGTGCTCAGAGCACTTACTGATGTCGGCCTGAAAACATACAAAATGTGCAAATATTTCCATCTGCAGGCTTCATTTGGGGGTACATTCCAGATGAAAGACCAGCCACCCTGAAACTCCGCAATGTGTGGTCTTCAAAGTAGGGTGGTCATTGTCGACAGGCTCACGTACATAGAAAAGAAAACTCAAAAGTCTGTGAGACTCAGTTATAATATGCATTCTTCAGAGACAGGTGATCTTTGGTGAGCGGTTGATTAACACTGAAATACACAGAGAAACCCAACATCAAAAACATCTCCAAAGAATGGTCTGAAATCCTGGGTACCGTAGCTGATCATAACAGCAGTCATGCATCAGACGTTTCACTGTAAAATACTGAAATGAACAAACAAGACAACCTGTGCAACAATCACATCAGAGACATTTCAAACAGAACTGCAAGTTAAGCCCACCAAAAATGAAAAGCAAACAAACAAACAGGATCAGTGAGCTACATACAGATGCCGACACAAAAATGATTTTTCCAAAAGCTTACAATTATGTTAAAAAACACCAAGGATTCGATGACAGAACTACACTACTGGAAATAAAGATAGGTAGCTGTAGCAACGAACCCTGCGTAATGTGTGCATGTGCCTGTATGCACTTAGACTAGTCTCTACGGACAAGATTTTGCACTTTACGAATACTTTAATTACTGTATGCATTTAGATTAGTCTCTACGGACAAGATTTTGCACTTTACGAATACTTTAATTACTGTATGCATTTAGATTAGTCTCTGCGGACAAGATTTTGCACTTTATTAAATACTTTAATTATTACTATTATTAAATAAGAAGGGAGATGCTGGGTTCTGATGGTCAACCCTCCAAGTTAATGACTAGCAGCATGTGCAGACATCCAGCCCGAAATAGCCAACAAAAGGGATGTTCCGTGCCACTGACCGTGTCCAGTGTTGTTTGTGACACAGAGTAGCAGTCGATCTGGTGCTCAGCGTGGGCAAGTTGCAAGGCAGCAAAAATGTTGGCCACACTGCCCACTCCTCGCGGGATGCTCACTTCCACCACTGAATGATGCTGATCCTGTCCAGAGAAACCACCGCAATGTCAGCAGTGAACACAGTCATGTTGTCAACACACACCGCCGCAATGTCAACACACACCACCACAGTGTCAGCAGTGAACACAACACACACCACCACAGTGTCAATGGTGAACACAGTCATGGTGTCAACACACACCACCACAGTGTCAGTGGTGAACACGGTCATGTCAACACTCACCACCACAGTTTCAACAGTGAACACAGTCATGGTGTCAACACACACCACCACCGTGTCAGTGGTGAACACAGTCATGCTGTCAAAACATACCACCACAGTTTCAACAGTGAACACAGTCATGTTGTCAACACACACCACCACAGTGTCAGCGGTGAACAGCCATGCTGTCAACAAACACCACCAGTGTCAATGGTGAACACAGTCATGGTGTCAACACACACACCAACCACAGTGTCAGCAGTGAACACAGTCATGTTGTCAACACACACACACACACACACACACACACACACACACACACACACACACACACACACACACACACACACATACACACACACCAACCACAGTGTCAACACACACCATCACAGTGTCAACAGTGAATACACAGTCACACTGTCAACAAGCACCACCACAGTGTCAACACACACCACCACAGTGTCAACACACATTGCCACAGTGTCAACACACACCATCACAGTGTCAACAGGGAATACACACAGTGTCAAGACCACCACAGTGTCAACACACATTGCCACAGTGTCAACACACACTATCACAGTGTCAACAGGGAATACACACAGTGTCAAGACACATCACCACAGTGTCAACACATTGCAGTGTCAACACATATCATCACAGTGTCAACATGCACAATCACAGTGTCAACATGCTTTCACAATGCCAGCACACACCGTCAGTGTCAACACAAACAGTCACAGCATTCCCACACGCAGTCACAATGCCAACACACACCGTCAGTGTCAACACAAACAGCCACAGCATTCCCACACGCAGTCACAATGCCAACACACGCCGTCAGTGTCAACACAAACAGTCACAGCATTCCCACACACAGGCACAATGCCAACACACACCGTCAGTGTCAACACAAACAGTCACAGCATTCCCACACGCAGTCACAATGCCAACACACACCGTCAGTGTCAACACACACCGTCAGTGTCAACACAAACTGTCACAGCATTCCCACACGCAGTCACAATGCCAACACACACCGTCAGTGTCAACACAAACTGTCACAGCATTCCCACACGCAGTCACAATGCCAACACACACTATTGCAGTGTCAACACACAGTTGCAATGTCAACACATACCATCACAATGTCAACACACATTGTCACAGTGTCAACATATGCCATCACAATGTCAACACACACTGTCACAGTGTTAACATATACATCACGATGTTGAAACACACTATCATAATATCAACACAAACTAGCATTACACACATACCATCAGAGTATCAACAAACACCACAATGTCAACACATTATCCTAAAGTCATAAAGTCAACATACATTATAAAGTCAACATACACCATCTGAATGTCAACAGCTATCAACGTCATCATATCATCAGAATGCCATCACGTTCTACTGTGTCTTGACATGCCAACGAAATGTTCACACCCACAACAAACAAAAAAAGATAAGAAAAAAAGCGTTAGATCAGCAACATGTACAAACTATGGTCCTGTCCACTGAAAGCGTCAAAGTGTCACCCTCGCAAAAACCATCTCCAAGAATACAACATCTCGTTTAAGCTCCGACCAGCAAACACTGACCATCATGCTGCAATAGCTTTTCTTTTGTTTTTGTTTTACAATATCAACACAGATAATCACAATGTCCACACAAACCCCTGCATTCATCACAGCGGTAATCTGACGCATTGAGTTGTTGAGGTGAAGGTGGCGAGGGGGTATTTTTACACTTTTTGCACGTATCTTTTTCATAAAATACTCAGCAACGTGATGCGTGTGTTTCACAAGAAGCTGATTGCCATCCCAACCCCCCAACCCCTAAAAAAGAAGAAAGAAAGTAAGACACAAAGAGAAAATCATCCTGGAATAAGCAAAACTGTCCCTCCTTTCATGTGAAAACATCATTCTTTTATGCAACTCACTTTGTATCTAGACAGAGCAAATCGGTTTGTATTTAGACAGAGCAAATTTGTTTGTATTTAGACAGAGCAAAGCAGTTTGTATTTAGACAGAGCAAATCTGTTTGTATTTAGACAGAGAAA
>OY757541.1:4377606-4384418 GCA_963584105.1 Alviniconcha strummeri
GGTACATCCTCATGCAGAAACTCCACAGAGGTATGTACCTCTGGTGGAGATTACGCACCTTGTATTTACTCCCATGCCAGGTGAGTTACCGTAGGCAACTCAGGTCTTCGTTGTTGCGTTTGTATGATGTCTTCTGAGCACTATTTAACTCCCTTGTGTGTTGATTCTGCTGGAATAAAGTAACCCTTGAATACTGACCTCTCCCTTAGCTACACCAAAACTGAGGTGGTTGACAGCGCAGAATCTCTTCAATCCCTGACGGTATACCTGTAAACCACAGCAAAACCCGGTCACAATTCCAGTTCCTTTTACAGCTTAAATTTAATGGTGTCTTCATGAGCTAAAGGGCAAACAGGATATAAAAAAAAAGGGGGGGTAGGAGAGTGACTGGGGAATTCAGAGCTCAGGAGCTGTGTGAAAGTCGAGGTGGCCGTCCTGGGGCTCCTGTCCCTAATAAGCCTACAGTTTCTGTGGACGTAAAGCAACACTTCATCATCATCATCTGACTGGGGAGGGGTGGGTGGGTGGAGTAATGGATGTTTTTAGGGCACAGAAAAAAGAGACTATTCCCAAACATTTTAGGTTTCTGTCAACACATATTTGGCATTCAATTTTCATTTGTGCATACACAAAACTTTGTTCTTCCTTTTCTAGAGCAAATAGCATCAGTTTAAACTTAACTTGCACAACTTGCACTGAAGCTGAAGCTATCATTTCTCACACAGTTCATGCCCCTGATGTTGTTGGGCAGACAAAATCCAGGCAACAGATCATCTTTACCTTGCAAATATCCTTGACGTAGAGAGCATCTCCACTGCCTCCAGCGCGCACTCTCTCCTGTTCCGTGAAGACGTCCTCGTCATCCTTGGAGGCACCGTAGTGCATGCCGCTCGACATGCTGAAACAGACAAGTGGAGGGTGCTGGCTTTCTTTGTGGTTTTGCTCAAACAGGAAAACATTTCAGCACAGGGAAGTACAGAAAGTAAAAGCAAAAACAACTAAACATAAAAGAAAGAATCAACACACGAGGTAGTTAATTAGCGCCCGAAATACGTAACACAAGTACAACAACAAAGAACTGGGTCACATACAGTAACTCTCACCTGGCATGCGTGCAAATACAAGGGACATAAACTCCACCAAAGGTACATCCTCAGAAAGAAGAAAGAAACAAAGAAAACAGGTATCACTGAAACATCTTGCAAGTAAAATTCTGCCCAAGACGAGTGGTACCAAAATCCCTGCAAAACACTTTCCTCATATTTTTCACTGTCTTATGAGACATTTCTGTTAAAAAGTCCTTTGACTGTGCTACCTGCTTGCTTAAAGACATCCACTGTTAAAAAGTCCTTTGACTGTGCTACCTGCTTGCTTAAAGACATCCACTGTAAAAAAAAGTCCTTTGACTGTGCTACCTGCTTGCTTAAAGACATCCACTGTAAAAAAGTCCTTTGACTGTGCTACCTGCTTGCTTAAAGACATCCACTGTAAAAAAAGTCCTTTGACTGTGCTACCTGCTTGCTTAAAGACATCCACTGTAAAAAAGTCCTTTGACTGTGCTACCTGCTTTGCTTAAAGACATCCACTGTAAAAGCAATCAGCACTTATGGCTGTAATTTCACCAAGTTCGTTTGTTCACTAGACTTGCTGACCCTGAGCTGTTCCCAGAGAGGAAATGGTGGCCACCGAGATCCCAGGAGGTGGGGGAAGGAAGAACTATACTCATCACTACGCTGTCACCACCAGAATGATTCTGCATTACGATGGGCAGGATGACAGCCATGTTAATGTTCCATCGATTGAGAGGGACAATGTCACAAGACAGGGACAAAGTCACAGGACAGTGTCCACAAACTACAACTTTTGAAAACCAAAGGAGAGTCAAAGCCAGTATATACTGACCCGACACCGTCCACTTACCTGCCTAATGCCTTACCATAGGCCTAACTGGCCCACATCTCACCAAGTATTCAAATCAAATCCTTGCTATGCTTTTGCATTATCCAAAACTGTCCTCAGTTAACCAGCACAGTAAAAGCGAGAATAACAAAATCAGCAATGAAATGTATCAAATTCCTGTGCTCCTTTTTTTCCCCTCCATTTTTCACCAGTGAAAACGAAGGCACAGAGGTTACATACTGAAGACATCGTATGCATTACAGTGAGGTCCTTCTTCCAAAACCTCAAAAATCAAACGCAAGTGGTCTTAACCGAGTAGTGGTTCTTGGTGACGGGTTAATTTACATCAAAATATGAAAGAAACTTCAGAAAGGTTTCAGAAAATGTGGTCTTAGCAATTCTTGGAGATGGGTTCATTTACTTCAAAACAGGAAGAGAAAGGTTTCAGAAAAAGTGGTTTTAACGAAGCAGTGGTTCTCAGTGATGGGTTTATTTACATCAATGAAGAAAAAGATTTTAGAAAAAGTGGTCTTAACGAGGCAGTGGTTCTCAGTGATGGGTTTATTTACATCAAAATATGAAGAGAAAGGTTCCTGAAAAAGGGGTCTTAGCAGAGTGGGGGTTCTTGGTGACAGGTACAGTTACATCAACACGAAGAGAAAGGCTTCAGAAAAAGTGGACTTAACAGAGCAGCAGTTTTTGGTGGCGGGTTCATCTACTTCAAAATAGGAAGAGAAAGGTTTCAGAAAAAGTGGTCTTAACGAGGCAGTGGTTCTCAGTGATGGGTTTATTGACATCAAAATAGGAAGAGAAAGGTTCCAGAAAAAGTGGTCTCAGCAGAGTGGCGGTTCTTGGTGACAGGTACATTTTCATCAACACGAAGAGAAAGGCTTCAGAAAAGGTGGTCGTAGCAGAGGCCAGGTGGTGGTTCTTGGTGAAGGTTTCATTCACATCAAAATAGGGAGAGAAAGGTTCCAGAAAAGGCGTTTTTAGCAGAGTGGTGGTCCTTCTGCCATCAGGGAGGTCCTTCATCTCAGGTTTCATACAGATTATTATATGTACTGTACATCATACATGTATTACATACCCATATACCTACACTCCAACACAAAGCAAAAAACCCTGTACACATACACCTGCACAACATGGATCCTTTACACTATCCACAAAACCATTTGCAAGCACACAAGCGGCATACCCATTAGGCAGCAAAAAACACCCACAAAATTAGTACAGGTTGGATGCTGCAGTCATCACACAGGACAGCACTGCACTTGTAATCCAGTCCATTATTATACTGATCACTGCCTTTGAATGAAAACATCCCAATTCCTACATGCACATTTCATCCCACAGTTCAAGCCTACATGCTAACTGTGCAATGCTGTCACATCTCAGCAATTTCTGTCACTACACAAGCAGCCATCAGCAAGTGGCACACAGTTTTCCAGCACACCACTTTGCATTGTGCAACACAATCTGCATATCACAGAGATAATTTGCCACAGCAAAATTTTCTTTCCAAGCAAGTTGCACCTTTCTTGGCTGACTTGACGAGTTTTTCTGTGACAGCTGAAACTGAGAGACAGGGGAAACAAAAATGTGCTTTGTTGCAACAAAAGAAATAAAAACAACAACATTGAAAACCTTCTTTTTTATTTCATCTTTAACAAGGCAAAGACTATTTTAATGAGAATAATCATCATCAGCGGTCTTTCTACTGTCAATCATGATCATACTAACTGCTCACACAAAGCACACCTCTGTAACAGACTAGCACAACTAAGCATGGTCACCACATGGCTGGGTGAACGTTTCGTGCTAGGCTTTATGCCCACCCCAAGACTTCTCTGGAGCCCAGTTCCATGCAGACTACAAGAGTCCTTCGGATGAGAATATAAACTTAGGTCCCCCACAGTATATGCATACAAAAAGATGACATACACACCATAAAGATCCTGTAGTCCATGTTCATGTTCAGCGGATTAAGGAAACACCTAAATACCCCAGCATGCACTAAAAGTGTCAGAGTTCCGTGGATTAAGGAAATACCCAAATAAACCACCATGAACTGAAAGTGTAAAACATCAAAATAACCCAGCATGCACTAAAAGTGTCAGAGTTCTGCAGATTAAGGAAATACCCAAATAAACCAGCATGAACTGAAAGTGTAAAAACATCAAAATAACCCCGCATACACTAAAAGTGTCAGAGTTCCATGGATTAAGGAAATACCCAAATAAACCAGCATGAACTGAAAGTGTAAAAACATCAAAATAAACCAGCATGCACTAAAAGTGTCAGAGTTCCATGGATTAAGGAAATACCCAAATAAACCAGCATGAACTGAAAGTGTCAAAACATCGAAACAATCCAGCATGCACTAAAAGTGTCAGAGTTCCATGGATTAAGGAAATACCCAAATAAACCAGCATGAACTGAAAGTATCAAAACATCAAAATAACCCAGCATGCACTGAAAGTGTCAAAACATCGAAACAATCCAGCATGCACTAAAAGTGTCAGAGTTCTGCAGATTAAGGAAATACCCAAATAAACCAGCATGAACTGAAAGTGTAAAAACATCAAAATAACCCCGCATACACTAAAAGTGTCAGAGTTCCATGGATTAAGGAAATACCCAAATAACCCAGCATGCACTGAAAGCCTCACAGCATAAACCGAATGCTACAAGGAGGGAAAAAAGCCACGCCCGTACCTGACGGCTCGTTTCTTGCGCGTGTGGACGAAGAAGGTGAGGATGAGGAAGAGGACGCCCTGGGCGCCAAGCGCCACGTACTTCCAGGCCAGCATGTCCACGTGGTAGGGGCTGACGTAGGTGTCCTGGCCGAAGCGACTCAGCAGCTGGTACTGGAACTCATTGGTCACCAGCTCCACCAGGCCGTGGCCCAGGGAGAATTGTGGGAAGATCAGGAACACGTACTGCAGGACCTCCGCCGCCGTCTCCATCTCCTGCAGCACACGCCAGGGGGCGGACAATTAGACAGTTTGCTGGGTTTTCATGCCATGAGAGAGAGCAGAAAGACACCAGGCAATGTCTCCTAATCCTGCAGCACACACCAGGGGGCGGACAATTAGACAGTTTGCTGGGTTTTCATGCCACGAGAGAGAGCAGAAAGACATCAGGCAATGTCTCCTAATCCTGCAGCACACACCAGGGGGCGGATAATTAGACAGTTTGCTTTTCATGCCATGAGAGAGAGCAGAAAGACATCAGGCAATGTCTCCTAATCCTGCAGCACACACCAGGGGGCGGACAGTTAGACAGTTTGCTGGGTTTTCATGCCATGAGAGAGAGCAGAAAGACTTCAGGCAATGTCTCCATGTTCTGGAGGGCAGTGTGGAGACAAACACTTAGACAGTCATGCCAGGATTTTCATGCTACGAGAACAGAGCAGAAAGACACCAGGCAATGTCTCCATCTCCTGCAACACACACCAGGGGGCGGACAGTTAGACAGTTTGCTGGGTTTTCATGCCATGAGAGAAAGCAGAAAGACTTCAGGCAATGTCTCCTAATCCTGCAGCACACACCAGGGGGCGGACAATTAGACAGTTTGCCGGGTTTTCATGCCACGAGAGAGAGCAGAAAGACATCAGGCAACGTCTCCTAATCCTGCAGCACACACCAGGGGGCGGACAGTTAGACAGTTTGCCGGGTTTTCATGCCATGAGAGAGAGCAGAAAGACATCAGGCAACGTCTCCATGTTCTGGAGGCCACTGTGGGGAGAAACAATTTGACGGTCTGGTGTGTGTGTGTGTGTGTGTGGGCGGGGGGTGGGGGGGAGGGAGGGGTAAGGGTAGGGGGATTTTTTAATGCCACAAGAACAGAGCAGAAAGACATCAGGCATGGTCTCAGTGTCCTGGAATGCATATAGGGAAAAACGACAATAGCAGTTAGACAATTTTCTAGGGGAATTTTTCATCTCACGAGAACAGAGCAGAAAGATGTTAGGTACAGTCTCCACAACATCCCAGAGCTCACTGCGGGGACAAACAGACAATCTGGTGGGGGGGGGGGGGGGGGGGCTTTCAGGCCACTAGAACAAAGAAGAAAGACACCAGGCATGGTTTCCATGTCCAGGAGTGCACACAGGAGCAAACATTCACACAGTTTGTTGGGGGGGGGGGGGGGGGGGGGGGGGTGGGGGGGGGGGGGGGGTGGGGGGGGGGGGGTTGGGAGGGGGAGCAAGCAAGGATGTGAGTCACACAATGAAAACAGAGCAGAAAGACAGCAAAACCAATCACTTTGGCGGGGCACTCTGGCTCATGACAATGCATCTCCCTACCATGTTGGATCTCCCTACCATGTTGGATCTGCCTACCATGTTGGATCTGCCTACCATGTTGGATCTCCCTACCATGTTGGATCTCCATACCAAGTTGCATCTCCATACCATGTTGGATCTCCATACCAAGTTGCATCTCCATAACCATGTTGGATCTCCATACCAAGTTGGATCTCCATACCAAGTTGGATCTCCATACCATGTTGGATCTCCCTACCATGTTGGATCTCCATACCAAGTTGGACCACCATATCAAGTTAGACCACTGTACCAAGCTGGACCACCATACCAAGCTGGACCACCATACCTAGTTGGTTACAAAAGGTTCAGCAGAACAGAAAAAAATTGTCCAGATAACATGATGCATCACCATACCAAGTCTGGACGCAACACGTTCAGCAGTATCACCAGGATAAAGCCTCCGGCCAGTGAGGTGAACTTACATTGGAGGTGTCAAGGAGGCCAAAGACGAAGATGGCGATGGAGGTGAGGAGGCCCACGAGCATGTTGGCGCAGAACAGAGTCAGGTAGGCCGAGGAGCCGCTCTTGAAGAAGGGAAGCGTGGCGTACATCAGCGGTATCACCGCCCATCTGCAGAATGCAG
>OY757541.1:4384618-4442118 GCA_963584105.1 Alviniconcha strummeri
GAGCAATCTCTCACTATCACACTATCTTCATGAACAATCTCTCACAATCACACTACCTTCATGAACAATCTCTCACAATCACACTATCTTCATGAACAATCTCTCACAATTATACTATATTCATGAACAATCTCTCACCATCACACTATCTTCACAAACAATTTCTTACCATCACACTATCTTCATGAACAATCTCTCACCATCACACTATCTTCATGAGCAATCTCTCACCATCACACTATCTTCATGAACAATCTCTCACAATCACACTATCTTCACAAACAATCTCTCACCATCACACTCTCTTCATGAACAATTTCTCATCATCACACTATCTTCATACAATCTCTTACCATCACACTATCTTCATGAACAATCTCTCACCATCACACTATCTTCATGAGCAATCTCTCACCATCACACTATCTTCATGAACAATCTCTCACCATCACACTCTCTCACCATCACACTCTTGGAACAATCTCTCACCATCACACTCTCTTCAGGAACAATCTCTCACCATCACACTATCTGTATGAACAGTCTTTCACCATCACACTATCATCATGAACAGTCTTTCACCATCACACTATCATCATGAACAGTCTTTCACCATCACACTATCATCATGAACAGTCTTTCACCATCACACTATCATCATGGACAGTCTTTCATCACTGAAAACTGATACGCACTCAACTAATAAATGCTTCAAACTACTACCCCCCCCCCCCGCCCCCCCTCCCCCCCGCCCCCCATGAACATGTAAAACACAAACATCCAAACAAAAACAAACAACCCAGAGAAAATAAAGAGCATGTTGACTCACATGCTTTCCTTGGTGAGCTGCTCACCGTTCAGCATGAGAGGGTGGTTGTACAATGTGATACCTGCAACAACAACAAACACTCACAGCATGATAAGTGCAACAAACACATCATGATATCCGTAACAACACGCAATCACTCACATCATGATCTCTGTAACAACAAACACTCACAGCATATCTGTAACAACAAACACATATCTGCAACAACAAACACATCATGATATCTGCAACAACACATTGTGGTACCTGTAACAACAAACACTCACATTGTGATACCAGCAACAGCAAACACTCACACTGTGATACCTGCAACAACAAACACCCACATTGTGATACCTGCAACAACAAACACCCACATTGTGATACCTGCAACAACAAACACCCACACTGTGATACCTGCAACAACAAACACCCACATTGTGATACCTGCAACAACAAACACCCACACTGTGATACCTGCAACAACAAACACCCACACTGTGATACTTGCAACAACAAACACACTGCGATATCTGCAACAACAAACATTCACACTGTGATACCTGCAACATCAAACACTCATATCATGACACCTGCAACAATAAACACTCACATCATGATAACTGCAACAATAAACACTCACATCACGATATCTGCAACAACAAACATTCACATCATGATATATGCAACAACAAACACTCACGTTGTGATATATGCAATATCAAACACCCATATCATATCTGCAACAACAAACACTCACAGCACAATATCTGCAACAACAAACACTCACAACATGATATCTGGAACAACAAACACTCATTTGTGATATTTGCAACAACAAATGCTCACATCGTGAGATCTGCAACAACAAACACTCACATCATCATATCTGCCACAACAAACACTCACAGCATATCTGCAACAACAAACACTCACATCACGATATCTGCAACAACAAACACTCACATCATGATATTTGCAACAAACAAACACCCACATCATGATATCTGCAACAACAAACACTAACACTGTGACATCTGCAACAGCAAACACTGACATCATGATATCTGTAACCTTCTTCATCTCAGCTTTGACCAAAACAGCTGGAACAACCATCTGAGAATAACAGCTTGGAAAACCCCCATTGATGTTAGCTTTTCTACGTATATATTTTTTTTTACTGCTGAGAACATTGCCATCTCGATGCACATCGTGCGTGTTATACTACGCTTGTTCAGCGCTTTGAGCCGCAGGGTAGGCGCTTGACAAATATCCATTATTATGACCATTAAACAATTTGGCCGAGTGCAGTGAGGCAGCGGAAACTTCAACCACCCCTAGCGCAGCAAAAAGCTCACCGTAGTTGGAAGCCTCTGCAGGGTCGACAGCAGTCCTCAGCAGGTTGTTGGAGAGGGCATTGAAGTAGGAGGGGATGGCGTGGTAGCCCTTGTTGTTGAACCACACTCTCGCCGCAGGGGTGCTGGTGTTGCCGCTGACCGAAGAGGGTTCCAGACTCCACCCACCAAACCTGTCAAAAGGAAGACAACACACATACACTTCAGACACTGCTGATGTTCCCTAACAGCCAAACACCTCTGGTCGATGTACTGCTGTTAGGTGACCAGATTCTGACCTCTGATGGATGTACTGGTGGTAGGAACTAGGTGACCAGGTACTGACCTTGGTGGATGTACTGGTGGTAGGAGGTGACCAAATACTGACCTCTGATTGATGTACTGGTGGTAGGAGGTGACCAAATACTGACCACTGATTGACGTACTGGTGGTAGGAGGTGATTAGGTACTGACCTCTGATTGATGTACTGGTGGTTGGAGTTAGGTGACCAGGTACTGACCTAGGATGTACTGGTGGTAGGAGGCAACCAGGTACTGACCTCTGATTGATGTACTGGTGGTATGTGACCAGGTACTGACCTGATGGATATACTGGTGGTATGTGACCAGGTACTGACCTCTGATTGATGTACTGGTGGTATGTGACCAGGTACTGACCTCTGATTGATGTACTGGTGGTATGTGACCAGGTACTGACCTGATGGATGTGTTGGTGGTATTTGACCAGGTACTGACCTCTGATTGATGTACTGGTGGTAGGAGGCAACCAGGTACTGACCTCTGATTGATGTACTGGTGGTATGTGACCAGGTACTGACCTGATGGATGTACTGGTGGTATGTGACCAGGTACTGACCTCTGATTGATGTACTGGTGGTATGTGACCAGGTACTGACCTCTGATTGATGTACTGGTGGTATGTGACCAGGTACTGACCTGATGGATGTGTTGGTGGTATTTGACCAGGTACTGACCTGATTGATGTACTGGTGGTAGGAGCTAGGTGACCAGGTACTGACCTGACGGATGTACTGGTCATAGGAAGTGACCAGGTACTTACTTCTGAGTGATGTACTGGTAGTAGGAGGTGACCAGGTACTGACCTGATGGATGTACTGGTCGTAGGAAGTGACCAGGTACTTACCTCTGATTGATGTACTGGTAGTAGGAGGTGACCAGGTACTGGCTGACATCTTTGAGACCCAGGTCTTGCAGAATGAGCTTGGGCCTCGTCATCGTCTGTATCACACCTTCCTTCTGAGACCCATCCGCACACTCATATACATAGTCGTTGCAGTGACACGACTGCTCCTTCTTCTGGGATTCGCGCATCGGTCCAGGGGCTACACACTGGAAATCATTGCTGTGGAGAAAAATAATCATACGTGTAGTGTTTTATCAATAACAACAAAACATACATCAGATATAAGGGACCCTAGAGAAATGTTAAAGTAAAAGTCCAAGGTTTTTAAGTATGCAAAATGACCATCGAAATGATTGACAAATGAGTCACTATACGTATAGTTTCAGATTTAATGAAACAAAAATTTATTTTTTTAAATTGGGTTTTTAATCAATTTTATTTTCTGTAGGCTTCCCCGGAAGTGACATCAGTCTGGGGAGTCAGTGCAGTTGCCATCTTAGATTCTTCAGTAAACTGTGTATGCGTGTGGTTGACAAAAAAAGTTAATTATGCTGGCCTACTGTGTTGCCACAAACTGTAACAACTCGCAGACGACCCCAGGTATAACAATGCACGAGCTCCCGCGCAATCAACCCGCAGTGAGGCGAAAGTGGATTAAGTTTATACAATTCAAACGAGCTGACTTTCTTGCTGTGCCGCATCACGCCCATTTGTGTAGCGAGCACTTCAGTGAGTGCAATTTCGCAAACCCCATGGAATACCACATGGGGTTTGCTTCGAAGCTGACACGATGTTCCAGTACTCTTTCAAAATCCTGCCTGACAGGCTCAAACTGATACGGCTGTATCCTTGTGGGTCTCTCGGACAAAGTATCAGTTTCGTCTTCGGAGCTCGAGTTGGCCATTTTGCAGTGACTCCCCAGAGTGACGTAGTAGGCATATGGTCATGTGATTTGGGCATCATGGCAACACTTTCGGTATAACAGAAAATGCCTTTTTTTCATGCATTTATAACCCTCAGATCACAGTTTCACCTACATCATTGTTCTCAGCGAGCTTTAACGGAAATCATGTCAAAAATCACCCCTAACCTTGGACTTGTCCTTTAAAATTGAAGGTTCTGCAGACTATCAGTCAAGTTTGAGGATTAGCACATGGAATGGAGGGGGCAGTGGGGTGGGGGGGGTGGGGTGGGGGGGTGACCCAGCAGCAGCAATAGCTCAAGACAATCTTATGTCCAAATAAGAGAGAGAGAGAGAGAGTGACAGAGAGAGACAGAGACAGAGACAGACAGACAGAGACAGACACACAGAGAGAGAGAAAGAAAGTTCTATATTTCTTTGTCAGAAAGGTTTAGAAACTTAAAATATCAAAGCTAATGATTAAAAACAAGTTAGTGCACAGAAAAATCAGCACATACTTTAGGGCCTGATCCTGTTCACTCTAAATGTCCAAACACACTACAAAGCATGTATCACACGGGCAACAAAGCACCCACGACAAACAGAAATACACCTACTTTCCTTTCCTTTGCCAAATTGTAAGCATAATCATCATTAATCAACAACCACACTGCTCTATGCACTGTGCACAAACAGGGGGTGGGTCAGAGGAGGCCTTACACACACAAGTCCTGTGTTATTTTAAAGGATCATACGAAAGTGTGGAGACTGACAGCTGTTACAGAGCGTCAGCCAGGTCTGACCAAGCATTATGACACCTACCCAGGGTCGTAGTCTCCCATGCAGGTGGTTCCGATGCCTGGAGAAGCCGTCAGCATGTCCATGAAATGTTGAGCTGCCGAGCTGCGACTGTTGTCTCTGCAAACACCAACGACAGCTACAGGTGCAACAATCCCTGTCTGGAACACTCTACCTGAATCTACAGACGAAGCTCCCACCCTGGCATCCCTCCACTGGATGCTGCTCTCCTTCTTCTTCGGAACAACTCACCAACCACAGAATGAGCCTCTCATTCCGCAAACTCTACTTTTATTGTCTTGGAAAACACAGCCAAACTGAAACCAGTTTCGAAATGAACTTCCTTTCTCCATTCCTGTACATTGCACCGACATTAAACTCAGCTAAAATAGGATAGTCAGTCAAAAACAAGAAAAGTTTCTTAAGCACTGGATATAGACTTAACAGATAATGGCAGTCAGCAAACAGATGATGTCTCGGATGATGGATGGGTGTCTGATTCTGAATAAACTGGGGTGGAACAGAGTGAAATTGTGTAAGAGAATGGTGGCAAGACCACAATGGTGGCACATGCTATCCAGATGTTAGCAACAATTCCCCCCGCCCCCCTCTTCCTCACCCCAACATTTGCTCCCCTTAACCCTGTTGATAAACATTATACACATCATCCCAACATGCCCAAATTTTGTAGCCTCATGAATATGACGTCAAAATCTAAGAATATTAAGCTTGCTAAATTTATTAGTTGTATCTTTGAGTTATTTTGATTAAGCCAATAGTGAAACACAACAGAATAAGAAAAATATTTATTTTTCACGGCTTAGCCTTACAGATTTATAACTTTAGTTTGTGTTTGAGCATTTTTTTTTTCTTATATATAAAGTGTGGTAGTTATTTATTAGCAGAACTCATGTGCTTGTTCATAAGGAATGTCGTGTGCGAATGTAACTTTGCATTCTAACCCCCAGGGGCAAAAAGCTCAATAAAACCTTGAAACCTTGAACCCTAAATTTACTTGGGCTAGGGGAAGCAACTCACTCTAAACTACTTGGTACGAAAAATGTTAAAGCTTTGTCTGTTCTTGAGCGTTACATAATGATTTCGTTTTCAGCACCATGCAGTGATCACTTTTTGAGCAGTTGAGCATCACATTTTCTTTAATAGGTACAGCAAAACCTCTCACCGGAGACCATGTTAGAAATCAATCAGTGCACGCGATTTTGTGTGCGTGTGTTTTTGCCATGTTTTGTACATAGATGTTTGTTCATTTTCATATGTTTTGTACACCTGGATACTACTGATTTGCATAATTATGGGTATTTGTGCATTGTGTGTTTTTCTTTAAGTTGTAAAGCGCTTTGAGATTCTGAAAGCGCTCTGTAAGTTCCCTATAATTATTATTCATAAACCTAGTAATGCATGACAGTTTGGGGCAAGTGTGGGCACCCACATTCAGTCAGCGCAAAAGCGTAACGTCTCCACCAAAGACTCACTTGAAAAACGCGTAGGAGTCTGAGGCAACCCGCGTGTACAGTGCAGGGGACATAATCAGATTCTGCATGTGGTCCTGCGTGGGTCGCAGGGTGGAGAAGCCCATGGCGCACAGGAAAGCCAGCAGCGGCAGGAAGATGGTGGAGAAGGCCATGCGCCAGTTGCGACGGTAGTGGTGGACTCGCTTCAGCAGCAGGGCGCCCAGCTGCTGGAACTTGAGTGACCCGCCCTTGACGGTGCGCTTGGGTGGACCGCTGCCGGAGGGACGCAGGATGGTGTTGTCATTGTCGGTGGAGACGGACTCGGTTTCAGTGGACATTGTGGAGCTGCGGCCCCTGCTGCTGATGCTGTTATTGTCAGCTTCCGCTGTCAGCTGTACAGATGTAAAAAACAAACACAAATAAAAACTTCAGTTTTCTCTTTCAGTTTTTTTTTCTTTCTTTTTTCTGTAAACATAATTTATGATAACCAACAAATTTCACTTCAGTGTTGAACAAATCTACCCAGGCATTAATACTTATGACCCGCAAGTTGATGTTTAATGAATTCTTTGAATCTCGACGCAACATCACAACTGTTACAAATCTAACCAAAAACAACAACACATATACATATATATATACATTGTTACTGCCAAAAAGAAACATATACCAATACCTGTGAAAGCAGTATTATGTAGTGAGTTCAACATAATATGATAAAGGATGATGACCACCCCTCTATTATGGGAACTTCTGATTGATTTCTAACATGGTCTCCAGTGTGAGGTTCTGCTGTACTTATTAAAGAAAATGTGATGCTCAACTGCTCAAGAAGTGATCATTGCATGGTGCTCAAAAAGAGATCATTATGTCGTGTTCAAGAAGAGATCATCACCATTATTAAAAACAGGACTCCAGCCATCTTCTCAAACAGTACAAGGTTTCAACATGTGTACAACAACATTACTGAGAGAGAAAAAAGGATTCCACTATAGCGGCAAAGGAGATGGTGACTCCTTCCATAAGAGTTCGCTACCACCGTTGCTATTATAAAAGAATAGCAATTTAGCTACCAAAGGAAATGACTCCCTCCCTAAGTCTGATTGACTGTGCCTAAAACACCAATTTACTTACCTACTTACCTTCCCTACATGTTCACTATCATTGTTGCTATTATTAGAGAATACCAATTTAGCCACCAAGGGAAATGAGGCATTCAACAAGTATTCATTACCATTTATTATAAGAGAATAACAATTCAGCTACCAAAGGCAATGACTCCCTCCCTACGTGTTCACTATCACTGTTGCTATTACAAGAAAATACCAATTTAGCCACCAAAAGATTTGGGGCATTCCAGAAATGTTCATTACCATTTATTACACAAGAATACCAATTTAGCCACCAAAGGAAATGACTCCCTCCCTAAGTGCTCATTGTCACTGTTGCTATTACAAGAGGATACCAAAATAGCCACAAAAAGAAATGAGGCATTCAATAAGTGTTCACTACCATTTATTATAAGAGAATACCAATTTAGCCACTAAGGGAAATGAGGCATTTAATAAGTGTTCATTATCACTGCTGCTATTATAACTAAGAGAATACCAAATTAGCCACAAAAAGAAATGAGGCATTCAATAAGTATTCATTATCATTACCATCAAAACAATTCTAGTTTATGATTGAAAAAGAAAAAGATTTTGAAAAAACAGGCGTAAGAGTCTATCACAGCCTAAATATCCAGAGCAGGGGACATAAGCAGGCTTTGCACATCGTCCTGCACAGGTGTCAGGGCGGAGAACCCCATCACAAACAGCAAAAATACCACCACGTCGTTTAAAGGCAATGTTGGGGAACTGCTGAGAGACAGGATAGAGCACGTATGGGCTTTTCTGAGCACACAGATACCATCTTGAACTGAACTGAACTGAACTGTAGCACCACCACCACCAGCAGACTAACAGCCGAGAGGAACAAGGAAGTCAAAAGCGGCAGCAGTCACCTTGAGGAACACCTCCTCCAGAGTCGTGCTGGAAACCCCGTAGCTCAGCACTCCCAGGTTGCCCAGCTGTGCATCAAGGCTGCTGAAGAACTGGTGGAGGGAGGCGCTGTAGTCTCCCTGGTGCAGCAGGCCAACCGTGAGGTCCGTGCCCACCGACTCGACGAACTTGGCCGATGGCATGATGGACTTGATGAAGGTCATCACCTTGGAGTGCTCTCGGCTCACTGAAAAGGACACGGAAATGCACTGGGATCCTTCTTTCAGGAACATCAAACATACAGAAAGAGTGGTTCCAGCAGAAGTTACAAAGGAAGGAACTGGTGGACAGAAATATGAAGGGAGGAGTTTCTTTCATGTGGTCTTAATGACCCACTAGTCTCTTGCTGAAGGAGTCTTGAAGTTTGACCACAGTTCTGCTTAAAAAAAATCTGATATAAGGTTGACTACTAGCCTTCCAAATCAAGATATTGGATCTTGGATCTTGTTTTTAAACACTAGCACCTAACCTTGTTTCAGATTTTGTTGTAATCTTCTATAACTGCATTCTCTTGTTTGTATTGCTTTATATGTGTCAGGCTATCACCATCATTTTCCTCAAGTCTTCATTCACATTTTATCTCAGTTCTCCTGTAATAACAAGAAGAATTTCAGTTCCCAAAGAGCAGGAATAAATTTTGAGGTACTTGTACATGATATACACACTTGGTGTGGTCTCAGAGGTCCAGCATTCTCCTGAGGCAGCAAGTCTTTGATCACAAAGATCAGTTTCAACTGTTTCAAAGCTCCTCTAAAAACTAAACTTCTCAGTCACTACGTAACTTTTCATTCAAGGGGTGGGGATTGGGATGTTGCTGAAGTGTTGCTTTATGTCCACAGAAACCATAGTTTATTAGGGACGGGAGCCCAGGACGGCCACCTCAACTTGCACACAGCTCCTGAGCTCTGGGATTGGGTGATGATGTGGGGCTTCATGTCCTCAGATGTCGAACTGGGATTGGGATGATAACACTGCTATTTATATGTGTGTTAGTGTCTGTCTGTTGGAGACAGACAGATGGTAATGGTGGGGGACAGATGGTAAATTAAAAAAATGCCTGCAAAAATCTGATTTCGCTGTCTTTATACCTATGTACAAATGTAAATTGTGGATCTAGTAGTAGTCATTGTCTATTGTCTGCAGCCATTGTAAAGTGATTAGGGATCATCTCAAGATGAAGTGCTCAACAAGAGCTCATTATTATTATTATTACTATAACAAGTGTATATATGCACATTATATTTCATACACATCTACACATTTACACCCAACTCCGTTCACATCTCTCTCTCTCTCTCTCTCTCTCTCTCTCTCTCTCTCTCTCTCTCTCTCTGTCTGTGCCATTAAATATAATCTTGCATTAGTTTGGACATGTAACCAGCCTCACAAAAAAACACTTGGTAACCAGCATGTGTACTTACTGTCCTCTGATGAGGAAGTGCTGGACGTTGAGGCAGACTCCATCTGAAAAACAGTTATTCTATCATCACTGTACTCACAGTTCATCTGACCTGTGCACTGAGCAACAGAACAAATAAAAGGCAGACAGAAAGAAAGCTGGGAGGTGGTGATAGGATGTAGGAAAAATCTCATTTCAAAACATAACGAGGTGTGGTCTAAGCGAAAAAAGGAACTGGCGAGTGCACACACTTCGCTTGGTCTTATACAGGGGATATCCCCCTGATGTCAGGCGGAGACCACTCTGTGTGGTATTAAAGGACGATAATTTCGGGTTTGGGAACGCAAATGCAGCTAGGTGTTTGGTCTAAGGGAGATCATTCCTATTAGTTAGGTTGAGGTAATGTATTTAAAAGAAATATTTAGCTTCAAAACAATGACACTTCAAGGAGAAAGGTGGGGGGAAACGAAAGGTTGGGAGAACCTCCCCCCCTCCACACACACACACACATATGTGTATACACACACACACACGCACACACACATATGTGTACACCCCCCACACACACACACACACAATAGGTACACACACACAATGTGTACACACACACACACATACACATGTGCGCACACACACACACACACACACAATGTGCACACACACACATACACACACACACACACACACACACACACACACACACACACACACACACACAATGTGCAAAACACACACACACACACACACACACACACACAATGTGCAAAACACACACACACACACACACACACACATAGGTGTGTACACACACACACATTCACACACACATGCACATGCACACACACACACACACAATCTATCTGACTGTGCACAGGGTCAGTGCTCATGGTCAGTTTGTAGCCACTACCCATCCCACCCCCCACGTCCCACCCCTACCCACCTCACTGTGCACCTCCACCACAGGACTGGTGTTCATGGTCAGTTTGTAGCCACTACCCATCCCACCCCCCACGTCCCACCCCTACCCACCTCATTGTGCACCTCCACCATAGGACTGGTGTTCATGGTCAGTTTGTAGCCACTACCCATCCCCCCCCCCCACATCCCCCCCCCTACCCACCTCATCGTGCAGCTCCACCATAGGACTGGTGTTCATGGTCAGTTTGTAGCCACCGCCCAGCTGGTCCTTCAGGAAGCTTGGAGACCCCACGGACAGCAGACGCCCCATGTGCATGATCAGGATGCGGTCGCTCAGCGTGTCCGCTTCATCCAGGTGGTGCGTCGACATCAGGATGGTACGACCTGAAATTCAAATCAGAGGCATCGGTGCTGTGTTAAGCCAAATCCTTTCATTTAACCACGATGGTCAAATCTGAACAGCTTTGTAAGTGTTCAGAACTTTCAAGGATTTGTACTGAAGAAGTAACCATTACGGCTATGATCAAGTTCCAGCCAATCCAAGATAAGAACCATTCACCAACACACCTGGTCGGTTCTTCATGATGAGGTTCCAGATGTTTTTGCGAGCATGAGGATCAACACCGCTGGTGGGCTCATCCAGCACGACCGTCTTGGATCCGCCAACAAAGGCCAAGGCCACGCAGAGACGTCGCTGCATGCCGCCGGACAGGTTGGTGGCTGCCACGTCCTTCACGTGCCACAGGTCCACGTCGTGCAGCAGTCTGTGAACAAGCACGAAACGAATGGGAAAAACTGCTGATGCAAACACAGCATGGTCACTCACTTCAACAGCAAAATGCTGATGCAAACACAGCACAGTCAGTCTCACTGCACACAGCAAAATGCTGATGCAAACACAGCATAGTCAAATCCACTTCACACAGCAAAATGTTGATGCAAACACAACACAGTCAGACTCATTAAACACAGCAAAATGCTAAAGCAAACACAACAGTCAGATCCACTTCACACAGCAAAATGCTGGTGCAAACACAGCATGGTCAGACTCACTTCACATAGCAAAAGGCTGGTGCAAACACAGCATGATCAGACTCACTTCACACAGCAAAGTGAGGATGCGTTTATGTTGAGAGGCACCGCAAAAGTGTTAATTATGACACTGCATTTTTTATACATATTGTTTTGTTGCCAGGCATGATGAGTTGATGCTTAATGTCCTCAGATGTCATTTGACATATTAGGGACAAGTTGTGACCAATGCCGAAGCACGGTTCAATAAAAGCCACATACGTAAGGTGTATGCGTGTTTAGCTGTAACCTGCCACCTGCACTTTTGGCAGAATGACCGGGATTTTTTACGTGCTACTGTGGTAACACGGGGGTGGAACGGATACTGAAAAAAGAGTCAGCACAGAAAGTCGACCCTGGAGAAGAAAATTCTCCCGCCGTTCCAGCAGGGATTCGAACCCACGACCTTTCAATCACGAGTCCGGCGCTCTAACCACTGAGCTATTCTGATGGAAAAAAAGGCTGAGGTGAAGTTTACAAAAATCCTTCAGACTCACTTGCGTATTTCTCTCTTGGTGTCCAATGTGGAAAGGTGACCTTTGACTCCACCATAAAATTCCATGTGTTCTTCCACTGTCATGCTGGAAGAAAAGGAAATAAATTACTTTGGGCTGAAAAAGCCGTCACCATCACAATTCCTGTACTTTTCAAAACAATCATTTTTGCACCCCCCTCCCCCCCAACACAAACAAAACAAACTATGCCAGAAGATTTTTTTCCAAATGCATACAACTCAACCTTTCTGTAGGTATCTCTCCTTTTTGTTTAAAATCTTACATTCATGTGGAAATAGGCTTATGATAGCGATAGCGTTGTGTGGAAAATATATATCAATGCACAATTCTGATTTGAAGTGTAATTTCCTCCCCCACCCAAACACAAATATGCATGGAAAGACCTACCACTCAAAGAGAATGTTGTGCTGAGGAGAGATGCACCCCCATCACCCCCCCCCCCCCCAATGTGTCTTTCAGTCTAACATTCTGATGAGTTACCACCACCCCCCACCCATCCAAACACACAAATACTCAGAGACTTACTACTCAAAGAGAATGTTGTACTGACAAGAGATGTCCACCCAAACACACAAATACTCAGAGAGACTTACTACTCAAAGAGAATGTTGTGCTGAGGACAGATGCCCAGCAGCCCTGTCCGGCCGTAGGTCTTCTTGCCCTCCACCAGCACTGTTCCGGCACTGGGGTCCAGCACGCCCACCAACATGTTGCTGCAGCACATCAACACACCCGTCACCCAACATCCACACACCAACACACCCGTCACCCAACATCCACACACCTATCACCCAACATCCACATGCCCACCAACACACCCGTCACCCAACATCCACACACCAACACACCCGTCACCCAACATCCACACACCAACACACCCATCACCCAACATCCACACACCAACACACCCGTCACCCAACATCCACACACCTATCACCCAACATCCACATGCCCACCAACACACCCGTCACCCAACATCCACACACCAACACACCCGTCACCCAACATCCACACACCAACACACCTATCACCCAACATCCACATGCCCACCAACACACCCGTCACCCAACATCCACACACCTATCACCCAACATCCACATGCCCACCAACACACCCGTCACCCAACATCCACACACCAACACACCTATCACCCAACATCCACATGCCCACCAACACATTCGTCACCCAACATCCACACACCAACACACCTATCACCCAACATCCACATGCCCACCAACACATTCGTCACCCAACATTCACACACCAACACACCTATCACCCAACATCCACATGCCCACCAACACATTCGTCACCCAACATCCACACACCAACACACCTATCACCCAGCATCCACATGCCAACATTCTAGTCACCAAACATCCCCACAGCAACATGTTACCCAACATCACCCAACATGTCACCCAATACTCCACTCACCCAACATCCACATGCCCACCAACATACTCACACCCAAAATCAACACAACAGTAACCCAACATCCACATGTCAGAGACCCAACATCCACAAACCAACACAACAGTCACCCAACATCTACATGCCAAAACCCCAGTCACCCAACATCCACAGTCATCCAACATCCACACTCCAACACTCCAGTCACCCAACATCAACACACCAACACAACAGTCACCCAACATCCACACACCAACACTCCAGTCACCCAACATCCACACACCAACACAACAGGCATCCAACATCCACACACCAACACTCCAGTCACCCAACATCCACACAAGTCATCCAACATCCACACACCAACACTCCAGTCACCCAACATCCACACACCAACACAACAGTCACCCAACATCCACACACCAACACTCCAGTCACCCAACATCTACACACCAACACAACAGTCACCCAACATCCACACACCAACACTTCAGTCACCCAACAACCACACAACAGTCACCCAACATCCACACACCAACACTCCAGTCACCCAACATCCACACACCAACACAACAGTCACCCAACATCCACACACCAACACACCCATCACCTAACATTTACACACCCAACACCCCAGTCACCCAACATCCACATGCCAATCACCCAACATCCACACACCAACACCCCGGTCACCCACTATCTACACACCAACACTCCAGTCACCAGACATCCACACACCAAGACACTGGTCACCCAACAGCCACACACCACACCCTAGTCACCCAACATCTACACACATGGGCTAAAAAAGCTGCCATGATTCCATACATGCAAGGCAGCTGCCCAATTCTGCCTTTTTTTTTCTCCATGCATGTACCGTTGGCTGAAGTCCTCCGTCTTCTCATGCTCACCAGAAGGGTCCCACATTTGTATTTCAAAACCTTTTTCTTCTTACCAGTAACTTTTTTTTGGGGGGGGGGGGGTTTAAGTGAAAAGTCGGCAGCTTTAACTGTCACAGATACATGCTTATTAGCTCAAATGCTCAGGCAGGTATAACTTTGCACATTTTTATCTGAACACTTTTTTTCTTCTTTCTCTTCACCAGTAACATTTTCTAAGCGGAAAGTTTGCAGTTTTGTTGCAGACATATGCTAATTAGCTGAAACTGCTCATGCCCATGCAAGCATACAATTAATCCACCGGAGAAAGAGAGAGAATGAGAGCGGGAGAGAGAGAGAGCGAGAAAGAGAGAGAGTGAGAGAGACAGAGAGAGGGGAGGAGAGATGGCGGGGGAGGGGCGGGGTGGTGTTGCAGAAGAGAGAGAGCGGACTCACAGTGTGGTGGTTTTGGCTGCCCCGTTGTGTCCCAGCAAGGTGGTGATCTGGTCGTGGTAGATGTCAATGTCGATGCCGTGCACCACCTCGTTCTTCCTGCCGAACTTCTTGCGCAGCCCACGCACACTGATGCCAATGTCAAGGCCGCTTGGTGGAGGCTGGTGCAGACCTGACATCAAGAATGATTCGTATGCAGCAAGTGTGATCCCAGCAGCAAACGGTCAAAATGTCGATGATGCGCATGTCTTCTGATTAAATTAAGCAGTGTATCTTTTTGCATGGATCAAGTTTAACTGCTGCTACCGTGTAGTAAACTGCCAGACATATTTTACTTTGAAATGGCAACATAGCAATGATGACTGCAGGCATTTGAAGATCTCCGAAAGGTAAATCACCAGACATATATATATATCTACAAACGCTAATAATGAAGAACAACATAATGTACCCATACAACAAATGTTTATGATTTTTGTCATATCATCCTGAAGGAGATCGGTACAGTTTCTGGCTGCCAATCACCCAAGCACCTCAGCCAATCGGAAGATCACAGTCAAAATTCTGCATGAAAACCCCAGACAGTGGCGCTATGTTTTCATTACAAGCTAGAGCACAGCAGTGGAGCAAAAGACTGGTTGATTCTGAACAAATCCACCAAAATCAGCAACGGCATGCATCCAGAGATGAAAGAGATATTAGCTGCAATTGATCAAATGCTTGTGTTTTGTGGAATTAACTGCCCGCTGGCTGGTACATGTGTACTGGACACCTGTGTGTACGCATGCTTGGTGTGTGACCGACACCAAAAAACACTCCCTAAATATGTAACCTAGCAAAAACAACAACAACTTGCGCATCTCATGTTTCATATGACAGCATTATTTCATCTGCTAGCCAAGTAGCATGGATGTTACACCCATGCTACTTGGCTAGCAGATGAAATAATGATAATCGGTATTGTCTCCCCAGAATGATTATACGCATGCACTGGTACTTAGCACCCTCGTGTATACAGGACATGCGCACAGACACCCAACGTTAATAGCCATGGTAGTCTACAGTTTGAGAGGGTGCAAGACACCAACGCATGTTCCACAACATTTTGTGTACTGTACTGACCCTGTGAGGCTGAGTCCCTGAGAGGCGACAGCGTCTCTGTTGGTGGTGACAGGCAGGAACACCAGTAGCTTGTCGTGACTGGGAAATACCATGGCTGTCTCACTCCGTATTTGCCTGAGACCAGTCAGAAAGTAAGTCATGTGCTGTGACATTGAGGAAGGTGGGCAGGAGGGAGGTTGGAACAGAAACATCAGTAGTACGGCATGCATATAGGAACACCAGTAGCCAAATGGACTGCAAAATACCATGGCTGTTTCACTCTGTACCTGCCTGAGACCAGTCACAAAATAAGTCATGTGCTGTGTGCTGTGACTATGGTAAGTAATGATGGCGGAGTAGGGGGAAGGACACAAACATCAGTAGTACAGCATGCCCCCAAAATACGCTACGTTGTGTCACTCAGGACTCCCTTTGATCTGTCAGAGGGCAAGTCAAGTTGTGCGACTGAAGTCAGGGATGGTACCAGCAATGCTGATGACAGACAGATAAAGCTGCTGCTGCTGACAATGATGATGACGGTGATGATGACACAACAGAAAACAAGTCTCCTGCTGGCTTTTTCACTCAGTGCTGCCCTGTGAAAGTCAGCCTTAAAGTCTACTGTCATCTTCCACAAACTCCAATGACATCATAATTTGAAACAGAAAATCCCTGAGCGCTTGTGCAGAATCAACACACAAGGAAGTTAATTAGCACTCGAAAGACGTCACACAAATACAACAAAGACCTGAGTCATCTACGGTGGCTCTCACTTGGCATTTGAGCAAATACAAAGTACATAAACTCCACCTTGTGGTTATTTGCATGCCAGGTGAGAGTTAGGCAACTCAGCTCTTGAGTGCTAATTAACTCCAATGTGTGTTGATTCAATGACGTCAGCCACACCACCAACAACAAAATCACCCAAAAGAGAATAAAAAGAGAAAAGGGCACTTTTTGCACAAAGTGCCACATTATTTCAGTCAGAAACTGCACAAACCTGGTTTGACATTGCGGATGTACCATCCAAGGACCAGGTAGATGGCGCTGTCAATCAGCATCATGTAGCACATCCAGGCAAAGTCCACCGAGTCGCTGAGTTTATCACTCATGTTGTCCAACTGCAGGCCCGTCGTCTCTTCCTCAAAGCGAGTGATGAACATGGCGCCAAAACTGAATGCTGTGGTGGACGACAAGGACTGCAACAACAAAATATAACTTTTTTACACTGTCAGTTAGTTGCCATAATATCTGGACTTAAAGGGGTTAAAAGTGCACACATACAAGCCTGCAAACAGTATATTTGATGGTCCTATAACAAATCTACTTTCAACACAGTGCATTTTGATAGAAATCCTTCCAAGTGCTCATGCAAAGGAGCAAAAAAGCCCCAACCAAATTAAATTTGGGGATTTTTATTGGTCATATTCCGAGTGACTGCATAGCAAGCATGGCAGTGAAAGGGTTAATCATTGTGACAAGCAAGCATGGCAGTGAAAGGGTTAATCATTGTGACAGTGAGAGAGAGTCAATGAAGTGGCTGTCTGCAGTGTGCACAGTCCCCCTTTAACATGTATGATTGTGATGGAGAGTCAATGAAGTGGCTGTCTGCCGTGTGCACAGTCCCCCTTTAACATGTATGATTGTGATGTATGATTGTGATGGAGAGTCAATGAAGTGGCTGTCTGCAGTGTGCACAGTCCCCTTTAACATGTATGATTGTGATGTATGATTGTGATGGAGAGTCAATGAAGTGGCTGTCTGCAGTGTGCACAGTCCCCTTTAACATGTATGATTGTGATGTATGATTGTGATGGAGAGTCAATGAAGTGGCTGTCTGCAGTGTGCACAGTCCCCCTTTAACATGTATGATTGTGATGGAGAGTCAATGAAGTGGCTGTCTGCAGTGTGCACAGTCCCCCTTTAACATGTATGATTGTGATGGAGAGTCAATGAAGTGGCTGTCTGCAGTGTGCACAGTCCCCCTTTAACATGTATGATTGTGATGGAGAGTCAATGAAGTGGCTGTCTGCAGTGTGCACAGTCCCCCTTTAACATGTATGATTGTGATGGAGAGTCAATGAAGTGGCTGTCTGCAGTGTGCACAGTCCCCTTTAACATGTATGATTGTGATGTATGATTGTGATGGAGAGTCAATGAAGTGGCTGTCTGCAGTGTGCACAGTCCCCCTTTAACATGTATGATTGTGATGGAGAGTCAATGAGGTGGCTGTCTGCCGTGTGCACAGTTCCCCTTTAACATTTATGACTGTGATGGGGAGTGATTGTGACGGAGAGTGAAGAGGCTGTCTGCAATGTGCACAGTTCCACTTTAACATTTGTGATTGTGACAGAGAGTGAAGCAGCCATCAGCAGTGTGCACAGTTCTGTTTTAACATGTATGATCATGACAGAGTCACTGAAGCGGCTGTGAGCATTGTGCACAGTTCCTCTTTAACATTTATGACTCTGAGAGGGAGAGTGAAGCGGCCATCAGCAGTGTGCACAGTTCCTCTTTAACATTTGTGACAGTGAGAGAGAGTGAGTGAATGTGCCGTCAGCAGTGTGCACAATTCCCCTTTAACATTTATGACTGAGAGAGAGAGTGAAGCGGCCATCAGCAGTGTGCACAATTCCCCTTTAACATTTATGACTCTGAGAGAGAGAGTGAAGCGGCCATCAGCAGTGTGCACAATTCCCCTTTAACATTTATGACTCTGAGAGAGAGAGTGAAGTGGCCATCAGCAGTGTGCACAATTCCCCTTTAACATTTGTGACAGTGAGAGAGAGTGAGTGAATGTGCAGTCAGCAGTGGTCACAGTTCCCCTTTAACATTTATGACTGAGAGAGAGAGTGAAGTGGCCATCAGCAGTGTGCACAGTTCCCCTTTAACATTTATGACTGTGACAGAGAGTGAATGTGTCAGCAGCAATGTGCACAATTCCCCTTTAACATTTATGACTGTGACAGAGAGTGAAGCAGCAAGTCAGCAATGTGCACAATTCCCCTTTAACATTTATGAGGGTGACAGAGAGTGAAGCAGCAAGACAGCAGTGTGCACAGTTCCCCTTTAACATTTATGAGGGTGACAGAGAGTGAAGCAGCAAGACAGCAGTGTGCATAGTTCCCCTTTAACATTTATGAGGGTGACAGAGAGTGAAGCAGCAAGACAGCAGTGTGCACGATTCCCCTTTAACATTTATGAGGGTGACAGAGAGTGAAGCAGCAAGACAGCAGTGTGCACAATTCCCCTTTAACATTTATGAGGGTGACAGAGAGTGAAGCAGCAAGACAGCAATGTGCACAATTCCCCTTTAACATTTATGACGGTGACAGAGAGTGAATGTGTCAGCAGCAATGTGCACAATTCCCCTTTAACATTTATGACGGTGACAGAGAGTGAATGTGTCAGCAGCAATGTGCACAATTCCCCTTTAACATTTATGACTTTGACAGAGAGTGAATGTGTCAGCAGCAATGTGCACAATTCCCCTTTAACATTTATGACTGTGACAGAGAGTGAATGTGTTGGCAGCAATGTGCACAATTCCCCTTTAACATTTATGACAGTGACAGAGAGTGAAGCAGCAAGTCAGCAGTGTGCCCAGTTCCCCTTTAACATTTATGAGGGTGACAGAGAGTGAAGCAGCCAGACAGCAGTGTGCCACTCACAGCCAGGGTCTTCTGCCACATGGTGAGCTGAGCCTCCAGGGAGACCACCACCACGTAGGGCAGGAAGGAGATGAAGTAGATGATCAGCACCGTCAGGATGGCCAGCGTCGCTCGGCTGAAGAAGGAACTGATGAAATAGCTGCAGAGAGAAAGCACATTCAGGGTGAGAAAGCGTGGGCATGTACAGTGTTAATCACCACAACAGTCAGAAAAAGTGTGAGCATGAGTGTGTGTGTGTGTGTGTGTGTGTGTGTGTGTGTGTGTGTGTGTGTGTGTGTGTGTGTGTGTGTGTGTATGTGTGCATGTACATGTGTGTGTAGGTACATGTGTGTGCATGTGTGTATGAGTGTGCATGAGGACTCGCCACATACAGCAAGTATTCTAGCTTGCCTGAAAAGCATGCACCACCTCTTTAACATAAGGCATGAGAGATCCATGCTGGCATCACCTGAGGAGCTACATCAAAAGGCTGAGAGAAGCCATTAGGCCAGCAGTGACTCTTGATGATGTTTCTACATACAAGTCCCACTCACTGTCACTGACACAAAAGGATTGTAAATTGAAAAAAAGAATCAAAGGACTATTCTAAAACAAAATCAGCTGCACCTTGAGGAGTTTATATTCAAAGCAAAATAAAATAAAATAAAATTGGGAGGTATAAATATTAATACAACAGCCACATGAAACATGCACATGAAAATATTTGCACATTTTGTACATTTTCCAGCCAATGTGCACCTTCGCTTCGATTCCCCTTTAAGCTGACCAACAACAACAACAACAACAACAGCAAAAACAGCCACTGACCACATCAAGGTGGTGCTCAAGCAGAAGTCCAGGAAGAAGAGGAAGATGAGCAGGAGGTTGCTGTAGTGGAAGATGCCCGAGTACTTGAAGATGATGGCGATGACGAGAGCCACGCCGGCCATGATGAGCACCGTAACCACCAGCCAGGCGATGAAGTTCAGTCCCGCCATCATGCCCATCACTCGCAGAGACTAAGGACCATAGGGAGAAGGGGTCGGGGGGGGCGACCGTTAGATGATGATAATGCTGACAATAAAGCTGATGATGGCGTGGGCGTATGATAAAAATGCGTGACGTTGCAACAACAAAAGGCCAGTACCACATGCTCAAGAATCAATTTCCTGCCAAAATGAAATGTGAATGGATAAATGTTCTTGCTTTGACTTGCTGCTTTAACATGGATAGTCTGAGTCCTGCATACAGTAGAACCCCTGATGAGGGACCAGCATGATAAAGGACCAGCCAGATGAAAGACTGCCCGGATGACAGACCAAACTGATCAGAGACCACCCACATGAAAAAACACCCTGATGAAAGGCCAACCGGATAAAGACCACCATGATGGACCACATAAATGTGAAGCCACCCTGATGAAAGACCAAACTGATGACAGACCACCCAGATGAGAGACAACCCTGATGAGATACCACTCTGATGCGAGACCACCTTGATAAAAGACCACCCTGATGAAGGAAAGACCACTCTGATGGACCACAGGGATCAAGCACCAAACAGATGAAGGGCCACCCTGATGAAGGGCCACCCTGACGTACCTCTTCCTGGCCACTCTGTCGGTCGTAGACCAGGTTGTGGGTGGCAATGCCCATGGCAGCCAGCCAGGCAAACGTCATCAGCATGGGCAGCAGGTAGGAGCCCAGGAAGTGGATGTAACTGTAACACATCAACTTCAACATCAGCATCAGTATCAGCATCACATGTAATACTGTACCAGTCCTAACCACCATCACCACATGTAATACTGTATCAGTTCTAACCACCATCACCACATGTAATACTGTATCAGTCCTAACCACCATCACCATCACCACATGTAATACTGTATCAGTCCTAACCACCATCACCATCATCATCATCATCATATGTAATACTGTACCAGTCCTAACCACCACCATCATCATCATCATCATCATCACATGTAATACTGTACCAGTACTAAACACCATCATCATCACACGTAATACTGTACCAGTACTAAACACCACCATCATCATATGTAATACTGTACCAGTACTAAACACCATCATCATCATATGTAATACTGTACCAGTACTAAACACCATCATCATCATATGTAATACTGTACCAGTACTAAACACCATCATCATCATATGTAATACTGTACCAGTACTAAACACCATCATCATCACACGTAATACTGTACCAGTACTAAACACCATCATCATCAGATGTAATACTGTACCAGTGCTAAACACCACCACCATCACATGCAAAACACATGCAGGACACTTATCTGCTTTAGGTTCAGCTGTTTGGTTCTGTTGTTTTGGTGTCCCGCATTTGGAAGAATCATTTGTTTAAGTGATGTTTCATAGCTGGAAAAAGTGGCCTACCCCCAAAAATAGTGTTGTTTTTAACCTTTTTTACACGTTAGGATCTTGACTGTACTTAGCATGGCTTTGGAGAGTGCGAGCTCTCACTCTGCGCCACTGGCTCTCCCAACTTACTCATCCTCTCGGTGACACGGGAAGGGCATCTGCTGCATCAAGACCCCCGTGGTGTTGTAGCCGCCGTCCGTCTGCAGCTGCAAGATGGCGCCCTCCACCATGTCCTGGAGCTGGATGAAGCCGCGCATGTAGCGCAGGTCGTTGGCAAAGTCATCCTTAGAGTAAGGCATCCACAACCTGGCCAAGAGAAAGAGCCAATGGTGAAAACACTGCAATGACTAGCTATTGTAAAAATAAGTAAATAAACAGATTAGTGTGTAGTGTGTGTTTGTATGTGTTTGTTTGTTTCTCTGTATAATGCTTCACATAAACTGTTTTGGTAGGACTGTGCTTTAGGCGTGTATCAAATATCATATTTAGATTAATACGTATTATGTGAGTACTCAGGGCTTTGATGAGTGCATGACAAATGTACAGTATGGATTTTCTTGAATTTTAACATCCTATCAGTTGCACAGGGTTACCTCAGGACAAGTTACACAATGTGGCGGGGGGGGGGGCAATAAAGTATAAAGTAAAAGGTGATTGCATCAATAGGGCTAAAAGAGTCAGGCATCCCAAAGGACAGAGAGCTAGAAAGTTCCATGCTGCTAGTCACATGAGTACTTCAGCCAATCAGATCATCAGCCAATATGCTCCACAACAATATAAAAAAAAAAAAAATGAACAGCGGCCACCACATTCTCCTCAGCAGCTAAAGCATAGCAGCAGTGAAAGAAGAACAAGGCCTCTGTCGCCCGACCTGTCTTTGATCCTGTTGGTGGTGGGCACATTGTCCATGTCCATTCTGATCTTGTACTGGATGTGAGTCGGCAGGCTGCTGCTGCTGCTGCTGCTGCTGCTGTCTGCCTGGCGCTTGCCGCGTGAGCCACCGCTTTCACCCACATTCAGAAACACAATGCCTGCACACAGGGCAAATCAGGGTTTCACTCTCATCATGATATGTATTAATAGCGGGTGGGTGGAGCAACAACTGGGTCAAATCAAAGTTTTATTCTCATGATATTTATCTATGGGGATGGTAGAGCAATAACTGGGGGGAAATCAGGGCACACACACACACACACACACACACACACACACACACACACACACACACACACACACACACACACACACACACACAACACACACACACACCTCCCAGGAAGTTCTTGGTGGAGAACAGCTCAAAGGCCCTCCTCTCCAGCTCAGCCTCAGTGGCCACGGCCTCGAAGCGATCCAGGTCCAGACAGGTGGAGTAGTTGTAGACCAGCTCCGCCACCAGCTGCAAGGACTTGAGGCTGCTGCTGTTCATGTTGTTGCCGTCCAGGGTGTCCAGGCCCTCCAGCACGCTGTCCACCTGGACGCCAAGGGTGGTCTGAAGAACTCCCTGGACGAACCCATTCTGCAGGGTTTCCTGTGCAGCACACAACATGTGCATAAGTGTCCTGATGAGGAGGAATGTGACTGAACCCACAAAAACCGCTTGAGGGAAAGGGCAGAAATGTTTAACCAGGGATTTCCTGGACAAACTCTGTCTGCCAGGTTACACACACACACACACACACACACACACACACACACACACACACACACACACACACACACACACACACGCACAAATATACACACACACACATCTGCGCACACATGCACACACTCACACACACACACACACACACACACACACACACACACACACACACACACACACACACACACACACACACACAAATATACACACACACACATGTGCGCACACATGCACACACTCACACACACACACACACACACACACACACACACACACACACACACACACACACACACACACACACACACACACACACACACACACACACACACACACATACATGCACTGGACATGGAACATCAGTAATCATGTCCAGATCAATCACAGAGCCTGGTGGATGAGCTGTGTTTCGAGTTTAGCCTTAAAAGTTTGGAGGGAGGGTGAAGGTCTCGCAATGAGCAACATTCAAAGAGAACAAAATGAAATGCCTCAACAGGAGCATAAACAAAATGTCTCACTAATTTTAGTGGAATAAACGATCATAAGTGTCCAATGCGCAACAATCAATTAAAAATCCATTAGTTCAACTCATGATTTTTCTATATGACACCATATAATGAACAAACTAAAATAACAGCAAGAGAAGGAAACAACAACTAGAGACGCTGATGACTTACCTGAAGATTGGGCATCCACGTGAATGAACTAACATAACAGCAAGAGAACAAGACACCCTGATAACTTACCTGAAGATTGGGCATCCAAGTGAATGAACTAACATGACAGTGAGAGAACGAGACAACAACAAGACACCCTGATGACTTACCTGAAGACTGGGCATCCAAGTGAATGAACTAACATGACAGTGAGAGAACAAGACAATAACAAGACACCCTGATGACTGACCTGAAGGTAACAGTGAGGCAAGGCAACAACAGCGACAGACGCTGATGACTTACCTGCAGGTAACAGTGAGATAAGGAAACAACAACAAGAGATCCCAATGACTTACCTGAAGGTAACAGTATGAGAAGGAAACAACAGACACGGATGACTTACCTGCAGTTAACAGTGAGATAAGGAAACAACAACAAGAGATCCCAATGACTTACCTGAAGGTAACAGTATGAGAAGGAAACAACAGACACGGATGACTTACCTGCAGGTAACAGTGAAACAAGGCAACAACAACGACAGAAGCTGATGACTTACCCGAAGGTTGGACACCCCAGTGGCTGAGTCGCTCAAGGTCACAAGACTGGGAACTTTCTCCGACCATTTCTTGGCCACCCTCTTCACCTCATGTAGGGTGTCAAACACCCATTTGGCCTGCAGCGAAAAATAGGGCATGTGTTTAGCCAGCCAACAGTATCAAAAAAGGGACTGAAAAGACAGCATAAAAAACTATAAAAAAAACTGAAGAGACAAGTATCGAAAAAGGAGCTGAAGAGACTGGTATCAAAAGAAGGAATTAAAGAGACAGCATTAAAAGAAGAAATGAATGAGTCAGCATTAGAAGATGGAATAAAAAAAAAGTGTCAGGAGAAGGAATAAGGAGACAGTGTCAGAAGAAGGAATAAGAGACAGCATTAGAAGGAATGAAACAGACAGTGTCAGAAGAAAGAATAAGAGACAGCATTAGAAGGAATGAAAGAGACAGTGTCAGAAGAAGGAATAAGAGACAGCATTAGAAGGAATAAAAGAGACAGTGTCAGAAGAAGGAATGAAAGAGACAGTCTCAGAAGGAATGAGGAGATAGCATTAGAAGAAAGAATGGGTGAAACAGTGTCAGAAGGAGAAAGAGACAGTGTCAGAAGAAGGAGAAAGAGACAGTGTCAGAAGAAGAAAGAGACAGTGTCAGAAGAAGAAGAAAGAGACAGTGTCAGAAGAAGGAGAAAGAGACAGTGTCGGAAGAAGGAGAAAGAGACAGTGTCAGAAGAAGAGAGAGACAGTGCTAGAAGAAGGGGAAAGAGACAGTGTTAGAAGGAAAAAGAGACAGTGTCAGAAGGAGAAAGAGACAGTGCCAGAAGAAGGAGAAAGAGACAGTGTCAGAAGGAGAAAGAGACAGTGTCAGAAGGAGAAAGAGACAGTGCCAGAAGAAGGAGAAAGAGACAGTGTCAGAAGGAGAAAGAGACAGTGTCAGAAGAAGGAGAAAGAGACAGTGTCAGAAGGAGAAAGAGACAGTGTCAGAAGAAGGAATGAAAGAGACAGTGTCAGAAGGAGAAAGAGACAGTGTCAGAATAATAATAATAATACGGAACTTATAGAGCGCTTTCAGAAACTCAAAGTGCATTACAATCGAACTTAAACAAAAACATACAATGTGCAAATATACAAGCACACAAAACATATGAGACAAGAAACAGTGTCAGAAGAAGGAGAAAGAGTGTCAGAAGAAGGAGAAAGAGAGAGTTTCAGAAGAAGGAAGTGAAAAGAAGGTATTGGAAGAAGACTGACGGAAGTGGTCAGCACCAAGCCCTTTTCCACACACTGACCTTGCCGATGATCTCCCTTGCCAGCGGGGTGTCAGGTGTGTAGAGGATCTTGCCTGAGATGATGGGTTTCAGGTAGGACCAAATCACCGAGCCCAGCTTGGCATTCTTCACACTGCGGTACATCTCCTTGCAGAACTCACCTGCATACAGAAGCAGCAAATAATCCCTGAAAATTCTGTCCATCCCTGTACCCCCACCTCCAACGTAATCCTGTTTTTATGCTGTGTTTTGTAGTGCCACTGCACAGTCATGAACACCAAGAAGTGGAAAGTCAGTCTTAATCTGGAACCACAGCTGACTCACAGGATTCTGAACTTGCACAGAAAATTATCAACAGCAAGAGTATATTTCAATATTATCAACGAAAGTGGATATTTCTGCAGCGCATCATCTGTAAGTAATACCAAATGACAATGCACTTACAAAAAGATGCAACATATATATCTATATAAACTGCACTGTTTTCAATTCCTTAATCAGCCCCTCACCCCCCCCCCCCCCCCCCTTTTTTTTCCCCTCTATACTCTCCAACCCTCATGACCCACTCCCATTCTTGGCCACTTCGCCATGCAAAACAGCACGCTACGACTATCTACATGGCACAAAACCACACATGGACACTGACAGTGGCAGTTCAGTTCAGCTCACTTCAGTTCAAGATGGTGTCTATGCACTTGGAAAAGCCCATATGCGCTCTATCCCATCTCTCAGAAGTTTATCCAGTGTATGTGGCATACGCATTGTTGATAATTTCTTCAAGAGTGCCAGAAGCACACTCCTGCGGATGAAGTGATTTCCATACCGTTGAGCTGCGCCTCTTCCTCCGCATCGTGCTCGGACTGAGCACCCTGGACCCTGCTGTTCAGGTCAAACTGGTCTTCAACTGCCTTCTCCATGCCGCAGAGCGCCGGTTGTAGGGACACCATGGCATCAAACTCTGCAATCACACACACACACACACACACATACATGCACACACACACACACACACACACACACACACACACACACACACACACACACACACACACACACATGCATGCATGCATGCACGCACACACACACACATGCATGCACACACAAACACACACACACACACACACACACACACACACACACACACACACACACACACACACAGGACTTGAGCAAATAAGACCATTGTGACAAAGACATTCCAGCAGTTTGCTTCCACAGCTACATCACAGCACGTCTGGACACCAGAACAACTGAACAAAACAGCTCAACCAAAAGCAGACCAGTTTCCTGCATCCCATTTTTCACTGTTTAACTGTTAAGTAATGAGTGAACAATTGCTACTGAGGCTGACAAAACAGAACAGCTATAGTCTATCTTCTTCTTTACTTCCTTCTTCTTTTACTATTTTCTGTCTCTCTTCTTACACCAGACGAAGACTATGTGTCAAAAGTGTTTGTGTTTTTAACTGTTCTTTACGTGTCGTCGTATAGGTGAGTACATCTCTCTAGAGCTGTTCTGTGTAAAGTGTCGTTCTGCAGCTTGAAAAAGGGGTTTACCCTGAAAAATCACATTTTATCATAATAAATACCACTGAACTTTTTCTGTGGACTGGGTCCATCACAGCACTACCAAACCGACCAACACAGACACACCTCCATCAGCTGCATCCCCAAAATCACTCCAGAGCGGAGCAATGGTGGAGTTGTCGTTGCTCAGCAGGTCTGCAGCCTTTCCCAGTGACTGGCCTCCGCTGCTCAGAGACCTGAAGACGACCTGCACGCTGTCCCTCGTCATGTTGACGGAGTTCAGGAAGCCTTCTCCACTGTAGGTAATGTACTGGAGAAGAGAATCACACAGGCGCATTATTCAACACATGGGATGAAATCAGATGTACTTATGCATTGTTAAGGATCACATGTTAGTCACGGTTAAAAATCTGTGCTGCAATGGCCAGTTTTGGGCACAGTGGGATTTTATGTATGGGTCTTCTGTATGGCTTTTCCTTGTTTTGCTGTAACAGAGTACCTATTAGAGACCCAATGTGGCAAAACTGAGGTAAATAAGGACACATATACTTCAAAACAAATATATGTCTCTGTGCAGTTCAAGTGCTTCAATGGTTTAACTGAGCGATCCACACACACACACACACACACACACACTGACACCACCACAGCCATACACACACACACACACAACCAAAAATCAATGAGTAGAACAACCCAAATTTTCCATGACAAAAACTCAAGCACTTCAAAACACACAAAAAGATCCTTGACCACCCCTACCCCCACTCCCACAACCTCATCCACCCCACCCAACCCCCTGACCTTTTCCACCCACCCACCCCCACCCCCAGCCCCCTCTCAGGTCCTGACCTGCTGTATGAGTGAGCCGATGTCGAGCTGGGGCACGAGGACCTCCATGAAGTCCTTGAGGTGGGTGGTGTTGAAGGCGCAGAACTTGCTGGTGATCTCCTGCTCCAGACTCTCCGTGCTGTTCAGCAGGATGTATCGCCGCAGCCGCTCCTCGCACGGCTCCTCCGTCTCCAGCAGTCCGCTCGCGTTGAGGAACTGAGGGCACAGAGGAGGATGCTCATGAGAATGCAGGTGAGCATGAAGGTGAGGATGCAGGTGAGCATGAAGGTGAGGATGCAGGTGAGCATGAAAGTGAGGATGAAGGTGAGCATGAAGATGAGGATGAAGGTGAGGATGCAGGTGAGCATGAAAGTGAGGATGCAGGTGAGCATGAAAGTGAGGATGCAGGTGAGCATGAAAGTGAGGATGAAGGTGAGCATGAAGATGAGGATGAAGGTGAGGATGCAGGTGAGCATGAAAGTGAGGATGACGGTGATGATGCAGGTGAGCATAAAGGTGCGGATGCAGGTGAGCATGAAGGTGAGGATGCAGGTGAGCATGAAGGTGAGGATGCAGGTGAGCATGAAAGTGAGGATGCAGGTGAGCATGAAGGTGCGGATGCAGGTGAGCATGAAGGTGAGGATGCAGGTGAGCATAAAGGTGCGGATGCAGGTGAGCATGAAGGTGAGGATGCAGGTGAGCATGAAGGTGAGGATGCAGGTGAGCTTGAAGATGAGGATGCAGGTGAGCATGAAGGTGAGGATGCAGGTGGCATGAAGGTGAGGATGCAGGTGAGCATGAAGGTGAGGATGCAGGTGAGTGTGAAGGTGAGGATGCAGGTGAAGGTGAGGATGCAGGTGAGGATGAAGGTGAGGATGCAGGTGAGCATAAAGGTGAGGATAGCGGTGATAATGCCCATGAGGATGCAGGTGAGCATGTTTTACTAATCAGTTTTTACCAGTATTGCACATGCACATGCGCACACACATGCACACACGCATGCACACATGCTGGCATGCATGCACGCATGCACACACACACACATGCATATGCACACAAATACACACACACACAAAACCCTTTTAATTCCAACATAAAACTGTGCCATCCAAGCTATAAAGTCTACAGCTGACGAAGAACCCACCACACGGATGGAGTAGGTGCTGGAGAGAAGAGCTGATGCTGCCTCAGGACTGAAGTTCAGTTCATCCACCAGGTACTCGTTCACTGCAGGCACATCTTTCTGCAGGTCTGACACACGGACTGAAACAAAGACACCACGCACACTGAAGAAGAAGCAAAAACAACAAGGCAAAATGAGGCAAAACAACATGGCAAAATGAGGCAAAACAACATGGCAAAATGAGGCAAAACAACATGGCAAAATGAGGCAAAACAACATGGCAAAATGAGGCAAAACAACATGGCAAAATGAGGCAAAACAACATGGCAAAATGAGGCAATACAACATGGCAAAATGAGGCAAAACAACATGGCAAAATGAGGCAATACAACATGGCAAAATGAGGCAAAACAACATGGCAAAATGAGGCAAAACAACATGGCAAAATGACAGAAAAATCTTGCTGCAGGCAAGTCTTCTTCTTCTTCTTTTTTCTTCACAGAGACCGTACAGATTATTAGGGACGTGGAGTCCAGGACATCAGCCTTGACTTTCACACAGCTCCAGAGCTCTGCAAGTGACTCGCATATCAACAGGCATTTAACTACATTCTTCCTAAGGGATTTGCTCATCACTGACATTTGCATCATGGGAAACAATATTTAAATGGCAGATGGCCTGAATCTCATTCAGAGCTTGGATACTCATCTACTGGACACGAAAACAACATAGCTCAACCAAAAGCAGGTAAGTAGCTACACCTCATTTTTCATGATGAGGATTTTTTTTCAAACAAACTGTTGTTTAAGTGTTGTTTTGTAGCTTGAGAAATGGGTTTACCCCAAAATTTCCAATGTTGTGATTTGTCCTAATAAACAGTGTTTTTCTTAAACTGCTTGAGAAATGGGTTTACCCCAAAAAATCGCATGTTGAGCTTTGTCCCAATAAACAGTGTTCTTCTTAAACTGCCTGAGAAATGGGTTTACCCCAAAAATTCCCATGCTGAGCTTTGTCCTAATAAACAGTGTTCTTCTTAAACTCTTGAGAAATGGGTTTACCCAAAAAATTTGCATGTTGTGCTTTGGCCTAATAAACTTCTTAAACTTTTATGTTTTGGGATTTTTGTCAAAGTGACCAAAGCTACTCTGTGAATCGACGATCCATGTCTAATGCAGTGGAGGTCCAGGTAACAGACCACTCTGATAATCAAGGCAAGAAGCCTTTAAAGAGGAACTGTTTTCACTGAGGGGTTCTCCTACATGAAAATGAAAACTGGAGAGTTTACAAAAACATGTCTGACTTCTCAAAAGTACAGTCTTCCACAAAGGAATACACCATAACACTGATAAACCTGAACACATCATGAAAAAAGAAACACAACTCTACAAGCAAATGCATTGACTCTACAAGCAAATACATTGACATGGAAGACACAAAAGGCATGTGCTTAGGAATACCGCACAAGGCATGTGTTTAGGAAATATTGCACAAGGCATGTGTTTAGGAATACTGCACAGTTACATGCTGGCAACAGCCACCCAAAAAACTTAACAAATCCACATGATCAAACGACATGATCACACAAACACATCTTCATTAACTTCATTTCTATTTGCATGAAAGAACACACACAATGTACACAAAAACTGCATACTCTGTTTCTTCTGAACAAAAAAAATAAAAACAAAAATAATCAGAATGTGTTCTCTGATTTTGAACTAAAAACCAGCATCAGTAAAGACCAAAGTGATGAACCTACGATTTTTAAAGCATTTGACATGAACTGATCAAACATCCACGGTCAGCGTAAGATGTAAGGACACACAGTACCCACACAAAACAAGAAGAAGAAGATGTCTGAGTCAAAGACAAGACGGTCAAACAAGGGATGGTGACTATCACCTCTTTTAAGATACCGACTATCAAACAGTTATACTATGAAAGTATGAGGCTTGGGTTACTACACTACGGAAACAGTTCTGAGGAAGTCCAGAAAATCAGGGTAACGCAAGACACAGAAACTGTGGATTTATTTTGTTGTTTCAAACGCTACTGAGAGGTAAAGATATTTATTAAGCGAGGCAAGAGATACTAACATTTTGGGTTAATCTCCTTCAAGGTAGTATTGTGATATAAAGAGGTATACTAAATGTCCTGAGAAATTCAGTTCCCCTTAAATATGACAGCAAAGGAATCAAAATTAAACTTCCTGTATGTTTTTAAATAGTTCAGCTACGAACAAGGAAAAAGAGCCTGTAAGAAACTCACCTAGAACACATGATGAAAGATGAGGCAAAAAGAACAAAGATCAGATGAAAGTATGAACTGTAATTAAAATCAAAACAACTAATCAATTCCAGCTGTGTCTTCACATCCTGTGGGACCCATCAAGCTTGATTTGTTTAATTACAGATGCTTGTGTAAATATTTACTTTCCAATGCTGTGATAATATGTTGTATTTAAAAATAATTTGGTGTATTTTCAGCCTTTGTTGCCACGTTAATTTATTAGTCTATTGTTTATTCTATTTCCTCCTGTGCACCACAAGACAAAAAAATTCCTTATAAAATTGTACTGGGACAAAATATTCTGATTCTGACTTTCCATTTCTTTCTATATCGGAGAACATCTTACCAGACCAGGAGAATTATAGCCATCTCTATTTTCCACTGAGTGAGAGAGACAGTAGTTAAGAGAAGATGACTAAGTGAACAGTTAGGATACAATATTACAGAGAAGAGGAGGAGCACTCAGATTTTTGTTTTTAAAGTCTTCACCATATCTCTGAACCATGTTATGGGTGCATGAACAGTAAATCGTTAATTTTACGATTATTTTAGCCTTTCCGGGCTGAGTTCGGTTGCACTGGGTTATTGGAGCACACACACACACACAGAAAAAAACAGCCACAGATACTTTAGACATACCAGACATGACTCAATCCATCTACTGATAACCATTACTTGCACATGATGAGAAGGTAAGATTAAAATATAGTAATTAATTTCACACACGACAGAATGATAAAATTAGGACAATTGTATGAAAATGAGGAAATATTATATGATGTCTACAAGGATGAACAAAGAAATTCCATCCCTGGATAGGTCTTCTGCCTTTGTCAACTCTCTCTCTCTCTTGTAGATTCTGTGGCTACGAGTGGGAGCAAGAATCCGCTACAGAATCAACACGTGCATGTACTTACCACTGGGGCCCACAGGTATTTCAACTAAAAATACAAAGTCATGTCATCACCACTACCACAGACATCCGCACAAAGCATCTTTGCTTTTTACATGTACCCACATCTCTGACCAAATTATACCTCAGTAATCACAAATAATTAACTGTTAATCACAACTGTCAAAAGAGGCAGGAAGAAAAGCACACAAAAAATGGTCTTTAACATTCCTCTGGACCATGTTCAGGGCGCTTGAATTGTTTTAATAATCATGCTATGTATTACTGTGGTTTTGTAATCCCAGGAATACAGTTACCATCTTCAGAAAAAGTCACCAGGATCTGCCCCAGACAACTGCCAAATGACAAAGATGCATGTCAAATTCCCACACAACTTCCAAATGACAAAGAGGAACGTCAAATTCCCACACAACTTCCAAATGACAAAGAGGAATGTCAAATTCCCATGCAACTTCCAAATGACAAAGACACATGTCAAATTCCCACACAACTTCCAAGTGACAAAGACGCACATCAAATTCCCACAATTTCCAAATGACAAAGATGCATGTCAAATTCCCACACAACTTCCAAATGGCAAAGATGCATGTCAAATTCCCACACAACTTCCAAATGGCAAAGATGCATGTCAAATTCCCACACAACTTCCAAATGGCAAAGATGCATGTCAAATTCCCACACAACTTCCAAATGGCAAAGATGCATGTCAAATTCCCACACAACTTCCAAATGGCAAAGATGCATGTCAAATTCCCACACAACTTCCAAATGGCAAAGATGCATGTCAAATTCAAAAGAACAATCAAATTACAGTTTTACAGAAATTTGCAGACTGTGGACAATACTAGATATTCCCAAGCTTTCCTCATGCACAGTCTATCCATTCACAAATGCCCCAACATGAACACAGGAGCACCAGACTGAGTAGCCTTCAGACACGAGAGGCAAATGTAGGCAGCAGTCTACTCACTTGCACCAAGGAGTCTGGACTGGATGAGATCAAGGCCAACCAGGCCAGAGATGAAGGTCTGCATGTCTGTGATGATGTTGTGGTTCTCCTGCGGCACCACGTACTTCAAGGTACCCACCAGAGAAGACAGACTGAAAAACATTCGACAACACCTGTGATGTCCTCATCCCTGAGACGTGTTCAGAAAATCCAGTCTTTCCCAACACAAAATAAACATTTTGCAGTAATAACTAATTTGATCTGATGGGGAAGCACAAGGCAGTTTTTGTTTTGTTTTGTTTTTGACTGAAAAACCAATATTAGGTCAGTTCTGGTCATAATCAGTTCTATCTCTCTCTCTACCCCAGCTCAAAAACTAAGCTGAGTTCATTCTGTGAAAATCAAGTTCAGCTGAAATCGGATACCAGATCAGATCAAATCAGATCAGTTCAGATCAGACTTGGTTCAGTCCAGATTGGGCTATGATCTACTTGTTGACCCCCTAACCTTGAAAAGGTTAACAGTTTCAGTGGGAAAATGTTACAAGTGCACGCAGCCAGAAACGATGACAAACATCAACCATCTTCCAAAGATTACAAACTACAAAACAGATGACCGATCCATGATGTTGTATTGTGCACTGATGTTTGAACTGTATTGTGAAATGATGTTTGAATTGTATTGTGAACTGATGATTGAACTGTATTGTGAACTGATGTTTGAACTGTATTGTGAACTGATGCCTATGAGTTTCTGTGGATCTCCAGTGGCAATAAGGGTTGTTCCCCCTGCTCATGAATAAACAATGACCTTCTTCACCGAGAACCCATACCGGTGTCTCATCCATTTTTATTGTCTGAATGTGCTCACTATTTTACAACACACCACACACAAGTCCAGCAAGTCACAGACATCACCCACCTGTCAACAATTTTTTGGATGGAGCCACCATCAGACAAAATGTTGTCAATGGAGTCAGCGTTTTCCATCAGGAACTGGACGTCAAAGCCATTACCCAGCATTCCTGCAAGAGCAGACATGCTCTGCAGCTGTGAAAACAGGTCCACCAGGTTGGTCGTCAGGCCACTCACAAACTTCCCCGTGTTGTCCTGAGTCAGAAGTCCAGTAAGCTGGAAAAGAGAATGAAAAATGACGTGCAAAAAATCAAAATAAATTTTAAAAATGCTGTTTTAATTGTGAACTGAAGCAAAGAAGAATCACAGGGCTTTATCGAGAGGAATTGATTTTTTTGATTTTTATAACACAGCAGGAAGGGAGGGGATTGGGGAGGGAGGTTGACAAGCAGAGTGAAAAAACTGAGACAAAGCAATAAACTTTATAAAATTGCAACGTAAATGCTTGCTATGGTCAGGGATCAGACGAGGTGCAAAAAACTGCATTACCACTCCCCACAACCACCATCCACCCCAAAAATACTACATAAAAAACAATCCTGTAGCCATGGCAAAACATGCTTCAGGACTCCTCAGCACCTCTGGCTACCTGCACTCAATACTCACCTATGACTACCTACACTCAACACCCACCTCTGGCTACCTGCACTCAACACTCACCTATGACTACCTACACTCAACACCCACCTCTGGCTACCTGCACTCAATACTCACCTATGACTACCTACACTCAACACCCAGCTCTAGCTACATGCACTCAACACCCACCTCTGGCTACCTACACTCAACACCCATCACAACACACATTTCTGGCAACCTACACTCAACACCCACTTCTGGCTACCTACACTCAACACCCACCTCTGGCTACATACACTCAACATCCAGTTCTGGCTACATACATACACTCAACACCCACCTCTGGCTACATACACTCAACACCCACCTCTGGCTACATACATACACTCAACACCCACTTCTGGCTACATACACTCAACACCCACCTCTGGCTACATACACTCAACACCCACCTCTGGCTACATACATACACTCAACACCCAGCTCTAGCTACATGCACTCAACACCCACCTCTGGCTACATACACTCAACACCCACCTCTGGCTACATACACTCAACATCCAGTTCTGGCTACATACACTCAACACCCACCTCTGGCTACATACACTCAACACCCATCTCTGGCTACATACACTCAACACCCATCTCTGGCTACATACACTCAACACCCACCTCTGGCTACATACATCCAACAACCACCTTTGGCTACATACATAAACACCCACCTCTGGCTACATACATTCAACACCCACCTCTGGCTACATACATACACTCAAAACCCACCTCTGGCTACATACATACACTCAACACCCACCTCTGGCTACCTACACTCAACACCCACCTCTGGCTACCTACACTCAACACCCACCTCTGGCTACATACATTCAGCACCCGCCTTTGGCTACATACATAAACACCCACCTCTGGCTATATACACTCAAAACCCACTTCTGGCTATATACACTCAACACCCACCTCCCCGACAAAGTCCATGGACTGCCCTGCATCCTTCAGCACGGCCGCAGTGAAGTTGACACCAGACGTGCAGAAGTACTCGCTGACTGCCGAAATGTTGAACGGGGAGAAGTCTGGAAGGCTGACCACCTCCGCCAGAAGAGCCGGCTGGCAGAGAGTGTCTGCAATCTCTTCCACGCTGCTGTTCAGGAAACTTGACTGCAAAAGAAGAGACTTTCTTTTCATCTCGGTTTTTGAAGGTCTTATACAAACCCTTTGATTAAAGGGGCATAACTATAAAAAACTCTTTTGAAAAAGAAGTCTCAGATGAGACACTCTCTCACTAAAGGGGCCTAACTACAGGAAACAATTCTTTTTGAAGAAGTTTTAAATGAGACACTCTCTCTAAAGGGCCTAACTACAGGAAAGACTTCTTTTTGAAGAAGTTTTAAATGAGACACTCTCTCTCTAAAGGGCCTAACTACAGGAAAGACTTCTTTTTGAAGAAGCTTTAAATGAGACACTCTCTCTCTAAAGGGCCTAACTAAAGGAAAGACTTCTTTTTGAAGAAGCTTTAAATGAGACACTCTCTCTCTAAAGGGCCTAACTACAGGAAAGACTTCTTTTTGAAGAAGCTTTAAATGAGACACTCTCTCTCTAAAGGGCCTAACTACAGGAAAGACTTCTTTTTGAAGAAGCTTTAAATGAGACACTCTCTCTCTAAAGGGCCTAACTACAGGAAAGACTTCTTTTTGAAGAAGTTTTAAATGAGACACTCTCTCTCTAAAGGGCCTAACTACAGGAAAGACTTCTTTTTGAAGAAGCTTTAAATGAGACACTCTCTCTCTAAAGGGCCTAACTACAGGAAAGACTTCTTTTTGAAGAAGCTTTAAATGAGACACTCTCTCTCTAAAGGGCCTAACTACAGGAAAGACTTCTTTTTGAAGAAGTTTTAAATGAGACACTCTCTCTCTAAAGGGCCTAACTACAGGAAAGACTTCTTTTTGAAGAAGTTTTAAATGAGACACTCTCTCACTAAAGGGCCTAACTACAGGAAAGACTTCTTTTTGAAGAAGTTTTAAATGAGACACTCTCTCACTAAAGGGCCTAACTACAGGAAAGACTTCTTTTTGAAGAAGTTTTAAATGAGACACTCTCTCTCTAAAGGGCCTAACTACAGGAAAGACTTCTTTTTGAAGAAGTTTTAAATGAGACACTCTCTCTCTAAAGGGCCTAACTACAGGAAAGACTTCTTTTTGAAGAAGTTTTAAATGAGACACTCTCTCACTAAAGGGCCTAACTACAGGAAAGACTTCTTTTTGAAGAAGTTTTAAATGAGACACTCTCTCACTAAAGGGGTCTAACAACAGAAAATACTTTTTTTAAGAAGATGTCTCAGATGAGACAACCTTTCATTATTTATTATTGATCGCTTTTATATAGCGCTATTCTCCGTTCTCGAGCAGACTCACTGTGCTCGCATGTGATTCTAAATGAGTGAATGGCTATTTATAGCGCGTTTTTTATTTATTTTTAATATCCACCAAAGTGGTGTACTTACAGCGCTGGCATGGCTGATGCCACAAGAAACTGCTGCCATCTCGGCACGTTCTGTGTACACCATACAACCATGCACCGTGTCACTTCATGTAAAGCCACATATGTAAGGTGTATGCGTGTTTAGCTGTAACCTACCACCTGCGCTTTTGGGAGAATGACCAGGGTCTCTTACGTGCTGCTGCGGTAACACGGGGGTGGAACGGATACTGAAATAAGAGTCAGCACAGAAAGTTGACCCTGGAGAAGAAAATTCTCCCACTGCTCCAGCAGGGATTCGAACCAGCAACCTTTTGATCATGAGTCCAGCGCTCTAACCACTGAGCTATCCCTGCTCATTAAAGGGGCCTAATCTGTTTAGGCTGATACTGATATGACTACAGGCAAAGACTTCTGGAACAATCGCTGTATCCTCCACTGGACTTCAAGATTACAATCATCAAACTTTTTTCTTTTTTTTAAATTAACACACAAGTCTGGTTCAAATTGCACCAGGTTAAACTTCATCCACTGTAATATCAACAAAGGGAGCTAATCAGCACTCTAAAGATGTCAGATGAACACAACAACAAAGACCCAAGTCACCTACAGTAACTCTCACCTGGCACACAAGTAAATATAACATACATGAACTCCACCAAAGGTACATCCTCAATTGATGTCCTTAGCTACTGCATCAATTTAATTAATTAGATAACTACATACACTGGCAGCTCTGTTCTTTTTTCCTTTTTTTGGGGGGGAGGGGGCGGGGGGAGAGACTTTGGTGATGACTTTGGTGATGAACATAAACTCACAGAATTGAAGTTGATGGTGGAAGCCAGCAGAGAGTTGACAAACTCTGGTGCCAGTTTCATCACTCCCGTTAGATAGGATTCCACATCAGTGGCATTCTGCAGCAAGTCTGTGAACTGGAGTACCACTGTAACAAGCCAGCCACACACAGTCAACCACGGTGTTAAGTGAGCCTTATCTCTCCTGCCAGATAGGGTTCCATGTCCTTGTCACTACTCAGCAAGTCTGTCAACCGGAGAACAACTACACCAAGCCAGTCACACACACACATCTGCCATCAGCCTAATCAAGCTTCATCTCTCCTGTCGGATGCTTCTGCTTGTCAGCAACTGGCACTGGTGAAATGGAGCTAAGGGCGAATGTGTGTTAAGAGGTGTGAGATATGGACAGACAGATGATTACTGTGCCAGCTTAAACTGCCTATCTGATTGCTGCTCAGGCATGGTGGAGTGACCAATGTGGCAGCTTAAACTGCTTCTCACACATGGTGGAGTGACCAATGGGGCAGCTTAAACTGCTTCTCACACATGGTGGAGTGACCAATGTGGCAGCTTAAACTAGTTCTCACACATGGTGGAGTGACCAATGGGGCAGCTTAAACTGCTTCTCACACATGGTGGAGTGACCAATGTGCAGCTTAAACTGCTTCTCACACATGGTGGAGTGACCAATGTGGCAGCTTAAACTAGTTCTCACACATGGTGGAGTGACCAATGTGCCAGCTTAAACAGTCTCTCACACCTGGAGTGACTACTGTGCCCGCTTAAACAGTCTCTCACACCTGGAGTGACTACTGTGCCCGCTTAAACAGACTCTCACACCTGGAGTGACTACTGTGCCAGCTTAAACAGTCTCTCACACCTGGAGTGACTACTGTGCCAGCTTAAACAGTCTCTCACACCTGGAGTGACTACTGTGCCAGCTTAAACAGTCTCTCACACCTGGAGTGACTACTGTGCCCGCTTAAACAGTCTCTCACACCTGGAGTGACTACTGTGCCCGCTTAAACAGTCTCTCACACCTGGAGTGACTACTGTGCCCGCTTAAACAGACTCTCACACCTGGAGTGACTACTGTGCCAGCTTAAACAGTCTCTCACACCTGGAGTGACTACTGTGCCAGCTTAAACAGTCTCTCACACCTGGAGTGACTACTGTGCCAACTTAAACTGCCCATCTGACTGCTGCTCACACATGGTGGACAGGACAAGCTGAAATACAAGTGTAACCACTCAACTGATATGGGTAAGTGTGTTACAGGTGTGAGTCAGAGATAATAGCAGGTGGACAGCAGAAGGCACAGACTGACGTGCTGATGGAGGGAAAATGCAAAACGCAGGTACAACCTCATGGCACAGAAATACCAGTGAGAAAACACGGAAAGACAGAACAGGCGGAGGTGCTGTACGTAGCAACTTAGCCCACCCACCTGACCGCTCCTCAGAGGCGATCGATAAGACGAAGTCCAGGATTTTCCCCAGCTCTCCGGAGTTCTGCAGCACAGTGCGGATGTCATCATCGCCAAGGAGGTTGGACATGTCTGCCATAATGCGGTACAGCCTGCAATGCAAAAGAGCACCAAGAAATGGAGAACGCTATCTTCCAACTTTGAATAACTTTCCATGCAAATGGTCAACATCTAGAAATGGAGTGATTAGTCTTAAAAACTTTGAAGTGACTAATTTTGTTTGTAAAACTAAGAAGTGTGACGGTACATGTGCTTTTCCCTTGCTGAGAATGTGAAAGAAACAAATTAACAAAAATCTGATTTATAATGAAAGGTAATAATATTGCTCAGTGGTTGAATCTTTCATTGTGACACAGCTATACAGTGGACACTAATGAACTTAAAGCCCTCATCTCCCGAATAAACCTGTTTTGTTCATTCACTTTCTGTCTTTGTTTTTGCCCTAAACTTCAGCAAACTGCACCCCAAACAATTAAACAAACATGCAAAATAAGTAAAATCCTTAAAAACAAACAAAAAACTATGAGCCACAATTTGTTGACAAAGATTTCACAGATATTGAAACTTTTACCAATGAATGGGTGTTTGCAATGTGTGTCTCTAGATTACATTCTTTGCCCAAAACCTTCAACAAACTTTATCCTGTCTACTCTACATTTTATCCTGTCTACTCTACATTACTCTACATTCTTTGCCCAAAACTTTCAATAAACTTCATCTTGTCTACTCTACATTAATCTACCTTTTTGTTGTTGCCCAAAATCTTCAACAAATTTCGTCCTGTCTCAATAAAATTCCAGCTGAACTCCTGGAATCACTTACTGGTTCAATCCCTGAAGTACATCAGCAAAGAGTGGTGTCGACTGCTCTATGCACTGAACCAGTCTGTCCATGTCCAGAGGCAGTGGCGGCTGACTCAAACTGGTGATCCAGGAGGACAGCTGGGTGGACGCCTCCATCAGCTGGCTGCACTTCAGCTCGCCTTCCGTACCATTCACCATCAGGTCGGACACCTGCACACGGAGAAACAGGCTATAAATGACTTGCAGGTCCCTTGTGGGGTGGTCAAAGTGACAAATGGAGAAACAGGACATAGATGACTGAATGTCCCTTGTGGGATTGTTAAAGTGATTGAATTCCCCTTGTGGGATTGTTAAAGTGACAAATGAAGAAACAGGCTATAGATGACTCAAATGTCCTCTGTGCCATAAAGCGACAAATGAAGAAACAGGCTATAAATGACCTGAATGTCCCGTGGGAAAGTGACAAATGAACAAAGGGCCACAGATGAATGTCCCTCCAAATGAAGAAACAGGACATATACGACTAGAATGTCCCTCCAAATGAAGAAACACACCATAGATGACTGAAATATCCCTTGTGGGTATGGTAAAGTGACAAATGGAGAAACAGGACATAAATGACTGAAATATCCCTTGTGGGATGGTAAAAATTACAAATGGAGAAACAGGACATAGACGACTGAAATGTCCCTTGCTTGACAATCAAAGTGATAAATGGAGAAACAGGCCATCAACTGTGAGATGGCCAGAGCAGCAAAGAGAGATCACACCATTCTATCTCTCCACCCATCTATCTATATTTACCTGTTTGAGATCACACCATTCTATCTCTCCACCCATCTATCTATATTTACCTATTTGAGATCACACCATTCTATCTCTCCACCCATCTATCTATATTTACCTATTTGAGATCACACCATTCTATCTCTCCACCCATCTATCTATATTTACCTATATGAGATCACACCATTCTATCTCTCCACCCATCTATCTATATTTACCTATTTGAGATCACACCATTCTATCTATCCACCCATCTGTCTATATTTACCTATATGAGATCACACCATTCTATCTCTCCACCCATCTATCTATATTTACCTATTTGAGATCACACCATTCTATCTATCCACCCATCTGTCTATATCAACCTATTTATAGCTGCATAAATATAACAACTGAATGGTAATCATCAGTTTGTCAACAAACACCTCACTGCAGCAGACTGGAGACGTGAACACAACTCACTGATTGCAGCAGCTCAGCCAATCCGTGCTGTTTTAAGAATTCTGCTCCAGCACCAAGGTCAAGGCCATCATCTGTGATCATGGTACACGTCAGTTCATCCAGTCCTGGGAACAAAACAAAGAGATCTCACCAGGACATCCACAGGGAAAACTACACAACCAAAACGAACGCATCCGACTGACAAGGACATTTCATTCTACCCTCTACCACCAAACACACAATGACTCAAGCAGTATCTCCACAAATTATCGGACTGAATTTCTAGCACGGCAGAGTTAGAGCTGCTAAGACTATGCCATTAATGCCATGCTGAGCATGAAAGCATGTAACAGTTATTTCATGCCAGTCTATTGCATAGGTTACATAATCACAAAACGACACCCCAGGGAGTTTGAAGTGAACTGCGGAGTGAAGAATCTGTACTTATGTCAGTCTTCTGCATAGGTTACATAATAACAAAAACGACACCCCAGGGAGTTTAAAGTGAACTGCAGAGTGAAGAATCTGTACTTTTCAAGTCTAAAACACAGCAGTATCCCTACACCTCGAATATCAAGGGCAGCTTCTTGACGATGGATTTAAACACTCTTGATGAAGGTAAACAGCTGCACATTCAAACATCTGCACCTAGGCCATACTGGGTGAACAAAACTAAACACACCACCTGTAGATTTCCAAATTATGAAAAGGTCACAATGGTCATTGACTCTTTCTTCTTCTTCTTTTACTTTCTTTTCTTTTTATATATATATATTTATTTTTTTGTTCACAGAAGAAAGCTGATCCTCACTTGTAATGAACGGTGCCACCTTGCTGGCTATGCTGATGATTCTGGCCACCAGGACAATGTCACCCTGCTCTGAACGGAAGCCTTCGGTCCCTCCAAGCATCGTGACGTAGTTCTGACACATAGCCTCCAGGCTGAAGCACACAGACAACATGAACACAGCTTTTAAAACCACAACAATCAAAGGCAGATCGCACACTATGACCCATGGCAGGAACTGCTGTGGGCAGCTTCATTTGCCATGCAGATGTCCCATCAGCATGCCGACTGAAGCTGCCTTCTACAGGTCCTTGTAGGAAAAAAAAAAAAAAAAAAAAAAAATGCAAACATCAGTTAAAAAGACAGTAAAAACAAGCATAAACTGAACCATAAAAGTCCCCCACCCCCGCCCCTCCAAAAAAGCACACACCCAAATGGTTTTTTTTACTGTATTTCCCAAACTCATACCCAATTTTCTAGTTTCTTTCACTAACTAACAATTAAAGATTCCATCGCACATTTACGAAGCAATTTCCTTTTTCCTGGTCACGAATCTGCGCTGTCAGGGGCAAACAACTTTTGACTCCCATGTTAGCTTGTTACATGGCCACACAGGTTCACCACAGGATAACACTTCACAGGAGGCAGATTCCGACAGAAGTCCCAAATAACATTCTTACAAAAAATACCAACAAAAACTGTATCGCCCTACTGGAAGGCTGAAGGTTGACCGAGATCAGACAGTTTCTGCAGTACGGGGTCCAGCCAGGTCATGCCAACCGTCATGTTGAACTGGCCATTCTGGAGCTGCTCCAGGCTGGATACCATGTTGGTCACAGTTGTGTACAGGGCCTGCCACAGGTCCACCTCCCCCGCCATGCTGCTGTAGTTGCCGCTCACCAGGCGATCCAGCTGCAACCAGCCATCCAGAACAACACTCAGCTACAGAACTGAACGACTTGGCATCCGCTGAGTTCGAATCCTCACATCCATGTATTGCTGCATTGCATGTCAGGGTTGCACTGATTGTTCCAGGATGTGTGCATGTTTGCCTGCACTTGCGTGTTTCATGTATTGGTTCTCATGTTCATTCTTGTTTTGAATTGTGAAGTGCTTTGAGCCAGTCTAGTTGGATTAGGTGCTATATAAGTGTTACGTATTATTATTGAATCAATGCATCAGACCTGTGACCTGGAACTCTCTGCCTCTCTCTGTCAGGCATTTGCCTTCGCTCTCGTCTTTTAAGTCAAAACTGAAAACCCACCTCTTCTCTTCTGCATACTATCACCAGTAATGCGTGTATATCTGTAGCATGTGTGTGTGTGTGCGTGCGTGCGTGCGTGCGTGCGTGCGTGTGTGTGTGCATGTGATGAAATGAGCATATCCTTATGTCTTTGAAAGCACTCTCAGCTCTTACAAGATAGGGCACCATAAATATAATCTGTTGTGCCTTAAATAATCTATTACTATTAAATCAAAATGACAAAAGTTTCACTACACAGAGTACATGGACTACAGCCAACTTTTCTAAGCATCAAAGGGAGAAATAAAAAAAATCACAATTACGGCTGTAGTGTAGTGACAAACAGAGAAAACCTCACCCAGCCCCTAATTTGGGGATTTGGGAGAAGAAGCAGAACAGAATCAGAATGAAAATATTTATTGTCCTTGTGCAAGTTTACGGGAGGGGGTAGAGGTAGGCAGGTGCACATGAGACCGCAGACCACAACCCACCTGCACCAGCATGTCTCCGGCCTGGAAGAGGTCGATGAGTTCCTGCATGCTGGTGGAGCGGCTGGTGAGGGCGTCACACAGTCCTGTCTGCACTGCAGTGATGTTGGCGCCGGCGGGGAAGACAAACATGGCGGAGAACTGGGCTGGGTCGCAGGCCACGCTCTGGAGCTGGTCAGGGTACACCAGCTGGTAAAACTGAAACGTGCATCAGATTGTAATCAGTTCTTGGATTTGACTGTCCCGTCAACTTCACAGGGTCACCCCAGGGTGAACAAACACTATCTTAAATCACACACTTAAAAACCAAATCAACTATCTTTACCAAGGCTGGGAAATCAACCATCTCCACCAAGGCAGGGAAATCAACCATCTCCACCAAGGCAGGGAAATCAACCATTTCCACCAAGGTCGGGGAATCAACCACCTCCACCAAGGTGGGGAAATCAACCATCTCCACCAAGGTGGGGAAATCAATCACATCCACCAAGGTGGGGAAATCAACCATCTCCACCAAGGTGGGGAAATCAACCTCGTCCACCAAGGTGGGGAAATCAACCACCTCCACCAAGGTGGGGAAATCAATCACATCCACCAAGGTGGGAAATCAACCTCATCCACCAAGGTGGGGAAATCAACCATCTCCACCAAGGTGGGGAAATCAACTTCGTCCACCAGGGTGGGGAAATCAACTTCGTCCACCAAGGTGGGCAAATCAACCAGAAGGTGGGGAAATCAACTACCTCCACCAAGGTGGGGAAATCAACCATCTCCACCAAGGTGGGGAAATCAACCTTGTCCACCAAGGTGGGCAAATCAACCAGAAGGAGGAGAAATCAAGGAGGGTAAAAAGTCAACCATCTCCACCTCCATCAGATCAAACTCCATGTACCCACCAGCTGTGGGTTGACAGAAGCAGCCAGGAGCTCTGCAGTGGAGGTGGGACCCAGGATGTTGTCCAGCAGGTCTGCCAGTTTCTGTGAGTCTGGCAGCAAGTTCTGCAGGTACACAGTGCCTGAAGGATCTGTTGAGTGACGCACACAGGTAAGTCGTTTATTCTTTCTCATTATTTCAGGGTAAAATAACTGCTTAACTGTTGCCCTGAAAACTATGTTTCTGATGAAAACTCACCAACAGGTTCATACAGGATTTTCACTTAAAGATTTCCTAACCTTTAGACCATTTTTCTAAACTACATTACTGCTCAGATACACACACAATTTGTATGGAAGTGGTTTAAGTTAAAAAAGAAATTTAGTATTTTCCTTTCATTGTCCATTATCCCATTTTTTCATCCTTATTTTATTTTATTTTTTTCTCTTCTGACTCCCCCTTCTCCAGATTATTTGGTTATTATCATGAAATACCAAAAACTGTCCAAGACATTGGCCAAAAATGCCATTTTTTCCAATCTTTTCAGGCCTGAAAAAAAGGTACCTCAGTTTCCCCACACTCTCCAAAGGGCACAAGGGAAAACAAGAAAAAAAGGTTTGATGTATGAAACAACTGCCCAGTTGTCTGCTGCACTGACCGGTCATTCGGTGCAGACCCGAGTTGAGGAGAGTGCCAGCCGTCTGCAGGAACTTCATCACCTGCTTGAAGACCAGCCAGTCCTCCGACTTCTCCCCCATCCTGTCCACCAGCTCCATGTAGTTCATGGCGCTGCCAAAGGGGCATCAGAACACAGGTGAATCTCAGGGTATGTAGCACTCTAGGAGGCAACATCAATTTGCTTACAACATGGGGGCATCAGAACACAGGTGAATCCCAGGATACGTAGCACTCTAGGATGCAACATGGAGGCATCAGAACACAGGCGAATCCCAAGATATGTAGCACTCTAAGATACAACAAGGTGGCATCAGAACACAGGCAAATCCCAAGATATTTAGCACTCTAGGATACAACATGGGGGCATCAGAACACATGTAAATTCCATGCTAGGTAGCACTCTAGGAGGCAACATGGGGCATCAGAACACAGGTGAATCCCAGCATATGTACCACTCTAGGAGGCAACATGGTGGTATCAAAACACAGGTGAATCCCAGGATATGTAGCACTCTACGGTGCAGCATCAATTTGCTTACAACATAGGGGGTATCAAAACACAGGTGAATCCCAGGATATGTACCACTCTAGGATGCAGCATCAATTTGCTTACAACATGGGGGCCATTGACACTACAGTCTGGGCCAGACCCCCACTCAGCTCAGCTTGGTGCTGGCCACTGCACTTACAGTACAGTCTTCACGTTAACCAAAGTGTCGTCTTCTGGAAGATTTTTATGTCAGGTTAAGCTGATGCAAGCCTATCAACCACAGACTTTTAAAACCCAAAGTGCAGTTTATGTCACACAAGACAGTTAATGTGAAAGATGTGCTCACTGATCATAATGGAGACATTCCAATGAAATGCTGGTGGCAGTGTCATGCCACTGAAAACTACACAACAAAAATAACAGACTCCACAACCACAGCTTCTAACCTCTGCAACGACTTGTTAAAGAAGGCGTCTTTCAAGATGTCCCACATTCTGCCCATGGTGTCCCCAACAGCCGCAGCAGTGCCTTGGTCATCATCCGGAACAAGGTGGGTGACGAGGGATTCCAGCGTCGTCATGAGACGCATCCAGTACAGTCCCTTGTTGTCTAACAGGTTCTCGTCATCGCACTTTTCAACCCATTTTCCAGTGGCCACATCATAGTCAGAGTAGCATTGGGAGAAGCTCGTGTAGAACTCTTCAACCTGTTGCAGCAGCCAGCAAACAAAGGAATTAAAGGTGCTCGACAAATGTCACACGTACAACATGGGACACAACAACAGAGACCTGAATCACCAACAGGAACTCTCACCTGGCATGCGAGTAAGTACAGGGTACATAAACTCAGCCAGGGACACAGCCTTGCAATAAACCAAACACCAAGGGGCCTGAAAGCTCCAGCATAAGCAGAGAATAGACAGAGTATTCACTGGAGGCTGAAGGTACTTTGAGTGATTATCATCCTGCAGATCAGTAAACCTAGGTAGTGCAAGAACATTTTGAAACATACCATCGGAGCACAGGAACTGAAAACTGAAACTCTATTATGACATTATCTATGCATGTCTCACACACACATGCACATGCATGCACACACACACACACACACACACACACACACACACACACACACACACACACACACACACACACACACACACACACACCACACACACACCACATACACACACATTCAGACACACACACACACACCACACACACACACACACACACACACACACACACGCCACACACACACACATGCTTGAGCACACAAAAGAAAGGTAACAGGGATGAGAGCAGGAAGAAGCAAAATGAAAGCAGACACAATTGGCCAGTTCAGGTAATCAACCATGTCACAAGACAGCATATCCACTGTATTAACAAAAACAGATGACAGCAGTGAGACACAAAAGCCCCCAACACACCTTCTCAACCCAGGCCAGAATCTGGGCGTCAGTGGCGTTGAGACCCTTCAGCGTCTGAACCCACTGCGTAGTGGGGACAGTGCACAGTGTGTTGACCACGGATGGCTGGAGACCAAGTGGCGTGAACAGCTCCTCAGGCATGCTGCCGTTACAGAAATGGTTGGTGCGGAAATCCTTGTTGTTCCAGAACTTGTTCATCTGCAGAAAACAGAAATGAGGTCAGCTGACATTAAATATTACTAAAATCCACAAAAAAAGTGAGTTCATTAGCAATAAAAAGACATCACATAACACAACACCAAAGACCCGAATCGCCTATGGCATCTCTCACCTGGTATGTGAGTAAATACAACTTTACAAGGTACATAAACTCTACCAAAGGTATATCCGTTAGATTTTCACTCAAAATTAGATTTCATCAGGAGTTTCACATCACCTGTTCAGAGAATCTTGGGAAAATATTGATCCGGCACATGATGACTAAATCAGATTACCTGTAACAACAAGTCTAACAACAAGAAGATCCGTAAAACTGCATAAGCATAAGCATCACTGGAGGCCAGCATGTCCGAAAGAATTAGGACCGCAAGCATGAAGTGCAGACAATGTGGCCATGTACACAATACTACCCCAGCAATCTCTCATGAAAAAAAATGAAAAAAATCAATTTCCCCCTCTCTTTTTTTTTTCTCTTTTTTTCTTAAGTCAACTTTTTCTACAAACCTTCCAATCACTTCTTTAATATCAGAATACCTCATTTCTTAAACAAAGTTTCTGAGCCACAGAACCTGGGGAAATTCATGACTGGACATGCAGCTTCAAGAAAAGAACAGAAAAAACAACCAAAACAGCCTAAGGAAAGACAGAGTGGTGTGAGCGGTACAGAAGGTGAGCAACGCACCGTGGGCTGCAGGTAAATGGATGTGGTGACGTCAAACTGCAGGTGGAAGTTCATCAAGACCGGCAGAGCTTCCAGCAGCGTGCTCGGGTCCTGCATCACCACCGACAGCGACACACCAGCGCCTCAACAACACACATTCACGCTCAGTTAACATGCATAGAACAACACACAGAAGAGAGCAACACAGGGAGTGAGCCAGTTTGGCCTAGTGTTCAGGTTCTGGGGTGTGTTCACGCTCAGTTAACACGCACAGAACAACACACAGAAGAGAACAACACAGGGAGTGAGCCAGTTTGGCCTAGTGTTAAGGTTCTGGGGTGTGTTCACGCTCAGTTAACACGCACAGAACAACACACAGAAGAGAACAACACAGGGAGTGAGCCAGTTTGGCCTAGTGTTAAGGTTCTGGGGTGGTAAGCAGATGGATGTAGGTTTGAGTCCACTTCAGTTCTCTTTTCTCTTCAGAAGTAATGGTTTACTGGTGCCATCTTGTGACTCTGCCCTTCACAGTAACTCTAACAAAACATTAAAATGGCCCACATCACCCATTTTAATGTAGAATAATTCTGGGACTGATAGTGTGGTGTCAGGTGTAGTCCCCCCTAAACAAGTCTAACAAACAACAAGATCTGTAAAGCTGTATAAATGACCTATCCTTACACAAGAATAATAATAAACAACACCATAGCAGACTAATGCCCAGCCCATGTATATTGTCGCAGATTCTCACATTCATGGGGTGGAGTTGGAGGACGGGGGGGGGGGGGGGGGGGGGGGGGGGCAAACTGTGAGAGAAAAGTTACAGAAATGACAGTAAGAGTTGAAAAAAAAAAAGCGAGAGAGAAGGGTAAGATGAACAGTAAGAGATGAGAGGAACAGCACGGTAAGTGGAACAGCAAGAGCTGTGTGGAAAAGTGAGAGTTGAGAGGAACAGCAAGGGAAACAGCAAGGGTTGAGAGGAACAGCAAAAGTTGTGAGGAACAGCAAGAGCTGTGAGGAACAGCATGAGTTGAGAGGAACAGCAAATGTTGTGAGGAACAGCATGAGTTGAGAGGAACAGCAAAAGTTGTGAGGAACAGCAAGAGCTGTGAGGAACAGCATGAGTTGAGAGGAACAGCAAGAGCTGAGAGGAACAGCGAGAGCTGAGAGGAACAGCGAGAGCTGAGAGGAACAGCGAGAGCTGAGAGGAACAGCGAGAGCTGAGAGGAACAGCAAGAGCTGAGAGGAACAGCGAGAGCTGAGAGGAACAGCGAGAGCTGAGAGGAACAGCGAGAGCTGAGAGGAACAGCAAGAGCTGAGAGGAACAGCAAGAGCTGAGAGGAACAGCAAGAGCTGAGAGGAACAGCAAGAGCTGAGAGGAACAGCCAGGGAAACAGCAAAAGTTGTGAGGAACAGCAAGAGCTGAGAGGAACAGCGAGAGCTGAGAGGAAGGAGGAGAATCACTCACTGTCCATGCTCTGCACCAGGTTCAACAAGGGCTGGGCGACGTAGGCGTTGAGCGAGTAGAACAGGTTGTCCATGTCGTTGGACTTCAGGGGCCCATCCAGGGCAATGCCCAGGGCCTTCAGCAGTCGGAAAATCCTGTAGAGGAAGAACAGTTTCTGTACACAAATCTGGATGTCTCGTCGAGACACGTGTTATATATGCCACCAAGCTCACGTCTTTTTAACATCCTTAACCCCTTTGCTGCCCAAGCCGGTACAACTTCCGGGCTGAAAGATGCACGGATGCAGCTGCAAACAGTATATTTTCCGGTCCTATAACACATCTACCTTCAAGGCTATGCGTTATGATGAAAATCCTTCCACATCCCCATGCGAAAAAGAAGACAAAAAGGCTTAAGGGTTTCAGATTTCGCTTTTTTATTGGTTGTTTTCAAGTGACATCATGGCAGTCAAGGGGTTAAAAATCACAAAATTCCTAAACTAATTATCTCTTTCCACAGTACTGCTCTACTACCAAGAGCATAATCAAAACTGTCAACATTCAAGCAAAATTAGCCACTCACATTTCAGGCCTAGTCACGATGTTCTGCAGAGCATCCAGCATGTTAGTGAAGTCAAACTGTCTGGAAAGCCCAGAGTCAACACCAGGTGGCGTTGTGGCCAGCTGAGTGATCAACGTGTTAAACCTTTGGATGTTGTCTGCGTACTTCTGATACTCTGGCTGTACGGGGATGCTCATGTTCCAGATGTCGGCCAGCTGTGAATACAAATATGTGTGATAACAAGTTCAGTTTCTCACTCACTCAATCCATTTTGAATCAGTGACAAAGGTTTTGGCTACACACACACACACACACACACACACACACACACACACACACACACACACACACACACACACACACACATCAAGACATTTGTTCTGAAGCAAACCCAGCACACACATGCATCGCAGCATGGGCATATTCTCACCGAAATCGTTTGGTGTTCTCAATAAATTAACTTCTTCTACAGCAATGAACTTGAGCATAATTTCTTAAAATTTCTCAGATATTCCCAGTGAATGATTAACTCCATGTGATCATCTCTCCTTTGTTTTCAAGTAAAACATACAGTAAGGAAACAGTAAACTGTTTTCCCAGCAGGTAGACCAGCTGTTTGTTTGCTTGTTACTACAAAAAGGGTATTTGTAATATAAAAAAAACTGAAACAAGAATGACCGCTAGTGTTCATGTTAGTGCTGATGTCATTTTGTGGTTTAATAAAAGGAATTATACTGAAAATTTGCATATTGTGTTTTGTCCTAATAAATAGCATTCTTTTGAACCTTCTATGAGTTTGAATTGGGCGATAATAATTTATTTTATATAGCGCCTCAAAAGTTATATGAGCTCTTACCGCTGTACAGATCAACAAATGCAATAAAACACACATCAATATGTTACTTAAATTAGCCTAAAACAACAATCTAAAAAGATAAATTCTCTCTATACATATTTCAATGCACATATATTCACACACACACACACACACACACACACACACACATACATGCATACATCCACGTGTGCATCCGTAACCAAGTATACCACTTTAAGAACATGTAATTTATTTAAAACATTAAACAGCAATCAGTGTCTAATCACAGACACTTATTTTCAGGTTAAATGAAATAAAATATGATAACAATGCACGCTGTTTTGCTGTGTCCTATTAAAGGGCATTAACTCTTGGAAAGGTTATCCTCCTGAAACTGCTCGGTGACCTGGTAATCAATGATCTGTGACACAAGATGAATGACCTGGATCAGAAATGACCTCAGTATCGACAAGTCACCCACACTGGAATGATCTGCAGACATAAGAATATCTGTTAATTACCTCAGCTGAAATGGCCTCGTAGTCGATGAACTGTCGGAAGGCTTCCGGCAGCTCTGTGGCAATGCTGCACAGGACTGTCTGCATGGTGGAGGTAACCGTGGTAACGGGGTAGGTGTCAGCCAGGTAGGCAGCCAGTGTTTGAGCAGCGCACAGCTGGTCAAGCTGGGTCTGGTTAACAGACACTTCCACCACCTGAAGAATAGCAACACCACCACTGAGAAAATGATTTTTTCCGCAGGGAAAATGTATTTCCTAGTGGGGACAATACAACTGCACTGTACTGCATTATAGTATCTTTATTATGTGCCATGTAAGCACTCATGGCATTGATGAGCGCATGATTAATGTACATTATTATTACTGTATTATATTGTGCTGACAAGCACAGCACAGCACGTGGGTGAGGACACCACTGTGAACTTGCTCTCCCCTCAGCCCCTCCCCCCCCCCCCCGCCTTCCTACCCACCCCAATATCTTTAACAGCAAATCTATCTCAACACATACCCAGTCCATGCTGAACTTCAAGAGCACATCCATCTCAACATGTACCTGATCCATGTTGAACTTTAAGAGCACATCCATCTCAACACATACCTGATCCATGCTGAACTTCAACGCCACATCCATCTTAATACATACCCAATCCGTGTTGAACTTCAAAAGCACATTCATCAAAACACATACCTGATCCATGCTGAACTTCAAGACCACATCCAACACATACCTGATCCATACTGAACTTCACCAGCACATCCATCTCAACACATACCCGATCCGTGTTGAACTTCAAGACCACATCCGTCTCAACACATACCCAATCCATGTTGAACTTCAAGACCACATCCATCTCAACACATACCCAATCCATGTTGAACTTCAGCAACACACACCCAATTCATTTGAACTTCAACAACACATACCCGATCCATGTTGAACTTCAGCAACACACACCCGATCAATTCACTTGAACTTCAACAACACATACCCGATCCATGTTGAACTTCAACAACACATACCCGATCCATGTTGAACTTCAACAACACATACCCGATCCATGTTGAACTTCAACAACTCATACCCGATCCATGTTGAACTTGCTGTCCAGCCAGGCCTGCGGTGAGAGGCGTGTCACATCCAGGTAGGCCTCCATCAGACGGACCAGATCATCGCTGTGGTTCAGGAGGGTGGACAGGCTCACATTGTTTTCTGAAAGTCACAACCATGACAATGGCAAGGTCATCGCCACCAATCGCCCTGATATAACTGTAATGGTTGACTTGGCATAAAATGCCCAATTACTTACTGACTACATCACCACCACAACTGCACCACAGCTTTTACAGGACTTCAACGACCATGAGCTGTGTTCTTGTCTACAATAAAAGAATCTTCACGTACTTAAGGGAACCCTTTTAAACAAACAAAAAATGTCCTTAATACCTCAGGATTCTAGCAGAGTAACACTTATGGCTGATGATAGTAGTGAATACTTACTGAGCAGATCATCCATTCTGTCGTTGATGATGTCCATGAAGATGTTGATGGTGCTGATGGTGCGAGCCATGGAGGACGTAGGGTCATCAGGCAGCGAGTTCAGCACCGACATGGTTATCTCTGTTGACCTGCCAACACACGTAATGAACTTAAAAACCACAACCAGCTCTCTCGGTACTATCGTCTACGTATCACAATCAACTCTCTTGGTACTATTGTCCATATATCACAATCAGCTCTCTTGGTACTATTGTCCATATATCACAATCAGCTCTCTTGGTACTATTGTCCATATATCACAATCAACTCTCTTGGTACTATTGTCCCCATATCACAACCAGCTCTCTCTCTACTTCCAGCTGACACCACTTACCACTGCTGAGACATGTTCATGAGCCTCTGTTCAAGAGAGCCACTGAAGCGGTTGAAGATGTCCTGAAACGAGCGCCAGTCCAGCAAGTCCTCTGCGGAGCGGCTTCCATTCTCGTACTCTTGGACAATGCGCGTCACCATGGTGATGAGGTGCTGCACATCGCTGTCGATGGCTGTGGCGTTGACACTCACTCTGCCAGCTGCCACCTCTTCAGACAGCAGCTGCATCTGATGCCACAAATTCACACAACGTATGATCTCAGCACTTTGTCAAATCAACAGAGAACACAACCACCAGTAAAAAAAACACAAGAAGAAATACATACTCAGGTAATTAGGTTAGCACACTGTGTACTGAAAGTCTGGAGCAACAAAATATATGGACAATGGCAGATAATTAAAAAATTTTTTACAAGTGATCGACGCCAATGCATCTTAACAGTTTCCGAAATTTGAACAGGCGCACAACTGTCATTGTTGTCTGCTAAGCCCAACACTGAATCAGTGAATGTCTAATGCTACAGTCAGCAGCCTACAAACATGCATCCAGATGTCTAATGCTACCATCAGCAGCCTACAAACATGCATCCAGATGTCTAATGCTACCATCAGCAGCCTACAAACATGCATCCAGATGTCTAATGCTACCATCAGCAGCCTACAAACATGCATCCAGATGTCTAATGCTACCATCAGCAGCCTACAAACATGCATCCAGATGTCTAATGCTACCATCAGCAGCCTACAAACATGCATCCAGATGTCTAATGCTGCAGTCAGCAGGCTACAAACATGCATCCAGATGTCTAATGCTACAGTCAGCAGGCTACAAACATGCATCCAGATGTCTAATGCTGCAGTCAGCAGGCTACAAACATGCATCCAGATGTTTAATGCTGCAGTCAGCAGGCTACAAACATGCATCCAGATGTCTAATGCTGCAGTCAGCAGGCTACAAACATGCATCCAGATGTCTAATGCTGCAGTCAGCAGGCTACAAACATGCATCCAGATGTCTAATGCTGCAGTCAGCAGGCTACAAACATGCATCCAGATGTCTAATGCTACAGTCAGCAGGCTACAAACATGCATCCAGATCTGTTGAATCAACACTGACCTGGTGTCAAAAGAAGCTGAATCTAGCAACAGACCTTCACAGTAATGTATACATGTCATAAAGACTTGCATAATTATAGTCACCAAACAACAGATCTCGCCAAAGGAATACTGCTAGTGCTTCTCTCTCTCTCTCTCTTGAAATAAACCTAAATTTGTGATTAGCCCTGATATAACCCTTTGTAGTTGACTGGGCTCAAAGCACCAACTAACTAACTCTCTCTCTCTCTCTCTCCAAATAAACACCTATGATTCTGTTCCTCAAATTCTAATCAAGACATTGTCATCTTAAAATAATCTCTTATTGACAACAGTTTCCCAGTTTTCCAGTCCTGTCACCGACAGTACTGGTATCCCAAGGCACATGAACTCCGAACCTACTGCCGTTTTGGACCACCAGGCCAAAGTTGCAACACTTTTCAGTCCCTTGTATCCTTCCTTTGAATGTGGTCACTTATATGTATTCATTTAAACTGTTGCATAGCATGCAGCTGAAAAACTAATTTCTGTGTCTATGATATAGACAAATAAAACCCTTCTGTCTTATGTCTATGGCCACAGATGATGCTGCAGCAGTGCTCCCTGCCCAGACATACAAATGGCACCTGCAATAGTTTTGGTATTTTGTTTTGTTGCTGCTGACTCATCGTCTTGATATAACCCCACTGGTTGACTGGGCATAAAACACCAAGTTGCTTACTTACTGCCACCAACTCATCGCCAAGATATAACCCCACTGGTTGACTGGGCATAAAACACCAAGTTACTTACTTACCTTCTGCCACCAACTCATAGCCAAGATACAACCCCACTGGTTGACTGGGCGTAAAAACCAAGTTTCTTACTTACTTACTGCTGCCAACTCACCTGTTGATAGAGTTGGTATCCATTGGCTTGACCCATGACAGCCTGCCACATCATCACGGTGGTGCTGGCGTTGCACACCGATGTCTGTAACTGTCGCAGAACAGCGCTGTCGTTGCCAGGGGCGGCGAAGGCTGTGAACAGCTCTGGTCCACACAGAGCATCCGCCGCGTCGGTGCGTGTAAGCAGGGTGCTCAGCTGTTGACCAAAACGTTATGCTGGAGTCAACTAAGATTTTGAAATGTTTCCATTTGACAAAACGTAGCAAATGGATAAACATCGTTCATTCCATTCCTACCTTGCATTTGATCTTTCCCTTTTGCAGCATTCTCACATCATTTCTGTGCAGATTTTAGTCACTTCACCACTTTTCGGTACTTGCTCCAAACTTTTGTCTTCTCATCAACAGGAAAATGAGTGCCTATGGTGCCTAAAAGCCAACACTCCTCCAGCTTACTTTCTGCTGAGTTCAGGGTGCTCTTAGTGTCTTCACATCAAAATTAACACCCCAGTCATGCTACCCAAAGTCCACTCGCCTCAAGCCTACTTTCTGCTGAGTCCAAGGTGGTTACAATCTCTTTGTATCAAAATGAACACCCCAGTCATGCTACCCAAAGTCCATTCGCCTCAAGCCTACTTTCTGCCGAGTCCAAGGTGGTTACAATCTCTTTGTATCAAAATTAACACCCCAGTCATGCTACCCAAAGTCCACTCACCTCAAGCCTACTTTCTGCTGAGTCCAAGGTGGTTACAATCTCTTTGTATCAAAATGAACACCCCAGTCAACTAAGATTTTGAAATGTTTCCATTTTGTTTCCCCCCAACAATTACTCTCTCCAAGTCTCAATCTCTCCATATAAAAATGAACACCCCAGTCATGGTCCCCAACAATTATTCTCTACATATTAAAATGAACACCCCAGTCATGGTCCCCAATAATTATTCTCTACATCTTAAAATGAACACCCCAGTCATGGTCCCCAACAATTATTCTCTACATATTAAAATGAACACCCCAGTCATGGTCCCCAATAATTATTCTCTACATCTTAAAATGAACACCCCAGT
>OY757541.1:4447118-4484618 GCA_963584105.1 Alviniconcha strummeri
CACCATTCTGGGCATCATATCTGTCAGTGTCACTGATGTAGGTAGGTAGTGTTACTTAGTGTCCTCAGATGTCAGTTGACATGTTAGGGACAAGCTGAGACCAATGCCAAAGCACGGTTCAATATAGCTTTATGTCCATGGAAACCAGAAGGCTCTTTAGGACGGCCAGCCCAGGACGGCCACCTCAACTCTCACACAGCTCCTGAACTATGACAGTGATGTAGAATCCATTCTGGGCATCATATCTGTCACTAAGACTGTTTTTTTCACTGCTGTCTTTAGCAGTCTTGTGTGGTTTGTTTGTTCTTGTAAGCTCAGTGCAAGCATGTGAGGTTTGTGGATCCACTGATTTATTTGATGACAGTTTCTTCACTTTTTCTCAAACTTTTCCACGCAACACATTCATAATGTTACAGTAAAGAATAAACATTTTGCTGCCTATTGACTGATTGATTGCTGTTGCTTTTTTTAACCCACATGCCCTCATGTACCATCCGCTGCACTAGTAGTACTGCAGATCATAAATGCACGTACTACACATTAAATATTATGGAAAGTACACAGCCCCTTTGTTTCCAATTGCTTGCTATCACAAAATAAATGGATAGTATCTCAACCACACCAACAACACTGGAACTTCTTTTCTTTCAATCATGTCACGCTGTCAAGCCTTTAGGACTTGGGAAATAAAAGCAATAAACTGGAAAGGGGCTGGGGGCAATGTTTTTATTCTTCTTCTAACAACTGCTGAACTAGATTCTCCTTTACTCTGCAGTGCACATGCACATTCCTGGCCTTTGACTCTGCAGTGGAATGCCTTCAAGACAAGTACGTAACTTGGTGTTTTACGCCCAGTCAACCATTACGGTTATATCAGGGCGAGCCATCAAGACAAAGCACTGGGACCATCAAATTTCATTCCTACTTAACACTGGCAGAAACGTCTTGCAAAGAAACCAAGTACGAAAAACACAAGCGTACAGCAGGATTTTTTAAACCATCATCTTCAGCACAATTTCATCCTAAAGGGAAAACAACCTGAAACAAGAATGACTGCTAGCATTGACCTAATAAATAGTGTTCATTTGAACATTTTATGTGTTTGAATCTTGTTTTAGAAAACATGACAAAAGATAAACGATTTAACTCTCCATCACATTTTTCATTGTTTAACTGTTGCTTAAGTGTTGTTCTGTAGCTTGATAAAGAAGATTACACCAAAAAAAATTTGCATTTTGTCTTTTGTCCTAATAAAAAGCATTCTTTTGAATCTTTTATGTGTATGGATCTCATCCTAAAGGGAGTTCTTCTTCAAGAGACAGCTTCACCCTACGCATCAGTCCGCCTGACCTTGCTGGGGTTGAGCTGCACAAGGGTCAAGGCCGTGACGAGGTTGGGCTGGGAGTGAAGGGCAGCGTCCATCAGGCGCACGAAGGATGGACTGGACGAGAAGAGTGAGGCCAGGTCCAGCGTGATGCCGTCCACCACCAGCCTGTTGACCATGTCGTCCAGGAACTCTGCCAGCACGCTGGCCGACTTCATCACCCCTTCCAGCGCCTTCAGCTCTGGGAACGCGTCCAGCAAGCCAACTAGCTGGTTGAAGTTGAACATGGAAGCTATCTGCCACATATCCGAGGTGTTGAAGCTGCTCTCCAGAATGGCCAGCAGGCTGGAGGCGTTGAAGGAGGGCGGGTGGTTGATGAGGTCCTGGAGGTTCTGCTGCAGCTCCTCTGACTGCTGGAAGATCTGAGACCAGTTGGCCGCAGCTGCGGGTGACTCCAAGCTGTCGATGAGGCCCTGAAGGTCCAGGTTCCGGACCAAGTTGTCCACGGCTTCGGTTGCATTGTTGAGGCAGACTGCCTGGTACAGAGCAGTGGTGTCGAAAGAAGCCGGCAGCTCCAGCAGGTCTTGAAGCCTGGTGATGTTGCACACAGACTCCTGAGCTGAGGTGCCGCTCGCCAGCAAAGCCTCCATAAGCATCTCACTGCTCTGGACCGGTGCTTTCAGCATAGCGTCCAGAACGTCCCCCTCAACACCCAGCGCGCTGAACACCTCCTGCAGGACAGGCACTCGCTGGACCATGTTCTCCAGGGTGAGGTTTTGATTCTGAAGGGCCAGCAGGTTCTCGCTGACAAGTCGCATCACCGTTTGGGCCACCAGCGCCACCTGCCTCAGCTGGTCGCCAGTCATCAGCTCACCAAGCTTGTCAGTGAAACTCTCCAATCTGCAACAGTTACACAGTTATGTTTACCGTCAGGTAGCACAATACAGGTTGCAGAGAGAGAGAGACAAACCAACAGACAAACAGTCCCATTTGCTGGCTGCTGCTACACATGTGTGATACAGGTTGCATAGAGAGACAGACAGTCCCATTTGCTGGCTGCTGCTACATGTGTGGGATATGGGTCACAGAGAGACAGTCCCATTTGATGGCTGCTGCTACATGTGTGGGATATGGGTTGCATACAGCGAGACAGACAGTCCTATTTTCTGGCTGCTGCTACGTTCATGTGTGGGGAAACGGGTTGCACAGAAAGAGACAGACAGACAGAGAGTCCCATTTGCTGGCCACTGCTACCATGTAGGGGAAATGAGACAGATTACATGTCAGCACCAGGCTCAGCATCTAGTGTTTACCCACAAGAACAACAAACAGGTTGGAATCTAACAAAGAAAACAGACCCCCACAAAGGTAAAAAGAAAGCAAAACAACCCCCCAAAAAAACACACACACAAAACAAAAAAACAAAAAACAAAAACCAACAACACAACAGGTGCTTACTCCTGTATAATTGCCTCCGGGTCCTGGCGAGACATGGCGTAGTTCTCCAGCAGACCCAGCCAGAAAGACTCATTCTGCCACGCGGTGGGCAGCGTCAAGGTGGGAGGTGACTCAATCCAGTGGAGCATCAGCTCCGACACACGCCCAACCTGCTGGCTGAAGGCTGTGTAGTCCACTGGTATGGAGCCGTTCAGCTGCAAGCACACACACACAAAAATAAAATCACTGTCAGCTCCTATCATACAGAGCTCAGGAGCTGTGTGAAAGTTGAGGTGGCCGTCCTGGGCTCCTGTCCCTAATAAGCCTATGGTTTCTGTGGACGTAAAGCAATGCTCAACATTCAGCTGCAACCATCAGTTCCTGTGCAAGTTAGTTCACATCAAGTTAGTTCACATCAAGTTAGTTCACATCCCTAATAAACCTACAGTTTCTGTGGATGTAAAGCAATGCTCAACATTCAGCTGCAACCATCAGTTCCTGTGCAAGTTAGTTGACATCAAGTTAGTTGACATCAAGTTAGTTGACATCAAGTTAGTTCACATCAAGTTAGTTGACATCAAGTTAGTTGACATCAAGTTAGTTGACATCAAGTTAGTTCACATCAAGTTAGTTGACATTAAGTTAGTTCACATCAAGTTAGTTGACATCAAGTTAGTTGACATCAAGTTAGTTGACATCAAGTTAGCTGACATCAAGTTAGTTGACATCAAGTTAGTTGACATCAAGTTAGTTCACATCAAGTTAGTTGACATCAAGTTAGTTCACATCAAGTTAGTTCACATCAAGTTAGTTGACATCAAGTTAGTTGACATCAAGTTAGCTGACATCAAGTTAGTTCACATCAAGTTAGTTCACATCTGTAATGCACAGGAGCTGTCAAGCTCTCCATGCTGTCGTTGCCAGGCCAAATTTCAGTCAGAATTCATTTTTCTTTTTCTTTCTCTACCAAATCATCTGCTCAATTAGCATTTTTTTTTTTTTTTTTTTTTTTTTTGGTCCCTGTTTTTACATTTCTGTGCCAAATTATCTGAGCAGTTTACATTTTTCGCCAAATTTCAGCCATAATTCATTTTACTTTTCTTTTTTTCTGGACCAAATCATCTCGCCAATTAGCATTTCTTCCCCCTGTTTTCACATTTCTGTGCCAAATTATCTGACCAGTTTATATTTTTTGCCAAATTTTAATCATAATTCATTTACTTTTTTTTTTTTTTTTTTTACATTTCTGTACCAAATGATCTGACCAATTAGCTTCTCTTTTTTCTCTCTTTTTCTTTTGTTTTTATATTTTTGTGTCAAATTATCTGACCAGTTTATATGTTTTATCTAAGAGGCAAACTATTTCCGAAAGGTTGATTCATCCAGCACGTAAGAGACCCATCCCTGTGGTGACCATGCTTGATCATGCTTAACAAGGACACAAAAACACTGATTTGCCAGTAACGTTAAAATGTGCACAGGAATTTGTCTTGGTGATGTCCCCTTCATACAGTGCATTAACAGATAGACATGTAGACATTGCAATTAGTCATGACAAAACTGTAATACATAAAATTTACATTCAATGATGTAACCTAGTTATGGACAAAACACACATACATCAAATTTAAATTCAGTGATGTAACCTAGTCATGGATAAAACACACATACATCAAATTTAAATTCAGTGATGTAACCTAGTCATGGATAAAACACACATACATCAAATTAAATTCCATGATGTAACCTAGTCATGGACAAAACACACATACATCATATTTAAATTCCATGATGTAACCTAGTCATGGACAAAACACACATACACCAAATTTAAATTCCATGATGTAACCTAGTCATGGATAAAACACACATACATCAAATTTAAATTCCATGATGTAACCTAGTCATGGATAAAACACACATACATCAAATTTAAATTCCATGATGTAACCTAGCCATGGACAAAACACACATACACCAAATTTAAATTCAATGATGCAACCATCTCACTCACACGAACGAGAGCATTTAACTTGGCTTTCAACAGCGTGTTCTCAATCTGCCCCACTATCCCTCCTGGTTATTATCTGCCAGTAGAAACAACCACCAAACAAAACACCCAGACTCACAGCAGCCGTGAGACGATCAATGTCAAGGAAGTCCATGGCCTCCTGCTGCAGGAGTTCTGGGTCAAGGTTGCACAGGCGGGTTTTGAGGGAAGAGAGGTCGATAGCGACGCCGTCAGGCACTGTCAGGTACTGGGAGAGGCTGGCTGAGGGGGTGCACAGCATCTCAAAGGTGGCCGTCAGGTTGTTAGTGCTCAAAAGGGGCTCAAACTGAAATGTAAAAAAAACAAAATCATCTCTGAAGGTCCCAGAAACTGAACATGACCATGACGAACAAGGTAGGTACTAGCTCAGCTGTTATACAATTGCCCATAGTTCATTCCTGACAATATAATCATAACAATAATTGACATTTATAAAGCGCCCTTTCTCACAAGAGTTCATAGTGCTTTACCATTATTAATGACATTTACAATGACAAAATTCACAAGCATCACAAATGCGTTGATTCAAGAAGATATAGCATGCTCATAAACGCATGCATGCACACACATATACATGCACACACACACACATATCAGTACCATGTTGGGATAGGTGTGTTTTAAGTGCTGATTGAAAGGAAGTGGCTGACTGAGACAATGTAACGCTGGGTGGGTGGCGGGGGGGGGGGGGGGTCTAGAGTACTATAATAATCAATCAAAGCATACTGCTGAAGCACTTTTTAAATTGACCAAAAAAAATGAAGTAGAAAAAAATACTCTCTAAAGTGGCACAAGCCTTGAGGAGGGGTCCAGTTACATGAAAAAACAGGCAATGTTTGACTGTCGGGAGCACACTCTGTGAAGGCAGAATTTATGCGCTCTATAAATCAACATTACTTCTTTTCTTTTTTAATGTGTTTCAAAAATAGAGAAAGTTCCTCATCAGGGTGTGCAAGAGTTAAGACTGTTACAGTTATGCCCCCTTCCCCTACCACCAAATGTCGTTTATTACCAATGTTATGGTACAACCATCTGGATGAAACCATCACAAAGTAAGTGACGGCAGTACGATGACCATGACCTGTGCACCCAAACACCGGCTAATAAAGAGTTTACCTGTTTAGAGTTAGCGGACTCAAACAAGACTTCAATGACACCTGGCTCTTCCAACAATCGGACCAACTCCTGCATCTGCGGTCCCGGAAACAGTTCATCTAGTGTGAAGCTGGTCTCTGAATAACACAACACACGAAACACCATGCTGTAAACAACACATGGGCATGCACACAGATGAGTGCGTATGCAATCACTCACTCACATACACACACAGAGGAGGCAAGCATGCATTTTGTGTGCATGCACACCCACATAAATGCACACACATTTGCATACAAGCATGCACACACACACTCACACATGTACACATACACACACACACATTCACACATGCATGCACACATACACACACACACACACTCATGCATGCATGCATGTGCATGCACGTGCATGCACGCAGACACACACACACATGCACAAACACACACAGAGCATGCATTTTGTGTGCATGCACACACCCATACATGCACACACAAATGTATGCAAGCAGGCACATCACACACACACACACACATACACACACACACTCATTCACACACACACACACACTCACTCACACACAGTGAGCAAGCATTACATGTGCATACACACACATACACACACACACACACACACACACACACACATTAAGCATGCACACACACACACACACACACACACACACACACACACACACACACACACACAGCATGCACTATGTGTGCACACACATGCACATACTGCTATTATAATTTACATGCATACACATATGCATGCAAGCATGCAGACACAACCACACACACAGGCACACACTGTGTTCGGTACTGACTGTTCTCATAGAGCATCAGCTTGTCAAAGAGCAGACTCATAGCAGAAAGCGTCGGCTGCATGAAGTCCAGCCCCTGCATCAGGTAGGGGAACTGCTGAGCCAGGCTTCCGTAGAGCTCCATCACTTTGTCTGTGCGCCTGCCACCGTAACAACCCTCGTGCTAGCCTTCATCATGACACGACTCATCTACTCTCTCACCACCACCACCACCATCACTATAACATTCCCGTAAGGCCTCAAAACATGAACACTTGTGCAGAATAGTGACTGTGTGTGTGTGTGTGCGTGTGCGTGTGTGAGTGTGTGTATGTGTGTGTGTGTGTGTGTGTGTGTGTGCGTGTGTGTGTGTGTGTGTGTGTTGTGTGTGTGCGTGCGTGTGTGTGTGTGTGTGTGTGTGTTGTGTGTGTGTGTATGTGTGTGTGTGTGTGTGTGTGTGTGTGTGTGTGTGTTGTGTGTGTGTGTGTATGTGTGTGTGTGTGTGTGTGTGTGTGTGTGTGTGTGTGTGTGTGTGTGTGTGTGTGTGTGTGTGTGCAAGCTTGCATACATATGTGTCACAAGCTGAGCATCCTGAGCTAGAAATGTGATTACAGCAGGACCACTCATTTAATGGGGAATCTAACTGAAGAGACAACAGGGGCCATACCAACACGGACTGTTTACATCAAGAAAAGGGGTTCCACAGTATATCACTTTGCATCATAATTTTCCACTCCTTTCACTCACATCCAGAACAGAGCTGTGAAGTTGGTGGTCCACTTCTCGAGGTTGCTGTTGGCACGTTCCCACAGTGAGGTGTTGAGGAACCTGGCACTAAAACTCACGAAAGGCGCACTGCCATTTTCCATCTGTGTCAACTTGTCCAGTACCATCTCCATCTTTTCTGTGATTGACGTGATATTCACTGTCACTGTGCTGTTGGGTGCAAACTGGAGATGAAGAGACAGAAAAACAATCAGCATTAACACTGTAAGACAAAGAGACAGAAAAACAATCAGCATCAACATCATGAGACAAAGAAATGGAAAAACAGACAAAGAGATGGAAAAAGAATCAGTATTAACATCGTGAGACAAAGAGATGGAAAAACAAACATCGACAGACAAAGAGATGGAAAAACAATCAGCATTAACACTGTGAGACAAACAGATGGAAAAACAATCAGCATCACATCATGAGATAAAGAGACAGAAAAACAGAGATGGAAAACAGACAAAGAGATGGAAAAACAATCAGCATTAACATTGTGAGACAAAGAGATGGAAAAACAATCAGCATTAATATCGTGAGACAAAGACGGAAAAATAATCAGCATTAACATCGTGAGACAAAGAGATGGAAAAACAATCAGCATTAACACTGCGAGACAAAACAGACAGAAAAATGGACAAAGAGATGGAAAAACAACCAGCATCAACATCATGAGACAAAGAGACGGAAAGACAATCAGCATCAACATCATGAAACAAAGAGACAGAAAAACAGAAAAACAATCAGCATTAACATTGTGAGACAAAGAGACAGAAAAACAGACAAAGAGATGGAAAAACAACCAGCATCAACATCATGAGACAGAGACGGAAAGACAATCAGCATCAACATCATGAAACAAAGAGACAGAAAATCAATCAGCATTATCATTGTGAGACAAAGAGACAGAAAAACAGACAAAGAGATGAAAAAACAACCAGCATCAACATCATGAGACAAAGAGACGGAAAGACAATCAGCATCAACATCATGAAACAAAGAGACAGAAAAACAATCAGCATTAACATTGTGAGACAAAGAGACAGAAAAACAGACAAAGAGATGGAAAAACAACCAGCATCAACATCATGAGACAAAGAGACAGAAAAACAATCAGCATTAACATCATCATAATAATGACATACAAGTCATATAACTGGCTCGCATTTCTTGTGCAACAAGTTACCCAAATTTGTCAAACAGTGAATGGGCTGTAATAGGATCATGTCCATCAAGTAACACTATGCTAAGTCTGATCATACCTGGAACGAAACTCAAATTACTTTAAAACTTTGTGATCTCTGGAAAGTGACTTTACAACACATGTCCTATAATCTTCCAGCCTTTTCTGATCAAAAATATATCTGCACACAAACTTCAGGATGTACCTTTAATAGAGTTTATGTGGCTCGCATTTACTCACACGCCAGGTAAAAGCTACTTTACATGATTCAGGTATTTCTAGTTGTGTTCATGTAGCTTAAAAAGCTAGTCATTCACACAGCATCACATGCAAGCACAGTGAGTCTGCTTGAGAGACGACAATAGCGCTCTATAAAAAAGCCATCAACGTCTTTTGATAGTGAATTAACTCCTTGTTTCGGCTGATCGCACACAAATTCAGTAAACTTTGTTTCTGACTACACAACATACACACAAAGCATGCTAGTGACACTCACCATGTTGGCTATCTGCTCAGTACCCTGGAACTCAGCCAGCTCATTCATGAGCACGGTCAGGTTGAGGCTGCAGAACTGCGTCTGCCAGGCTCCCAGGTCAAAATCAACAGCACTGGGCATGGTGAAGATGGTGCTCATGTCGGTGGCACAGAACGTCTCCAGGGAGCTGAAGGCATCCATTCCGGTTGCCACCTAACAACACCCAGGTCAGTCAAATGCTAGAATCATTTCAAGCTCAAAATAGGTGACCCAGGTCAGTCAAATGCTAGAATCATTTCAAGCTCAAAATAGGTGACACAGGTCAGTCAAATGCTTGAATCATTTCAAGCTCAAAATAGGTGACACAGGTCAGTCAAATGCTAGAATCACTTCAAGCTCAAAATAGGGGACACAGGTCAGTCAAATGCTAGAATCATTTCAAGCTCAAAACAGGTGCATGCATTCGACAGCTGAACTTGTTCAAAGAAGAAAGAAAAAAGACAAAGAACGGAAGAAAACACCAAAGGCAGTTACTGTTTACTTCCAGTTGAAATGAAAGCTACACACTCACAAACTTGAGCTTCACTCACCTTACTGCTCAGATCTTTCCTTATATTTGCCTTAAAAACACTTCCAAAATATATAAAATTATGCCTGAGTGTAATAGTCACATTCCACATACAACAAACCCAAAACAATAGTTTATAAAGTGCATTCTTAGTTTGTACAGAAGAGGAAGAAGACAAGAGGCAGATTGTACAGAAGAGGAAGAAGACAAGCACTAGTTTGTACACAGGAGGAAGAAGACCAGAGCTAGTTTGTACAGAAGAGGAAGAAGACAAGAGCTATTTTGTACAGAAGAGGAAGAAGGCAAGAGCTAGTTTGTACAGAACAGAAAGAAGACAAGAGCTAGTTTGTACAGTAGAGGAAGAAGACAAGAGCTTGTTTGTACAAAAGAGGATGAAGACAAGAGCTTGTTTGTACAGAAGAGGAAGAAGACAAGAGCTAGTTTGTACAAAAGAGGAAGAAAAGAGCTACTTTGTACAGAAGAGGAAGAAAGCAAGAGCTAGTTTGTACAGAAGAGGAAGAAGACTGGAGCTAGTTTGTACAGAAGAGGAAGAAGACAAGAGCTAGTTTGTACAGAAGAGGAAGAAGAGCTAGTTTGTACAGAAGAGGAAGAAGACCGGAGCTAGTTTGTGAATAAGAGGAAGAAGGCAAGAGCTAGTTTGTACTGATAGGAAGAAGGCAAGAGCTAGTTTGTACAGAAGAGGAAGATGACAAGAGCTAGTTTGTACAGAAGAGGAAGAAGACAAGAGCTAGTTTGTACAGAAGAGGAAGAAGAGCTAGTTTGTACAGAAGAGGAAGAAGAGCTAGTCTGTACAGAAGAGGAAGAAGACAAGAGCTAGTTTGTACTGACGAGCAAGAAAAAAGAGGTGTACCTCATCAGGGGCGCAGAGTATGGTGTATGTGTACCTTATCAGGGGCATAGAGCATGGTGTACATATACCTTATCAGGGGCGTAGAGCATGGTGTACATGACTGTCTCATAGATCTCCGGCAGATTGTCCAGCAGACCAGCCGCTGACATGAGTGTTGGGTACTCAGCGAACATCTCCTGCAGGCTGCCACCTGCAGGCACACAAACAAACACTTAGAAAATAGGATTGAATGAACCACATCAGTCATCAGCACACATCAAAAACTTCATTTCTGAGATGAAGATCACCTGCAGGCACACAAACAAATACTTAGAAAATAGGATCAAATGAACCACATCACTCATCAGCACACATCAAAAACTTCATTTCTGAGATGAAGATGTTAAAAATCAGTCACGGACACTCAGCTCCCAAAAGATAAAACCAACAGAGGAGTTACTTAGCTCCCAAAAGATAAAACCAACAGAGGAGTTACTTAGCTCCCAAAAGATAAAACCAACAGAGGAGTTACTTCGCTCCCAAAAGATAAAACCAACAGAGGAGTTACTTAGCTCCCAAAAGATAAAACCAACAGAGGAGTTACTTCGCTCCCAAAAGATAAAACCAACAGAGGAGTTACTTAGCTCCCAAAAGATAAAACCAACAGAGGAGTTACTTAGCTCCCAAAAGATAAAACCAACAGAGGAGTTACTTAGCTCCCAAAAGATAAAACCAACAGAGGAGTTACTTAGCTCCCAAAAGACATCCAGCAAACACAGCAAGAATGATCTGAACTGCCTACAGCAGCTTTTACCTGGCGTGTGAGTACACACAAAGTACATGAACTTTGCCAAAGGTACTCTGTTTGAGTAAACTGTGAATGAAGTCAAACCCCAATGCATGCACAATCACCAGCATACTGTACGTTTCAGTTATAGCTTAGTGCAAGTTACCCAGACAAACATTTGTCAGTACCCTGTGGAAACAGGCTCAGTCTTCACCTGAACTCCAAGTTAACCACCATAACCTGTACTGGCTTATTTCCCCAGGTTAACCACCATAACCTGTATTGGCTTATTTCCCCACGTTAACCACCATAACCTGTACTGGCTTATTTCCCCACGTTAACCACCATAACCTGTATTGGCTTATTTCCCCAGGTTAACCACCATAACCTGTATTGGCTTATTTCCCCAGGTTAACCACCATAACCTGTATTGGCTTATTTCCACTGGTTAACCACCATAACCTGTATTGGCTTATTTCCCCAATCAAAGTGTTCACTGACTTACTTCCACAGCCATCTTACTCTTTTCTCAGTCAAACCTGTAAGAAATCCTGACCAAAAAACAAACCTATCTTATCAAACTGTACACATGCACTCAGAAAAGCCCATACGTGCTCTGCCCTGTCTCTCAGAAGTCTCTCCAACGTTGCCTTTGAAATGGCTATTGACTGTATGTAACAAGCTTCCCACAACCCACTTCACCTTGCAGTGAGCGCAGCATCTGGTCCAGAATGATGTCAGTCATAGCCAGGACTTGTTTTGCCAAGCCCTCAAACCCTCCAAACTCAGGGAACAGGGATGCTGTGTTGTTCAACATCTGCAGCAAACGCTGCGGTGACCTGAAATTGCATATATGTAGCAGATTTTAACCCAAGCCATATTGGAACAGAAACACAAGAGGGTTTTTGTGTCCTGCACTGTCTGTTGGCAACCTTGTGGACAAGGAATGAGTGAACAACTGCTGGTGAGGTTGATGTGATGAAACAGAACAGCTCTAGAGGAATGTACTCATTTATATGATGACACATAAAGAACAATTAAAAACACAAGTGCTTTCATCTGGTGTAGAAGAGAGATGGAAAATAATGAAAGAAGAAGGAAGCAAAGAAGAAGACAGACAAAAAGTTGAAGTAAAACAATGTTAAGGATCTGATTTACTTCAACTTTTTGTCTATCTTCTTCTTTACTTCCTTCTTTTATTATTTTCTGTCTCTCTTCTACACCAGATGAAGATCTGAAGGGATCCAGAGATGGCTTCTGTTGGTGAGGAAAGGGAAGGTCATTCCATACAGAGGGACCGAAGACAGAAAAGGTGCAGGAACCAACAGTGGAAAGTCTGGTATGAGGGATCTGGAGGCTGAGAGTATCAGAAGCAGAGCTGAGAGTACAGGAGGGTGTGTAAAGTTGAAGACAGTCACTTCGTATCATGCTTTGCCTATCCATTCACTCACGTCCAGAAGAGAACTGTGGAGTCCGAGGCCCACTTCTCCAGATTGCTGTTGGCACGCTCCCACAATGAGGCGTTGAGGAACCTGGCACTGAAATTCACCAAAGTGGCGTTGCCGCTGACCATCTGCGACAGTTTGCTCAGCACAGACTCCATCTTTTGCGCGACTGATGTGACGTTCACGGTCACTGTGCTGTTAGGTGCAAACTGATGATGACAAGAGGTGAAAATTCAGCGTTAGCATCATCGTAATCAACAATACCTACAAGATATATATCTATACAGTGCTGCCCAACAACAGTTATCCAAGCATGTCAAACAAATTTAGAGTAAGGTATGCATCACGTAACAAAAATGACACTCTGATAAATCTGTAGTTCTGTGAAACAACAGTTATCCAAGCATGTCAAACAAATTTAGAGTAAGGTATGCATCACGTAACAAAAATGACACTCTGGTAAATCTGTAGTTCTGTGAAACAACAGTTATCCAAGCATGTCAAACAAATTTAGAGTAAGGTATGCATCAAGTAACAAAAATGACACTCTGATAAATCTGTAGTTCTGTGAAACAACAGTTATCCAAGCATGTCATACAAATTTTGTGTAAGTAATGCATCAAGTTACAAAAATGACACTCTGATAAATCCAATCATGTTTAAGCTGGAATTGAACAGACTTGAATGTTTAATGATCTGACACTAGTACCAAGCATTTCCTACACATACCATACAATCTCCCTCCCGCTTCTGAGGAGACAATTTAAAAAACAAAATCTACATGTAAAAACAAAAAGCATGCTGATGACACTCACCATGTTGTCTGCACACAAATTTAGTTTTTTTTTTTATCTGACTACACAACATACACACAAAGCATGCTGATGACACTCACCATGTTGGCTATCTGCTCAGTACCCTGGAACTCAGCCAGCTCATTCATGAGCAGGGTCAGGTTGAGGCTGCAGAACTGCGTCTGCCAGGCTCCCAGGTCAAAATCAACAGCACTGGGCACGGTGAAGATGGTGCTCATGTCGGTGGCACAGAACGTCTCCAGGGAGCTGAAGGCATCCATTCCGGTTGCCAACTAACAACACGCAAGTCAAAGGTCAGAATCATCCCAAGTTCAAGATACGTGAACGCATTCAACAGCTGAACTTGTCCACACACAAAAAAAAAATCTGCAAAGAATACAACTGGGAAAACACTGAAGACTTGCATTTAAAACATATTCTTTTTAATTACGTGTTTTACTCAGGCAATGTTGTATGACAATTGATATTATGTTATCATAGCACTGAAACACAGGAGATAAAATGTATGCATGTATACACATACATATGTTTGTACAATTGATATTGCTTTATTATAGCACTAAAACACGGGAGATCAAATTTATGTGTGTTGGCACATCCATAGTTTTGTGCAGAACACAAAGACTTACATTATAGTTCACATTACTACAATGTTATTTCAGAAAAAAATGTGTATGACTTTAATGCTTGTAACAATGTATGAGACATTTTGTACACTAGTGATGTTATAACTTCTACTGTTCAACTGATTGTTCATAGTTCTGTCTGTAAGTTAGTAAAACTTGCTAATGTATAATTTCATTGTTGTTCTTAATCTTATCTACTATATGATTGTGTGTGTGTGTGTGTGTGTGTGTGTGTGTGTGTGTGTGTGTGTGTGTGTGTGTGTGTGTGTGTGTGTGTGTGTGTGTGTAATATCACCATATTGTGAATAGGTATAAACTATTGATTGATTTGATTGATTGAGGGGCATAGAGCATGGTGTACATGTACCCTATCAGGGGCATAGGACATGATGTACATGTACTTTATCAGGGGCATAGAGCATGGTGTACATGTACCCTATCAGGGGCATAGGACATGATGTACATGTACTTTATCAGGGGCATAGAGCATGGTGTACATGTACCTTATCAGGGGCATAGAGCATGGTGTACATGTACCTTATCAGGGGCATAGAGCATGGTGTACATGTACTTTATCAGGGGCATACAGCATGGTGTATGTGTACCTTATCAGGGGCATAGAGCATGGTGTACATGTACTTTATCAGGGCATAGAGCATGGTGTACATGTACTTTATCAGGGGTGTGTAGCGTGGTGTATGTGTACCTTATCAGAGGCATAGAGCATGGTGTATATATACCTTATCAGGGGCGTTGAACATGGTGTACATGAGAGTCTCATAGATCTCCGGCAGACTGTCCAGCAGACTTGCCGCTGACTTAACCGTGGGGTACCCATCAAACATCTCAACTAAACTGCCACCTGCATGCACACACACACACACACACACACACACACACACACACACACACACACACACACACACACACACACACACACAAAGACATTTTAAATGAAGGACCAACAGACATTTTCTTGGGACACCAACACTCCACAATGTGAGCACAGCCCAGCAGTAGGTAGAAGAAGAAGAAAAATTTAAACACCAGAAAGTGGTCACACGAAGGCACCTATCTTCAACAAGACACATCAAAAATCAAAAACAGAGCCATCAAGGATAATACAATTAGCTCTGCTCACACAAGACACCAAAGTATCCATGCACTTGATTAAACAACAAACCAAGCAAGATCTCTACCCATGCATGTTCAGCAGTTACTTGACTTCAGAAATACCTTGCTGTATGTAAGTGTTCATGTGTGTGTGTGTGTGTGTGTGTGTGTGTGTGTGTGTGTGTGTGCATGTGTGTGTATGCATACATGTGTGTGTGTGTGTGTGTGTGTGTGTGTGTGTGTGTGTGTGTGTGTGTGTGTGTGTGTGTGTGAATGTGTAGTGTGTGTGTTAGTAGTAGTAGCAGTCTTGTCTCTGACTTTGTGCGTGTGTGTGTGTGTGTGTGTATGTGTGTGTGTGTGTGTGTGTGTGCACGTGCGCGCACGCACATGGCTGGGTGGGCATACTTGCATGTACATACTGTACACACTGCATCTATCTCCCCCACGTTAATATAGTATCAATATGACTGTGCACGTGATGTATATTTATATCAGCCTTTTTTTGTGTGAGCACTCAGTGTATTGTTGAGCACATCACAAATACACTTCACTATGATTATTATTAAGGGCAAGTCCCAAAAGGTGGCCTCCAAAAGAGGGGAGGTCCTTGGAGAGGATCCACTGAAGAAAAATGAAAGAAAAGTTTCAGAAAAAAAAGGCTTTAAAACAATCAAATGGGTGATCTCTCATCAGGGACTGCAAACTCTATACAATCTTTCCTGAAAGGACAAGTGAGGGCCATCATCAATCAGACGAACATTGGAGCTGTTTCAAAGGCAACATTGGGGAAACCTCTGCAAGAAGAGTTGGAACACACAATTATGAGCTTTGCCGAGCACACGGATACCACCTTGAACTTAACTGAACTGAACAGGGACTGCACTGTACAAATATCACACAACAGATGCTACAACAGATTCATCTCAAATCCTACCTTGCAGTGAGCGCAGCACCTGGTCCAGAATGATGTCAGCCATGGCCAGGACTTGCTGCACGGTGCCCTCAAACCCTCCAAACTCAGGGAACATGGACAATGTGTTGTTCAACGTCTGCATCAAATACTCCGGTGACCTGAAATAGGAGCAAATTTTAATCCAGGTACCTTAGACTGGAAACATAACAAGGTTTTCTGTGCTGCATTCTCTGTTGAACACCCTGCGGAAAGTTTGGACTGTCTTCCATTTGGAGAGAGAGAAAAAACATGACAATGGTGATAACAGTAGTAATAATTGTGGGGTCTTTGAGAGCCCTTTCTCAAATGAGCCATAGGTGCATACATTTCATACAGTAATGGTGGTGATGGTGGTAATGATGACAGTTATGATGATTGTCAAGTGCTCCAACATCCACAGAAAAAACAAACGTTAGTAACTGGATTTTAAAGTCTGTTAACCATACAGAGTTACTGAGAACAATCAAACTCCATCATAAACAAAGGCACATTTCAAAACTCTCCTCATATATAAACCCTTTGTCAAGTCAATCCATAAAAACAATCCCTACACAAATGTAGAACAAAACATACATACACAAACATCAAATACAAATTGTCAAAGAGTTAGTCCTTTCAATACTACCCCTGCTAAAACAGTAAAAGAGCACATAAGGCTAGGACACGCTGGTATTGCTGACCATTCTACTTTATCGACGCCAGAGAAAAGAAAGAGTGGTGAAGAAAAAGTTAGAGCTGAATGAACAGTCACCCAGTAAGAGAGACAGACGACTTCAATATTGATGCATAATTGTTGTACATTGTGATATGGTCAAATTAAAAAAAGATTCCACTACCAACCAATGGCTAACACCAGCACACAGCCTTATTCCACTCTATAAACCAGAAGTCTCTACAAGACAGGTCACATGCATGCAACCCGAAACTCCGAAACTCACATGAGTTTTTCCTGGGTCTCATTGAGATCTTTTCCCAGCCTCTCAAACACAGCGTCCCAGATGGAGGCATTGAGGAAACGCAGATCAGAGTTCATGTACAGTGAGGTTGCGTCCATGCTGCCAAGGTCAGTCAGTGCTGTGTTCATTTTTTCCACCAGCGCCGTCACATTCACCGACTCGGTCAGACTGCCATCAGCCATCTGCACCCAGTGAATGAAAAATAAAAATTCAATCAACCAAATTTAATATGACTGCTTGTTTTTGACGAAAAGCATTTTACATTGTAACGAGTCCCCACAGCCAAATAATTTCATCCAACATAAGCAGAGAACAAATCAATGGAGCTGTTTGCTAGATTTTTTGCTTTCATTAAAACACTGTCACACTTGAAAAATCAGTAGAACTGTTTGCCAGTTTTTGCTTTCATTGAAACAACTGTCACGTTTGTCCCATACAGACTAACATTTATGTGAACACATGATAAACACCAGTGAATCAGTTGACATATAACTGTACCCTTTGGAGCTTGTCAATGGGACTAAATGTTGGTTCTATTCATGCTACTGGTCTGCCAGCTGGAACAAACGTGCTGCACAATGGCAGAAACAGTCACTAATCTACTCTAGGAAAAACGTCCTAATAAGAGCAGCACATTTTTGGGCACTGTACATTTTCAATGAACAACATAGGCAGTGCCTTATGCTAGCTACCAATGGCACAGGCGCATGCTACTAGACACGATCATAGCAAGACCCACTCATCAGGAGCAGCTCATCAGATTCTACTATCAAGGTGCTCTCATCATAAAGCTTCCATCAATGCCTCTCTGACACTGATCAACGTTTGACACTGTGACTTAATAGCAATAATAATGTACTGTTTTATGTGCTATTTCTCCAAACTGGAGCACATAGCCTATTACAAAACAAAGAAAAAGACACGGTAAAAGCAAACGTTTGCGAGCACGCACACACATACACGCACACAGTAAATAGTACACCTTGAAAAGGTGAGATTTCAAAGATGATTAAAAAGATGTGGGTGTGTTTGATGATCTATCTTTTCAAGGGAGACTGTTTCAGACAGATGGCGCAGCATCAGAAGAAAAAAATCTGACCAAGCAAGTGTATACACACAGAAGGAAGACAGTGAACAGAAGTATCAGAAGAAGAGCAGAGTTGGTGGGCTGGTGTGTAAACTGTCAGTGCCAACAAGCCACACAGACTGACCAGTGCATTTAGTCGGTCAAGTCCTTGGTAGGCATTAGCTTCTGTCACGAGTTGCGTAAAGTTGATGGAGCATAGGCGGTCAAGCACATCCACCACGTCCAGGCCACCACCAGGGGGAGCTGTCATCAAGGTCGTGGCGTCAGCAGCACAGAATGTTTCCCAGGACTGCATGGCACCACCCCAGTTGTTCAGCTGAAACACAGGTATCACTTACTCACTGTGTAAAACATTGCTAGGTGCAGTTATTCAACAGAAACACCAGCATCATGTACTGTGTAAAACACTGCTAGGTGCAGTTATTCAACAGAAACACCAGCATCATGTACTGTGTAAAACACTGCTAGGTGCAGTTATTCAACAGAAACACCAGCATCATGTACTGTGTAAAACACTGCTAGGTGCAGTTATTCAACAGAAACACCAGCATCATGTACTGTGTAAAACACTGCTAGGTGCAGTTATTCAACAGAAACACCAGCATCATGTACTGTGTAAAACACTGCTAGGTGCAGTTATTCAACAGAAACACCAGCATCATGTACTGTGTAAAACACTGCTAGGTGCAGTTATTCAACAGAAACACCAGCATCATGTACTGTGTAAAACACTGCTAGGTGCAGTTATTCAACAGAAACACCAGCATCATGTACTGTGTAAAACACTGCTAGGTGCAGTTATTCAACAGAAACACCAGCATCATGTACTGTGTAAAACACTGCTAGGTGCAGTTATTCAACAGAAACACCAGCATCATGTACTGTGTAAAACACTGCTAGGTGCAGTTATTCAACAGAAACACCAGCATCATGTACTGTGTAAAACACTGCTAGGTGCAGCTGTTCAGCTGAAACACCAGCATCACTAACTGTGTAAACTGCTGGGTGCCAAACGCCGGCATCACTTACTGTGTAAAACATTGCTAGGTGCATTTATTCAGCTGAAACACAAGCCTCACTTACTGTGTCAAACATTGCTGGGTGCCAAAAGTTATTCAACTGAAACACCAGCATCTGGCTGCCTTCTTCTTCTTCCTTTTTTTTATTTAAAGTCTATCACATAAGTGATATTCGACTGATCTCAGTTATCATGCTAGCAACATGTATCAGCAAGTTGCACCAAAAATAATAACACTGTGGCTGCCCAAGTACCAAGGGGTTTCAAAACTGTCACTTAAGTAATTCGTCACCTGAAAAACAGGAGTACCACCTCAATATAAAGAGGAATGCAGAAAATGAAGATACAACACACAAAACCCAATGACGCAGTCATATCCTTATCACAAAACAGTCCAAGCATCCCAAAATGTGCTTTTGGACTTACTGGTAGTTTGCCTCGGTGGCAATGATGACCCAGTTTCTGTCTGAAACCCTTCACCTTTACACAGCTCCATGTTACTTAACGATGTCATCCAGTTACCTGTTCTTGGTGCACCATGGCAGTGTAGGCAAGCATCTCCATCAACTCCGGCAGCTGATCCACCAAGGAATACATCTTCTTCAGGTTTGGATAATCCGCAAATGACTGGGGAATGGATTCTGAAAAGAAAAACAACAACATATTTTTACATCAGAATGTTACAAAACTTTTTGTTTTTTTAAACAGCACCTAAAATCAAACCACACCCAAACACAAAAATGTGCTTAAGTAACAAGTTAATCAACAAACATACAATTTGACTCTACCTGTAAACCGCATTAAATTTTCAGGATTAAACAACTCTGGTGCAACCATAATGGTGGTGTACGTATCTACCCCTACTGGTGTGTATCTGCCCACAGTGGGATATCTACCTCTATTTGTATGTATTGACCCACTGTGGTGTATCTACCCCTACTGGTATCTACCCACAGTGGTGTATCTACCCCTACTGATGTGTACCCACAGTGGTGTATCTACCCCTACTGATGTGTACCCACAGTGGTGTATCTACCTACTGGTGTTTATCTACCCACAGTGGTGTATCTACCCCTACTGGTGTGCATCTACCCACAGTGGTGTATCTATCTACTGGTGTGTATCTACCCACAGTGGTGTATCTACCCCTACTGGTGTGTATCTACCCACAGTGGTGTATCTACCCCTACTGGTATCTACCCACAGTGGTTTATCTACCCCTACTGGTGTGTACCCACAGTGTTGTATCTACCTACTGGTGGGTATCTACCCACAGTGGTGTATCTACCCTACTGGTGTGTACCCATAGTGGTGTATCTACATACCGGTGTGTATCTACCCACAGTGGTGTATCTACCCCTACTGGTGTGTATTGACCCACAGTGGTGTATCTACCCCTACTGGTATCCACTACAGTGGTGTACATACCCCTACTGGTGTGTATCTACCCACAGTTGTGTACCTACCCTTACCGGTGTGTATCTACCCACAGTGGTATATCTACCCCTGCTGGTTTGTTTACTCTTACTGGTATCTACCCACAGTTGTGTACCTACCCCTATTGGTGTGTATCTCCCCAGTGGTGTATTTACCATTACTGGTATCTACCCACAGTTGTGCACCTACCCCTACCGGTGTGTATCTACCCCCAGGGGTGTATCTACTCCTGTTGGTGTGTATCTACCCACAGTGGTGTATTTACCCTTACTGGCATCTACCCACAGTTGTGTACCTACCCCTACCGGTATCTACCCACAGTGGTGTACCTACCCCTACCGGTGTGTATCTTCCCACAGTGGTGTATCTACCCCTACAGTGGTGTATCTACCTTGACTGGGGATGTACGGGGGGCACAGAAATGAAGACACCTACCCATGTTGGTGGTGTATTTGAGGACCATGTCCAGGATGGCATCCATATAAACCAGCGATGACTGCATCTCCGGGATGCTGGCCATGGTGTAGAGGTAAGTTGTCATCATGGACTGCAGGCTGTCCATTGTGTCACTGAAAGCAGAGGTGATCAGAACACTCACACTGTTGTAATATGCAAGTCTCCATAACAACAAGAACAACTGGCCACAAGAAAAGGCTATCGCTCTGAATGAACAAAGTACCAAGCTCTCTCTCTCTCTCTGTAATAAAGTTCTGAGTTCTCTCCCTCTCTCTCTCTCTGTAATAAAGTTCTGAGTTCTGAGTTCTCTCCCTCTCTCTCTCTCCCTCTCTGTGTGTAATAAAGTCCTGAGTCCTGAGTTCTCTCCCTCTCTCTCTCTCTGTAATAAAGTTCTGAGTTCTCTCCCTCTCTCTCTCTCTCTCTGTAATAAAGTCCTGAGTCCTGAGTTCTCTCTCTCTCTCTTTGTAATAAAGTTCGGAGTTCTGAGTTCTCTCTTTCTCTCTGTAATAAAGTTCTGAGTTCTCTCCCTCTCCCTCTCTCTCAATAGTTAACATGGTGTTCTGAGACAGAGTTGATATTTTATTCTGGATTGTTTGCCTGAGGGCTGGATGTAAAAAAGTACTGTATTAACTATTACTTATTCCATTACCCTCTTCCATAAACTTTCTTTTCTTTTTTCCCTCATTCCTTCATTCTCTCTCTCTCTCTCTCTCTCTCTCTCTCTCTCTCTCTCTCTCTCTCTCTCTCTCTTCTCTCTGTGTCTCACCTTCTTGTACTTGTTCTACTCCTCCTCCTCCCTCTTTGCCCAGATATAACCGTCATGGTGGACAGGGCATTAAAACTAATCATTGATCTCATCTCCTCCCTCATGTATTCGCCACATTCTCTTTTGGAAGTGGTGGGGGGGGGGAGGGGGGCACTACATTTGAAATAACCAAACAAAATACAATTTAAAATAATGTTTTAAGAATACAGACAGATAATTGTTTTTTTAACATATAGTTAACCATATTTTTGGACCTTATTTCAGAATGTTAGCAGACAATTTTGTTTCTGATTTTTCTGAATACAAAATACCCCCCCCCCCCCCCCCCCCCCCCCGACCCCACTCCAGAACTGCTTCCTGTCACACTCACTCTGAACCCACATATCATTCCACGACTTTCTGTAGCTTCTCCCACACTCATCTCCAAGGCCCCCATACAGCAATTTTTCTGAATACAAAATACCCCCATCCCTCCCATCCCACTCCAGAGCTGCTTCCTGTCACACTCACTTTGAACCCACATATCGTTCAACGACATTCTGTAGTTCCTCCCAAACTCGTCTCCACGGCCCCTCGTACAGTGAAGTATTCATCCAGCGATCGTCATCGAAGAGAATGATGGTTGGGGGATGCGCTGTGAGGCTGGTGATGAGCTCAGAGAATTCCACTTGAACCTCCGCCAGCTGAGACACGTTTGTGCTCAGCGATGCATTTGGCTTCATCGCCAGTTCAAACTGCAATTCACACAGGTGGAGCACCGTTACCACAAAATTAACATCATCACCAGATCGAACTGCAGTTCACACAGGTGCAGCACCGTTAGCACAAAACTAACATCATCACCAGGTCAAACTGCAATTCACACAGGTGGAGCACTGTTACCACAAAACTAACATCATCACCAGGTCAAACTGCAATTCACACAGGTGGAGCACCGTTACCACAAAACTAACATCATCACCAGATCGAACTGCAGTTCACACAGGTGGAGCACCGTTACCACAAAACTAACATCATCACCAGGTCAAACTGCAGTTCACACAGGTGCAGCACCGTTACCACAAAATTAACATCATCACCAGATCGAACTGCAGTTCACACAGGTGGAGCACCATTACCACAAAACTAACATCATCACCAGGTCAAACTGCAATTAATACAGATGGAGCACAATTACCACAAACTAACAATCATAATGAGAAGTGTATCAAGAGTTTGCTGCCAGAACTGACCATTTCCTTTCTTTCTTGCTACAAAGAGGGTCAGCTTCGGCAGGTAACCAATGACATGTTATTGGCTGACACTGATACTATTAGTACAGGACTGATACTATTAGCACTAGATGAAACACTGAAAAGGGTAAAAAACACCCTTTCTATTAGGACAGTATACAACAGTGCCCATTTCAAAGGTAGACCCTTTTTTCAAACAATAAACAACAAACAAAAAGTTATCTGACAAGCAAACAGTGAGAAAAATGGAGAATAAAAATGCTTACCAACAGCTGAATGAGGTTTTGTTAATCATGATGCAAACAGCGCATTGTTGTCTCCCCACAAAATTGGAATGTTTCATACTGTCCTTTTCGTTTTTTAAAGCATTCTTTTTAACCTTTTCACAAATGTTAATCTCTTTCAGGTTCTTGTTTTGTTTTTGTTGCTTTTTGGGGGGGGGGGTTACAAATTGTTTTTTTGTACAGATGCTGTATCATGTGGGGGGGTGGGGGGTGGGGGGTTACAAATTGTTTTTTTGTACAGATGCTGTATCATGTGGGGGGGTGGGGGGTGGGGGGTTACAAATTGTTTTTTTTGTACAGATGCTGTATCATGTGGGGGGGTGGGGGGTTACAAATTGTTTTTTTGTACAGATGCTGTATCACTAAGAGCTATGGGATGATGAAAACGCTGATGCGCCAAAACATTACGCATACCACAAGTATGTTTCTGGTCAATACTATCCGAACACAAAACCTTTTTTTATCTCTTGTTTTATTTCTAGCCCACAGCATGAAGGAAAATCCAAGAATTTCTCAACTCATGCGGATCAGCTTTACAACAGAATTGGGTAAAACAACCATTTTATTCATAACATTCAACTCTCACATCACAACAGAGAAAACTTATTCAAAAACAAAGTTTCGTAATATTCCCAAGAACTGGTATTTTACATCACAGCTTACTTACAGCATTAATAAGTTCAGCAAAGCTGTCCCAGTGTTGTTGCTTATCAAGAACTTGTATTTTACATTATAGTTTACTTACACCATCAACAAGTTCAGCAAAACCGTCCCAATGTTGCTGCAGTTCTTCAAGGAGCAAAGTGAAGTTGATGTTGAGGTTGCAGACTGTTTGCTGCAGCAGCTGCGTGTCGATGATGCTGTTGTCAACGGCAACCACGTCAGAGAACAGCGTCAGGTTGGAGCACAGGAGGGTTGGGTCCACAAACGAAGCCTGCACAAATGCCTGACGTATGTTACAGTGTATTTGTGTCAACATGTTCTGTTAATTACCAAGTGCATGTTCTGTTAATTACCAAGCGAATGTTCCATTAATTACCAAGTGCATGTTCTATTAATTACCAAAGGCAGGCACAAACACAGAGATGCTATGACACTAGGTAACGGCAGAGATGGACCAAGAGAAACAAGGAGACAAAACTGGTAGACAGTGAGTGAGGAGGAAAGTAAACTATCGCTATACTGCCCTTCCCCCTTTTTAAAAACCTTTTTTACCCTGTTATATTCCAAAACTCAGCCAGCCCCAATCCCACCACCCCACCCCAACAGAACAAGGAAATAAAACTGGTAGACAGTGAGAGAGGAGGAAATTAAACTACTGCTATACTGCTCTTCCCCCCTCTTTTAAAACATTTTTATCCTATCATATTCCAAAACTCAGCCAGCCCCTATTCCCCCTCCCTTCCTGTCTCTCTGTCTCAGAGAATGTCATTTAATTTTGATGTCATAACATATTCATTACATCCCACTACCCTCGTAAAATAAAGTTTATTCATTCATTCTCTCTTCTGTGCCATTTGAGTTTTACATCACATAATATTCACTACATCACACCTATTACACATCATCGTCATGCCAACATTCTTCCAAGCACTGAACAACAACTCAACCAAACAGAAGATAAGTCATCTCATTTTTCATCATTTTTAACCATTTAACTGTTAAGTGTTGCATTGTCGCTTGACAAAGGGGATTACCCTGAAAAGGTTTGCATATTGTGTGGTTAAGTATAATAAACAAGCGTTCTTTTGAATCTTTTATGTGTTTGGAACTCACTTTTCACTGTTTAAGTGTTGTTTCATAGATAAAAAAAGCGGCTTACCCCAAAAATTTGCATGTTGTGTTTTGCTGTAACAGATAAGCTTTCTTTCTAACCTTTTACGTGTTTTGATCTTGTTCCATGACGCACATGCACACAAAGGCAAGAACCGCAGCAAAAATGGCTTTGCCTATGGGACAATTCCTGAGTTTAGGACACTCAACTTGACAGTTACCCAGTGGTGGAGCTGTTTAATGGCTCCAATTTCACAATCCTGCCACTGACTGAACACACATTGACAACATCATCAGAAAACCAAACACAAACGTTAGTTCACCTTTTCAGGTGTAGAAATCACCCTGATGAGAGTGTTGACACCAATTTCATTGATTTCCGGACTGTAGCGCAGAACTTCAGCCATTTTTCTCACTTCATCGGAACCCAGCATGTCCAGGATGTTCACCTCGGGCGTGGCTGCACAGGAACCACACGCTGTTGAAGCTAAACCCATAAAGACCTATACTGATCTATACACAAAGGCAGCAGGCCTATTTTACACACAATGGGAACAGGTCTGTTTATTCACACACAACAGCAGCAGGTCTAATTTATACACAATGGGAACAGGTCTGTTTATTCACACACAACAGCAGCAGCTCTAATTTATACACAATGGGAACAGGTCTGTTTATTCACACACAACAGCAACAGGTCTAATTTATACACAATGGGAACAGGTCTATTTTATTTATACACAACAACAGCAGGTCTAATTTATAGACAATGGAAACTGGTCTATTTCATTTATACACAACAGCAGCAGGTCTAATTTATACACAATGGGAACAGGTCTATTTTATTTATACACAACAGCAACAAATCTAATTTATAGAAATTATACACTAAGACAACAGGTCCAATTTATACACTCAGACAACAGGTCTAATTTATAAACTAAGACAACAGGTCTAATTTATACACAATGGCAACAGGTCTAATTTATACATATTGGCAACAGGTCTAATTTGTATAACCGATTTTTGTTCTTCTGTTTTGAAACTAAACACACCTTAATTCAAACTTGAACTCCACTCCAACTATATTCTTTTAAGGCAGCGTTATCCAAAAAAACACAAATCATTGGAAAATGTTAAACAGCAACTGCCCTTGGTCATAAATGTTTTGAAACTGTCTGACACAACAACAAAACATTCATAAGGAAGACAAAGCACCCCAGGCAGCTGCATTTCATCAGCCAAGCCAGCAATTTCCACCAACGAAAAAAGTATTTCCAAAAAATCAAGCTCTTGTATGGAAGCAGTAAAAAGCACTTTCTATCAGCTGCCGAAGCATTTTACCATGTGAAATTATTCACAAGGAATTAGAGCTGTATTTCACCAGCCCAGCATGCAAAAATACTCGGCCAGAGCAATGAGAGAACTACTCACAGTTAAAATATCTGAGCTGGATGTTGACAAACTCCATCAAATGAGTGTTCAGGTAGAGGCTTGCACTCAAAGTCTGCATGAGGACTGAGTTGCTTGGCACCTGGCTGTAAAGCTTCTCCGTCAGCATTCCCTCCAGTTTCCCAACAGCCGCCATCAGGCTGAAATACAAACATGCACAATGTGACAGCTACCATCAGGCTGAAATACAAACATGCACAATGTGACAGCTACCATCAGGCTGAAATGCAAACATGCACAATGCAACAGCTACCCCCAGGCTGAAATATAAACATGCACAATGCAACAGCTACCACTAGACTGAAATACAAATACATACAATGTGACACCTACCATCAGGGTAAGATACACTGAACCTGACAGCTGCCATCAGGCTGAAATACACACACATGATGCAGACTACAATCATGCTGAAACACACACACACACACACACACACACACACACACACACACACACACACACACAGATGCACACAATTTGACCATTACCATCAGACTGAAATGTATACACACAACTGGACAGCTACCATCAGGCAGAAATATGCACATGCACAATTAGCCAGCTACCATCAGAATGCAACACTCACACACACACACACACACATAACTTGGCAGCTACACACACAACCTGCTACCATAAAGCTGAAATACACACACACGCACGCACGCACGCACACACACACACACACACAGAGGGTACCTGTCAAAGTCCATGTTCTGTAGCTGGTCCATGTCCCGATAGAAGTCAGCCCACTTGGCATTGATGGCGGTCATGTTGAACGGCAGCAGGTCCCAGGTGCTGGACATCTGCTCCAAGCCATTCAGCTGCGTCAGCATGCTGTTGAAGGACTGCACTGTGTTGTTCAGCACCTCTGCCCAGTTTACTGCGGGGTCCAGCTCCAGCTTCTCCAGGTCCATCACCTGCAGACGAGGTGTTGATGTACCCATCGATCAGCGGTGGAGATGGAAAGAAGATGCGTTAGTCTGCATGAACACATGGCAGTCGTGATCAAGGGCTGACAGTCATTATCAGAATCTTATTGTCTCTAACCGTAATGCTGGGGCTAAGCAAAACAAATCTGGACTGCTACCATCAAGTTGCAACACACACAAATGCATGCAAACACATGCATGCACACACGCACACACACACAGGCATGTGCACACACATGCTCACACACACACACACACACACACACACACACACACACACACACACACACACATCCACACACACAAACATATATACACATGCACACACACACTCACACACACACACACACTTGCAAATACACACACACACAAGCATCCACACGCACCCACACACAAACACGCCCCCACCCCCACCGAAAATGTGTTAGGAGTTTCATGCCAGGATTACTTTCAGCTGTAGCAATCTTCATGACATGACAAACTCCATTACTGAAATCCCCCAAGTAGGAGTGGATTTGCCTGAGTGGTGGGTACCAATGCTCTTGTACATATATATATATAGACATGTGTGTGTGTGTGTCCACAACACTATATTTGGGTGTGGGGGAAAACAGTAGCACATGCTACCTACACACCCAACACTGGGTGAACCTCAGAGTTTCAGCAGAGGAACATGTTGTTTCTGTCTTCGGTCCCTCTGCATGGAATGACCTTCCCCTTCCTCTCCGACAGAAACCCTCTCTCGACTCCTTTAAATCAAACCTCAAGACATTTCCTTTTCCCAAAACTACAGACCAGCCATGTTTTCTGTTCTGGGCTGCTGTCTTCCTCCATCTGTTCATCCGTCTCAAGTCTCTGTTTGCTGCCTGTTTTAAGATGTGTGTAAATTCAGTTTTGCACAGTCAGTATGCTGGTGTGTGCGGGTGCCTGTGCGTGCGTGCGTGCATGTATGTATGTGCTTAGAATAGTCTCTACAGACAAGATTTTGCACTGTATAAATACTCTTATTATTATTAAATACCACCCACAAACAAACAGCGGCAGCAACCCCCTCATACCTGTCTCGTCAGATCCTCCACAGCATCTGTCACAGGCTGGGCCATGGACGTGTTAGCCAACTCCATGGTGATGGCCGTCCAGTTGGCCGTGCACAGTTCCATCTCCAGACGTCCAAAGCTGCTGTTGGGTGCCAGCATCAGGTATTTCGTCACAGTGACATTCTCACAGTTGGGCGCCTGCAGGCCCTCTGAGACAATCTGTTGGATTAGCTGCAAAAGAAATGTATACACATCACATTGTTAGTGGTGACAAAATGAAAGGAAGGGTCTGTGTGTGGTATGCAGTGTGTTCAACAACAGGTTACCCCATACCTACTTTTCTCACACCCAGGAAAGTATCACAAAGAGAGAGCTACCCCTCACCTACTTTTGTCATGCCCAGGAAAGTATGACAAAGAGAGGCTACCCCTCACCTACTTTTCTCAGGCCCAGGAAAGTCTCACAAAGAGAGAGGCTACCCCTCACCTAATTTTGTCATGCCCAGGAAAGTCTCACAAAGAGAGAGCTACCCCTCACCCACTTTTCTCATGCCCAGAAAAGTATCACAAAGAGAGAGCTACCCCTCACCTACTTTTCTCATGCGCAGGAAAGTCTCACAAAGAGAGAGCTACCCCTCACCTACTTTTCTCATGCCCAGGAAAGTATGACAAAGAGAGGCTACCCCTCACCTACTTTTCTCATGCCCAGGAAAGTATGACAAAGAGAGAGGCTACCCCTCACCTAATTTTGTCATGCCCAGGAAAGTCTCACAAAGAGAGAGCTACCCCTCACCCACTTTTCTCATGCCCAGGAAAGTCTCACAAAGAGAGAGCTACCCCTCACCTACTTTTCTCATGCCCAGGAAAGTATGACAAAGAGAGAGCTACCCCTCACCTACTTTTCTCATGACCAGGAAAGTCTCACAAAGAGAGAGCTACCCCTCACCTACTTTTCTCATGCCCAGGAAAGTATGACAAAGAGAGGCTACCCCTCACCTACTTTTCTCATGCCCAGGAAAGTCTCACAAAGAGAGAGGCTACCCCTCACCTAATTTTGTCATGCCCAGGAAAGTCTCACAAAGAGAGAGCTACCCCTCACCCACTTTTCTCATGCCCAGAAAAGTATCACAAAGAGAGAGCTACCCCTCACCTACTTTTCTCATGCCCAGGAAAGTCTCACAAAGAGAGAGGCTACCCCTCACCTAATTTTGTCATGCCCAGGAAAGTCTCACAAAGAGAGAGCTACCCCTCACCCACTTTTCTCATGCCCAGAAAAGTATCACAAAGAGAGAGCTACCCCTCACCTACTTTTCTCATGCCCAGGAAAGTCTCACAAAGAGAGAGCTACCCCTCACCCACTTTTCTCACGCCCAGGAAAGGAGGCATAAAATCCAGCTGTAATAATATGGTTATTGATAACCAGGCTTGTCAAACAATAAGGTTATATTTTTTCAATAAAATTCCATCCCAGCACCTTGCCATTGGTAGCACCTCTTATCTATGACTAAAGCCTGGCTTGCATGTAGTATAGAATTAAGAGTCTGGTGTTTGATAGTTTAAAGTTCAGAGACTGGTGTTTGCTAATATAAAACTAAGAAACTGGTGTTTGCTAGTATAAAATTAAGAGCCTGGTCTTTGATGGTATAAAGTTAAGAGACTGGTGTTTGATAGCATAAAATTATGAGCCTGGTATTTGATAATATAAAATTAAGAGACTGGTGTTGATAGTATAAGATTAAGAACCTGATGTTTGATAGCATGAAATTAAGAGACTGGTGCTTGCTGTGCATTTCGGACCTGTTCAGGTTTCAGGATGATGTTCTTCAGGGCATCGATGAGCTCTAGGTAGGCATCCGCCGCCAGAGTCACCATGTGTCTCAGATCCTCCGGGTACATCTTCAGCATCTCTGACAGGGATAACCAGGAAGCTGAAAACACACCACAGGCATGCGTACAGCGTGCAGCATATAATAATCACAATGTTAGTAATGGGATTCTTCTCCCTGTTGCGTCTCCTGTCAGAGCACATAGCCAATTACACAAAAACAAAAATAAATGTCAGTGGGACTGCTTGAAGAAGAGTTTTGAGCGATGATTTGAAGGATGAAAGTCAGAGATGTCCAAGAAGCTGTAAATGGTCCACAAGCATGCACAGAGTGCACAGAGTATAATAAATAACAATATCAATAACAGATTCTAGTGCACAGTATATAATAAATCACAATATCAAAACAGATTCTAGTGCACAGTATATAATAAATAACAATATCAGTAACGGATTCTAGTGCACAGTATATAATAAATCACAATATCAAAACAGATTCTAGTGCACAGTATATAATAAATAACAATATCAATAACGGATTCTAGTGCACAGTATATAATAAATCACAAGATCAAAACAGATTCTAGTGCACAGTATATAATAAATAACAATATCAATAACCGATTCTCCTGTTGGAACACATAGCCCGTTATACAAAAGTAAAAACAAGTGTCAGTGGGACTGCCTGAAGAACACAAGTTTTGAGTGATCAACTTAAGGATAGAGAGTCTGTTACATGACCTGACTTTTCAAAGCAGAACTTTCCAGACAGATGTTACCCAATATGGCCACATAATGCTAAAATTGCATATAATGTACTTTATAAGAAGATGAAAAGAAGAAAGAAGATGGGGGTTGACAAAACTGATTAAAAAAAGTTTGATTCTCAATGGCAAACACACTGGTACAAAGGCCAACTAACGCATACTACTGCAACATTATTGACATAAAGTACAACTCATAGTGGGTAAATATCAGACAATACAAACAATGTGAGGAAACAATCAATACATCTTTTTTAATGAAATATGAACAAGAGCAGAAATTAACTAAAGAACCCAACATTACTGACTTCTTTTTAACAAAACATTTTATGAAATGACATGCATACAGGTGATAAATAATATACATTTTTAATGAAGGTAAAAGTACATTATTCTAACATATAATTATTTTTATTTGTTACTTTACTCATAAGTTTTTAAGAAAACACTCTCCCAGACACACACATACACACACACACACACACACACACACACACACACACACACACACACACACACACACACACAATGACATGCACAAATGCAGAGCTCACATTCACTAAAGCTCTCCAAAATAAGCCCTAAAGCCCGTTCTTAACTGGACGAATGTTTGTTCGCCCGAACATACTTCGGACACTTCGACGAACTATGATTCGTTTCTTAACTGAACATTTAGTTCGCCGAATATGGTTCGGACAGTCCAGACTTTACTTCGTTCTCAACTGGCTTATAATGAGATGCAAGCTTCGGCCCGAACTTGCGGCAGACGCGCAGCAGACAGCATGATCGAAAATGTAGGCTAAAGTCAAGTCAGTCAAGTCAGTATACTTTAATCATCCCTCACAGGGTAATTCAACTAACTACTATCTCATTCTGGGTTCTCCGAGACAAGGCTGCGCCTTCCACAAGTCAACACAAGTCAACAAATAAACAAATTCCCTTCGAAGCGAGTGAAGAACCTAGCGACACTGTCATCCATTTTTATTTTGGTTTTTTCTCCATTTACAGGAGAGCTCTGCTCTCAGCCAATCAGAGGCAATGATCGTCCAATGGGGCGAATGTTCCCAGAACATGTTGAGCGAAGGTTTTTGGACCCCGAATATAGCTTGGACGAATACTTCCAACTAGGTTCGCGAAGAAAAGTTGGCCCAATTAAGAACCAACTAGCTTCGCCGAATACTTCCAACTAGGTTCGCGAAGAAACATTCGCCCAATTAAGAACAGGCTTAAGATGGAGAAAAAAAGCAAGAAAAAAAAAAGCGTCATTATGATCATACCTTTGCATGTCTGGGTTGCACTGATTGTTCCGGAATGCGAGCATGTTTACTTGCACTTTGCTGTTGGTGTTGGATCATCTGGTGTATGCATGTTCCATGTATTGATTCTGATGTCCATTCTTGTTTTGAATTGTGAAGTGCTTTGAGCCAGTCTAGTTGGATTAGTCACTATATATATAAGAGATACATATTATTATTATTTAAAAATTGGAAGGCAGTAAACCTTTTACAAAACCATTTACAACAGGCTGATCGCAAAGTGAGGTAACAAAACTTAAAAACTTGTCCACCTACATGTGCTCTGCTTGCTGGACTCCGTGATCATGGTACTGACGTCATCCATAATTCTGAAGTAGTGCTTGAGTTGCCGCCACTCCCTAACAGTGGCTGAAGTCATGTCCGTCTCATTTTTAACCCTCTGGTCAATGCTCTCCATCACCCGGGCCACAATGCTGATGAAGCTGCAGAGGGCAAATACATGAGAAATCTCACGTGGCAACAGAGTAAGTAATTTGGTGTTTTACACCCAGTCAACCATTACGGTTATGGCAGGTTTTACACCCAGTCAACCAGGGTGGTCATATCAGGGCGATGCATGGCATACTTTGAAATACTTGTCAAAGTGAAACAAAATGAAACATGCAATTTCAAGACAGCATTTCTTGTGCTTACAGTCATGGACAACAACAACAAACAAACAAATGTAATCACACATTTGCAAACAATGCAAGCTAGACAATCATATTTCACTCTGTTCAAACTACTAGAACAAGCAACAATAAATACTGACTTGTGAGAATCGTGCTTTCAAAACAATGCAAACCATCAGGCTGACAAACACACATACACATGCATGCCCCCCCCCCCCCCACACACACACACACTCACACAGCTAGCATCAGGTTTAAATACACACACACAACTTGACAACAATGCAAACTCTTTTCTAAACCATTATCCACAAGAAACAAAAACATCCCACTTCTTCCACAGGATCATTACCTGAACAAAAGCACAGATAAATGTTTTCACAAGACCAAATGTAGCCAGACAAAGCTTCACCTTCAGCAAAACAGAGCTACTCACTCATTCAAGTCGCCCTCTGTCAGATTCTGCATCCTGTTCATCGCCATGCCTATGGCAACGCCCACTTGTGACAAGTTGGAGTTCATGACCAGAGTCCAAGGCCCTTCTGCCAGAACCCCTGACATTCCCAGTGCCGCCGTAAGAGGGTCAGCGTCGCCCCCAGCAGAGCCCTGGGATGACATCATCATGTCCATCACACGAGACGTGTAGTAGGTAAGTTCCCGCCAGTCTGACTCCATAGAGAAGCTGTTTGATTTGTTGTTCAAGCCTGCCATTGCCTCCGTCACCTGAAAAAGAAGATTGTCTTCAAGCTTGTTTGCTTCTGGGTTCATTTCATGTGGAGGTTTGTATGTTGTAAGTGTTAGAGTCAGCAACAAAAGACAAAACGTCATTCACAAACTTGCAAACAGCTTTACGTATCAAATATAATCATATACACTCCTCGAGATTAGGAACAGTTCTTTCCATGAAGGCACTCAGAAACAACAACCCACTACAGTAACATAAAACACCTCATTCACAAACTTGCAAGCAGCATCTGATACCAAATATACACTCTTTGAGATTGAGAACAGTTCACCCCATGAAAAAAACTACTGCAGTAACATAGAACAAACGTCATTCACAAACTTGCTAACAGCATCCCATATCAAACATCTTCGAGACTGAGAACAGTTCTACCCATGAAGACACTGCCCATCCGTTCATCATGAGCTGAAACTATTGCAACACTATCGTGAAGTTTGCCGAGAGAAAAAAACAACGAAGAATGATGCTGTGCTGCTCTTAGTCTTACCGTTTGGATCATACCGCTGAAGCTTGTCTGTGTGCTCATGACCTTCTCCCCGACCTCTGTCCAGTTGGTCAGGCAGATGGCCTCCTCCATACTGACCGCTACATCATATGGCAACCCCATCTGCTGCATCATGTGCTCCCCACAAAACATGGACAAAGGGTCGCTGGAGGACGCAATTCTGTAAACCTGAGGTAAAACGCATGCGGCAGTATGATAAAATGTTACTCATGATCTTCACTTCAACAGTTTCCACTGTGAACATGACACCTTTAAATCCCAATTTAGAGTTAACACAGACTCCCAAGATCCAAATGCATGAAAGGTTCAAAAGAACACTCTTTATCAGCACAAAATACAGCCTGCAAATTTTCAGGGTAATCCCCTTTATCAAGCTACGAAACAACATTTAAACAACAGTAAAACAGTAAAAAACTAAAAATGAGATGGAAAGCTAAACTACTTATTTGTTGTTGGTTGAGCTGTGTTTTTTTCCTGTCCTGTGCTTGGAAGAATGTTGTTGGCATGACCAACAATTTAAACTTAACAGACTGTCAATTTAAACTTAACAGACTGTCAATTTAAACTTAACAGACTCTCAACTTAAACTTAACAGACTCTCAATTTAAACTTAACAGACTCTCAACTTAAACTTAACAGACTCTCATTCTCAATTTAAACTTAACAGACTCTCAATTTAAACTTAACACAGATTCCCAGTTTACAATTAACGTGCACTGTCACCACTCTCATCTTCGCCATCATCATTACTATCATCATTACTTACCATGTCCATGTTTCCATTGCTGCTCATGTCCATGACAGCTGTCATGATCTCCGGAGCGTAGTTTGTTCCATAGTAAACCAGCTGACCCAAGGGGGACTCCAGCGAGTAGGTAGCTGCACAGAGCAGAATGCATCACGTTACTTGTCACACCCAAGAGTCTCTTTGATTCAACATACAAACACTGACAAAGATTAACGTCTACAAATAATAATAATAATGAAAATTTGTAAAGCGCCTACCCTGAAGCTCAAAGCACTGAACAAGCATAATATAACACACATAATGTACAGCGAGATGGAAAATGTTATTTTTAAAAAAAGAGCAAAAACAACAACACATTATGTAGACATAAACAGGGGTTCAAGCATAACTACACAAAAGATGCGCGCATGCGTGCATACACACACGCACACACACACACATCACACACACACACACACCACACACACAACACACACACACACACACACACACACACACACACACACACACACGAGACAATGAAGCAACCCTACCTTGACCCAAGGTAGTTTTCATTCAGCATGTCCAGGACAGGTTCCCAGCTGCGTGAGTGATTCAGCACAAGGTCTGTCAAGGTATCCTTCACTGAAAACAGTTCTGCCCATGAGGAGGCTGTGATATTGCCCATCTGTTCCAGGTTGTACATCATGAGCTGAATCTCTTTCCACAGTGTCATGAAGTTCGCTGAACCCTCTGTCACACTGCCGGTGAACAAAGATGCCAGCCTTGTGATAGTCTGGTTCAGCTGGAAGGGGAAAAAAAGACCCAGACAAAAAGTGAGAAACTGAGCTTGCCTATTACAGCATTAGTGTAAAACTAACACTGTAACAGTGACACAATCTTCAAAACACTGAAGGTCATACAGTCAAGGAGAAGTGTCTGACGTTTTACAGAAAACTGAAAAGACCTAAATCCTCATTCAAGCAAAGAAATTGAAGAATGACCAAAGGCAAAGCCAAAGGCTAGCAATGGGGGAGAGTATGCTAGTAGCATACTCTCCCCCAAGGAAACCAAGGAGGCTAATTTATTTAGAATATATATATACATAATATTGATGCCAAGAATGTCTTGGGCACACAGGCCTAAACTAAAATAATGGGCTTTTGCAGCAGACTACATATGTTTTGTTGTTGTTGTTGTTTTGCTTTTTGTTTTTAAAGCACTGTGGTTGATCAAAAGTATTCAAAATGGCCGTGGTTACTTAAACGAAGAGGAGGAAGCAAAGCACTTGAAGAAAGAAAGAAATCTGTAAAAAGTCTTGGCTGTAGATCTATCAGACGTACTTCAGACACAGCTAGATCTACAAACCACCATATCAATTGTCTCTAACTTTCGATTTTGTTCGGCTGACAGAAACGTTTTCACCCCGCAGTTTACATCTGCTATATTAACTCATGGTTCTAGTGAGAGAAGACAGAGGAAATGGTTGCAACAGTTCTCACCCATCATGCCTGTGTTTTTTGTTTGTTCAGACCAGAGGCAACAAGACAAAGTGCCACCGCTTTTTTTCTTTTTTCTTTTTAAACTAGTAAAGGGAGATAAATCTAATGACTTTGAAGTCACAGAGCCTATTTTTGAGCAGAGGTAAAGTTGCCTTGGTCGTGACCGAAGTTATTCGGTTTTTGTTCTCTGAGTTCGTAACTGAGTAGTCGGCAATCCGACAAAACATAAATGAGTTTCTCGTTTCATTATTTAATCTAACTTGCATTGCCTTGGTCTTGTTTCTGGTATTGTTTCTCATTTTTGCTTAACGTTGTTCGATGCTCTTGTTCCGACTCGCGGCTGAGGCTGTTTCTGTTTTGTTTTTTGTTTCTTTTCTTTTTTTCTTTCACTTTCAGCCTTTTTGTTGTTGCCAAGTTGTTGTTGTTGTTTCTCCACTGCTTATGCTACCCTAAGATTTAAGGGCGGTTTGTTTGTTGTTGTTGTTGTTGTTGTTGTTGCCGGTTGTTTCAGTTTTGGGGGGAAGGGGGTTTACGATTTCAGTGGCGTCTTGTTTCAGTGGTGTCAAAGTTTTTATTTTTAAATTATTATTATTATTATTATTATTATTATTATTATTATTTGAGTGTTAGTCATTTCAGTGTATCCATCACTAGCGGTTCGGCACACCGGACTGCCCCTTGCTGAAAAAAATCGCCCTAACTGTTGTTATCTCAGTCACTGGTGTTCATATAGTGTCGATATGTCATCCATAACTGCGGGTCTCACTGAGTCAAACT
>OY757541.1:4488265-4490765 GCA_963584105.1 Alviniconcha strummeri
TTTCAATCACGAGTCCGGTGCTCTAACCACTGAGCTATCCCCGCCCCCATGCGTAAGTAATGCGAGTGGTCTGGCGTTACAGTGAGTGGGCCACATCATGTCACTGGCGGAAGCTGCCACATCATGTCACTGGCGGAAGCTGCCACATCATGTCACTGGCGGAAGCTGCCACATCATGTCACTGGCGGAAGCTGCCACATCATGTCACTGGCGGAAGCTGCCACGAGTATCATTTTTGTCGCGACAAACACGTCTTTTGTCGCCACAGAAACTTTGGTAGCTACAAAAATAATACTTGTGGCGGCTCCCGCCACTGATAACATATCCCGCCACATCGGGATGGCTCAGTGGTTAGATCGCCAGACTCGTGATGGAAAGGTCGCGGGTTCGAATCCCTGCTGGAGCGGCGGGAGAATTTTCTTCTCCAGGGTCGACTTTCTGTGCTGACTCTTATTTCGGTATCCGTTCCACTCCCCGTGTTACCGCAGTAGCACGTGAAAGATCCCGGTCATTCTGCCAAACGTGCAGGTGGCAGGTTACAGCTAAACACGCATACACCTTGCGTATGTGGCTTTGCATGAAGTGACATGGAGCATGGTTGTATGGTGTACATAGGATTTGCGCCGAGACGGCTGCAGTTTCATGTGGCACCAGCCATGCCAGCGCTGTAAGTACACCACTTCGGTGGATGTTCAAAAAACGCGCTATAAAGCTAGTCACCCATGCAGAACCACATGCAAGCGCAGTGAGTCTGCTCAAGAGAGCGGAGAATAGCGCTGTATAAGCGATCATCAATCAATCGATCCGAGGGTAGGTAGGACCAGTCAAAGTAACTCGAACTATCCTCACCTTGCAACCCTTTGCACAGAATTTGAGGCGGTTACAGCCTCATAAAGGAAAGGACCGAACAGACTGAAGCGTATATCAGAGCTCAGGAGCTGTGTGTAAGTCGAGGTGGCCGTCCCGTCTCTAATAAGCCTACGGTTTCTGTGGACGTAAAGCAACATTGAACTGAACAGAAGCGTATAATTATGTCATCAGCGGAGACCACAGGAGACAAATTTTCCGGCTCTGGAAGATTCGGTACAAAACGTTTGCACAGTTTGTTTGAGTTGCACAGCTTAGTGTGCTGAAAGATTCAGTCACTGGTAACAAAAACGTGTCACAAATTGTGGCCTACAGCGGCAGTACCTGTGTTTGAGTTAGTTCATGTTATGAATGTGGGAGTTGACAACCAAGAGGGTCCTCGGCCATCGTTATCGTAACATGGAAACACTCGCAGGCACAGACAATGACCAAACAGCAATGCTTGCACAGCTAAGCACCAGAACATGAACTTACGCGTCAGAAAAAGCGTCAAATGGTCGCTTTTCAGTCCACGTGAGTGGCCGCTTAGCATGCCTCGGTTCCCAAGGGTGGGTGGGCCGTAACGGGGTATGTGTTTGACCAGCACACCCTTTTGTCAACCTTAGCTTACTAACCGTCGAGTAAACCCGACAGTGACCCGTGTTTGCCGACACTGGGCCGTCCTGCGAAGGGCTCGGGACTTAATATAAACTCAGAGGACCTGTCTACGGAAACTGTTCCGGAGTGAGCCGGTTTGGCCTAGCGGTAAGTCGTTAGGCTGGTAAGCGGAAGGACCTCGGTTCAGTACCGCTTCGGCTCTCCTTTCTCTTCAAAAAGGTTGTGGTTTGTGGACACTGTCTTGTGACTTTGTCCATCACTTCCTACTGAAACATTAAAATGGCTCTCATCGATGCCCATCTTAATGCAGAAGTCATTGTGGTGGTGACAGTGTAGCGACAGGTATATAATCTCCCTCTCCCCCCACCTCCATACCCCCCTTCTCCCCGTCCCTAATAAGCCGTACGGTTTCTGTGGACGTTAAGCAATATGTTTACTTACTTACGGAAACTTGGGGCTGGGTGGAACGAGGGACCAGAGGCTCCACATTTGCTGTAGTATCTCTGGAGGGACCTACGATTAGTACTCGGAGTAGTCGTGGTCATCAAAAGCTGTGTACATTCCTTGCCGGTAGTGGAAGTGTTTGAGTACTGATTTTCTTGAACAAGAAGGGCGGGGTCGGTAAGACGTAACTGGAGTGAGTAAGTAAGTCAGTAAATTGGTGTTTTACGCCCAGTCATCTAGTGCGGTTATATCATCAGGGTGACGTCACTGGAGAGACTGCCGTGACGAAAGATATGACTGAGAATAACGGGAACAAAGAAGTTATCTACGATGCTGACAGAAAAAAGAGTGATGTAACAGCAACAGCACGGGAAAGGCAACAACTGAAACAACCCCCCCCCTTCCCCTGCCCCCCTCCCCCCCCCACACACACACGGAAGAAAGTAACAGATTTTAAAAATAATTAAATGACTAAAAACAACAACACAAATCAAATCCTCCTCCATACCAGGATGCAGCTCTGGTGGAGTTTATACACCTTGTATTTACTTGCATGCAGGTGGGAATTAGCGCAGGCTACGCAGGCCTTTAC
>OY757541.1:4503265-4509412 GCA_963584105.1 Alviniconcha strummeri
CGAAGAAGAAGAAGAAGAAGAAGAAGAAAAAGAAGAAGAAGAAGAAGAAGAAGAAGAACAACAACAACAACAACAACAACAACAACAACAACAACAACAACAACAACAACAACAACAACAAGAATTACAGTCCTGGAAGACGGATCTGAGTGGTATGCGTAAATTTACAGCAAATCCAAACCAGTTCGAGAGAAACTCGGCTACTTGCCTTTTCAAGCAGCCATACAGAAAAGCTAGCACACACAGTCATGTACCAGCATACCATGCACACAGTCCTACGAAATGACAGTGCAAATACACGTACAGATGCTGAACATAGCATAGGAGCTACCCCTGTGAGTGGTGTAAGTGTTTATGAACAGCCATCGCAAAGACAGGTGTTATCAAGGGTTTCAAGGTTTTATTGAGCTTTTTGACCCTGGGGGCTGGAAAGCTAAGTTACATTCGCACAAGACATTCCTTATGAACAAGTACATGGGTACTACTAATAAATAACTACCCCACTTTATACATGACAAAAATAAATGCTCAGACACAAATCGAAGTTGTTATAAATATATAAGGCTAAGGCGCAAAAATTAAATATTTCTTTTTTCGTTGTGTTTCGCTGTTGGCTTAATCAAAATAACTCAAAAATACAACGAATAAATTTAGCAAGCTTAACATTCTTAGATTTTGAAGTCATATTCATGAGGCTACAGAAGTGGAGCACGTTGGGATAATGTGTATGATATTCATCGACATACTTAGTACGGTTTATCTAGGCATGCGAGGTATTTCCCAATGCTTAAGAGTACACGCAATACGAGTAACCAGTACAGAAACACTGCGCAATAGGAAAGCGCACGCGCATCCGCGTTTCGTTCTGCTGGGTCATGAAAACCTATAACACGTTCAGGGTGTAGCCCCACGGGTATATATATATTATACATTTGTTGAAGGAGTTATAACAAGCTTTCTGAGAGCCGGTTTGGCCTAGCGGTAAGGCGTTAAGCCCGTTCTTAATTGGGCAAATGTTTCTTCGCGAACCTAGTTGGAAGTATTCGGCGAAGATAGTTGGTTCTTAACTGGGCCGACTTTTCTTCGTGAACCTAGTTGGAAGTATTCGTCGAAGCTATATTCGGGGTCCAAAAACCTTTGCTCAACATGTTCTGGGAACATTCGCCCTATTGGACGATCATTGCCTCTGATTGGCTGAGAGCAGAGCTCTCCTGTGAATGGAGAAAAAACAAAAATAAAAATGGATGACGGTGTCGCTAGGTTCTTCACTCGCTTCGGAGGGAATTTGTTGACTTGTGGAAGGCGCAGTCTCGGAGACCCAGAATGAGATAGTAGTTAGTTGAGTTACCCTGTGAGGGATGATTAAAGTATACTGACTTGACTTTAGCCTACATTTTCGATCATGCTGTCTGCTGCGCGTCTGCCGCAAGTCCGGGCCGAAGCTTGCATCTCATTACAAGCCAGTTGAGAATGAAGTAAAGTTTGGACTGTCCGAACCATATTCGGCGAACTAAATGTTCAATTAAGAAACGAATCATAGTTCGCCGAAGTGTCCGAAGTATGTTCGGGCGAACAAACAGTCGCCCAGTTAAGAACGGGCTTTAGGCTGGTAAGCGGAAGGACCTCGGTTCGATACTGCTTCGGCTCTTCTTTCTCTTCAAAAAGGTTGTGGTTTGTGGACACTGTCTTGTGACTTTGTCCATCACTTCCTACTGAAACATTAAAATGGCTCTCATCTTAATGCAGAAGTCATTCTGGTGGTGACAGTGTATCGATAGGTATATAATCTCCCTCTCCCCCCACCTCCATACCCCTTCCCCCCCTTCTCCCCGTCCCTAATAAGCCGTAGAGGTTCTGCGCACGTTAAGCACCATGTATACTTACTTACTAACTTGCTTTCTTGATATCATATTTCCGCGGATTTTTGCTCCAAAGCAGAGAAGAATAAAACATATTGTGTACGACGACGGGGGGTGGGGTGGCGGGGGGGGGGGTGGTGTTGTATTCCTCGTATTAGTATTGTTATCATATAGTTGTACCTATATCATTTTAAGGGCAAGTATGAATGTGCTTTATATGTGAGTAGCTTAGAATTTACTATATATATATATAATATACGGATTTGCGCCATACAAATAACATTTTGGTTCATTGATCTTCGGATAAAATCATTACCGTCAGGTTTCTATGGTAACATGAAGATCAACGGTAAGATACACGTTCTGTTGAAGATGTTCAAAGTAACTCCCCCATATATATATAGTTCCGAGGGCTGAGTGAGTGCTGAGTATTTTTCAGCAAGCCTTTTTTTTTGCGAAAACATCGAATGGAGCCAAACCAGAGAAGTAAGAGAGACACACAGAGAGACACAGAGAGAGAGAGAGAGAGAGACACACACACACACACACACACACACACACACACACACACACACACACACACACACACACACACACACACACACACTTCTCTCTCTCTCTCTCTCTCTCTCTCTCTCTCTCTCTCTCTCTCTCTCTCTCTCTCTCTCTGTGTTGAGGGTTAACGTCCACGGAAACCTGAAACGGTTTATTATGGACGGGGAGAGCGGTGGGGATCGGATATCTATGTAATGTTCTTCCCAAGGGCACTCGGACCAGCAAAGGCAAGCAAGACACCACCACTAGGATAGATTTAAGGTGGTGTGGAGCCAGCAAGTGCAAAGCAACTGATATGCTTCACAACTTGTTCTTTCAGCAGTTGTGGGGAACAGCGTCACAAAGACAGTGTCCCCCGAACCAGCTTGACTTTTCAGAACAACTGAAGCAAGAAGATCACTGAACTCACTTCGTGACAGCCCAGCTCCACCTCCCTGTTCACACGGCTCCAGGGATCTGCGACTTAATATTATATATTACTAATCGCTTTTATATAGCGCTATTCTCCGCTCTCGAGCAGACTCACTGCGCTCGCATGTGATTCTACATGAGTGAATAGTTTTTATAGCGCGTTTTTGAATATCCACCGAAGTGGTGTACTTACAGCGCTGGCATGGCTGGTGCCACAAGAATCTGCTGCCAGAGAGAGTCAGTCTCGGCGCGTTCTGTGTACACCATACAACCATGCACCATGTCACTTCATGCAAAGCCACATACGCAAGGTGTATGCGTGTTTAGCTGTAACCTGCCACCTGCGCTTTTGGCAGAATGACCGGGGTCTTTTACGTGCTACTGCGGTAACACGGGGTGGAACGGATACCGAAATAAGAGTCAGCACAGAAAGTTGACCCTGGAGAAGAAAATTCTCCCGCCGCTCCAGCAGGGATTCGAACCCGCGACCTTTCAATCACGAGTCCGGCGCTCTAACCACTGAGCTATCCCCGCTCCCCGGGGATATGACTGAATGCTGGGGTTTAACGTCCACAGAAGCCACATACGGATTATTAAGAACGGGGGGTTGGGGGGGGGGGAGTGGAGAGGGGAAGGGGTCGGTTACCCATGGAATACTCGTCCCAAACGCTCCGACCTTGTGAGCCGGTTTGGCCTAGCGGTAAGTAAGACCTCGGTTGGAATTCGAATCGGCTCTCCTTTTTCTTAAAAATATGTGGTCTGTGGACACTGTCTTGTGACTTTGTCCCTCACATTTAATGAAACATTAAAATGGCTCTCATCACTGCCCATCTTAATGCAGGAGTCATTCTGGTGGTGACAGAGTAGCGATAAGTATATATATATACATATATTCTTCCCTCTACCCCCACTTACATGCCCCCTTCCCCCATCCCCAGCCCTTCTCCCCGTCCCTAATACGCCTTATGGTTTCTGTGGACGTTAAACACCATGTTTACTTACTAACTTGCCCCGACCAGCAGAAAGAAGCAAAACCGCCACCACCAGAACAACAAATATTAAGCTGGTGGGGAGCCAGACGGTGCAAAACAACATACGTACTTTGCAACTTGTTCTTTCAACAGCTGTGGGTACGAAGTCCCAAAGACAGTGCCCACAGTCTTTAATATATCAAGCGCGGCTGTCTTTCAACTCTGCGCTTAGGCCTTGGTGTTGTCACCATTCTCATAACCTTTTGCACGCTTCGCTGGGTACGACGACAACAAGCTTTGTGACGGAAAGTTGGCTTTCGTCTTGACCTCGCTTCCGAACACAACAAGGGGAAGACAACTTAAGACCGAAGAGCCCCTTGACACAGATACTCACGACACTGGCACTGAAACGCTTTTGACAGTCTGTGGAAGCAGTCACTGTTTCCGTGTTTCTTTACGATACATACGCGTACATTCATGCTCTGTGTGTGTGTGTGTGTGTGTGTGTGTGTGTGTGTGTGTGTGTGTGTGTGTGTGTGTGTGTGTGTGTGTGTGTGTGTGTGTGTGTGCAGTGTTGTGTGTGTCAGTGTGTGTGTGGGGGGGGGGGAGGGGAGTCACTGAAGTGGTGTACTTACAGCACTGGCATGGCTGGTGCCACATGAAACTGCAGCTGTGTCGGCGCAAGTCCTGTGTACACCATACAACCATGCACCATGTCACTTCATGCAAAGCCACATACGTAAGGTGTATACGTGTTTAGCTGTAACCTACCGTCTGCACTTTTGGCAGAATGACCGGGATCTTTTACGGGCTACTGCGGTAACACGGGGGTGGAACGGATACTGAAATAATCCGGCATGGTAGTTTACGTCCACAGAAACCGTATGGCTTAACAGGGACGGGGAAAGGATGAAAGAATTAGAGTCCAGACCCACCTCCCTGTTCACACAGATTCTGGGCTCTGCTCACAGTCTTCTTCTTTCATGATGCTTTACGTCCACAGAAACCGTAGGGCTTATTAGGGACGGAAGGAGAATGGGACACAGAATGACAGCCTAGGCCCACTTCCTGCTGACACAGCTCCCGCTCTACGGTTCACGTCCACAGAAATCGTATGGTTTATAAAGGACTGGTCCAGTATGGTTTATATGTCAGCCGATTTGGCCTGCTCTACGATCCACGTCCACAGAAATCGTATGGTTTATAAAGGACTGGTCCAGTATGGTTTCTATGTCAGCCGGTTTGGCCTGCTCTACGATCCACGTCCACAGAAATCGTATGGTTTATAAAGGACTGGTCCAGTATGGTTTATATGTCAGCCGGTTTGGCCTAGCGGTAAGGCGTTAGGCTGGTAAGCAGAGGGACTTCGGTTCGAATCTGCTTCGGCTGTCCTTTCTCTTCAAAAGTTGTGGTCTGTGGACACTGTCTTGTGACTCTGTCCTTCACAATTATGAAACATTAAAATGGCTTTCATCGCTGCCCACCTCCATACCCCCTTCACCCCTTCTCCCCGTCCCTAATATGCCTCATGGTTTCTGTGGACGTTAAGCACCATGTTTACTTACTTATGGTTTATCAGGACGGGGGCAGGAAGGCGGGTTGGGGGGGGGGGGGGGTAGAAAACGAGACCCATGTCCACCGCTGTGTTCTCACAGTTCCTGATTTCTACCGGTTTACCTCGGTCGTGACCACGGATATAGATTTCAGATCGTGTCAACGCGGCCTGCGTGATGTCTGTGGTGTCAGGAACAGTGAAGGACAAAGACAGATGGAAGTCATACATCCATGTCTAGTAGATATATATGTCAAGTGCAGAGGGAGAGACAGACAGACAGACAGACAGACAGACAGAGACAGAAACAGAGAGCGACAGAGACAAGAGAGGGAGAGAAAAAAAAAACTTTTACAAAGATTGTAGTTGAGACAGACAGACAGACAGAGAACTCGAAAAAATTTTATTACAAGGATGAGAGAGAGAGAGAGAGAGAGAGAGAGAGAGAGAGAGAGAGAGAGAGAGAGAGAGAGAGAGAGAGAGAGGAGAGAGAGAGAGAGACACACACACACACACACACACACACACACACACACACACACACACACACACACACACACACACACACACACACACTCACACACACACACACACACACACACACACACACACACACACACACACACACAGAGCTGAGAGAAAGAGACAGATGAGAGAGCGACGAGAAGATTACTTATATTTCGAGGGTAATAAATAAGCCAGGTATGTGTTCTTACATCCATCGCTCGCCCAAACTGACTAGGGGCTATACCAGCCCTAATTATGCATGCATACATATTTCTGTGTAACGGCTCACCGT
>OY757541.1:4514612-4522112 GCA_963584105.1 Alviniconcha strummeri
AGATGACCGTCACAATGGGCAAGGTTAATCAACGAACATGTTCAGCAAGGAGATGTTAGAACCACGCGTAGTGTCAAATATCTCCCCTAAACCGCAACCGAGAAATTACAGCAAGTCATCATTTGTACTTTTGGAATATCGCTGTGACCTTCAGAGCTTGCGACAATAAACAAAAATTGGTGCGTGATCTTTCAGCTGATGATGATGATGACGAAGTGATGCTTAATGTCTTCAGATGTCAGTTGACATATTAGGGACAAGTTGTGACCAATGCCGAAGCATGGTTCAATAATTCTTTACGTCCACGAAAACCAGAAGGCTCGTTAGGACGGACAGCCCAGGACGGCCACCTCGACTCTCACACAGCTCCTGAACTATGATCTTTCAGCTTCAGACATCTCTCTTACATAGCCTCCGAGAAAAGGCCAACGGTCACGACCAGCTCCACAATAATGATAATAATCATGAGGATTGTAACGCTTCTATTCCATACAAACAAGACATTTCAAGGCGAGGGGGAAGAAAGACAACTCAGTGAACATAAAGATTTACACACGAGAAGAAGGAAAACAAAGCAACGAGAAAACACATTTTTCAGTTTTACCTTTCATGCGTTGTTGTGACCTTGAAATCAGATTAGTGTAAACAAAACTGATATGAATGAATGATGCTTATTTGTGGTCACTGACATACAAAATCTGAAATACATGGCGTTTGTATAGCAACCTACCAAACTGTAACATTACGGATTTTATCTACTACGGATGACAGGCAGAAAACACGCACTGATCATTGCATACACCAGCTGCCTTTGCGTCAGTCTGTCACCAAATTTCCTAACAGTACTAGTACTAAGACTGTGGAAGCAACATAGCATTGAAGAACGCACGTAATCATTAGGAACGTACCGTACGGCCCGGATAAAGATTAAGTTCCGTCTACATAGTTCAATCATAGTTCAGGAGCTGTGTGAGAGTCGAGGTGGCCGTCCTGGGCTGTCCGTCCTAACCAGCCTTCTGGTTTCCGTGGAAGTAAAGCTGTATTGAACCATGCTTCGGCATTGGTCTCAGCTTGTCCCTAATATGTCAACTGACATCTGAGGACATTAAGCAACACTACTTACCTACATAGTTCAAACGCTTTTGGTTTTACTTGTACTGGCGTCAGCATTGTTGGCTGTTATAAAAGAAAGCAGCGTGATTAAATCTGAGTTGCTTATGTGATTACAGACTAGCTGTTATTTGAGCACCAACGTGAAAGCTGCAGAATGAACTGAAAAATACAAACCGTTATAAAGCCTCGTTTTTATCCTCGGCTCTGTCACAGAGCTCAGGAGCTGTGTGAAATTCGAGGTGGCCGTCCTGGGCTCCCGGCCCTAATAAACCTCCGGTTTCTGTGGACGTAATGCAACACTTAAACCGGCTCTTTCATTAACACTATGTGCGCATGCGTCAGGACGTCTACTGAGGATAATAATTTTCCAAGAGGGATGTGGGATGTGTGTACCCAATGATTTTATTTAATCTGAGAGTTTTTTAATGTTTGGATTGTCAGAGATAACATTATTCCAGGTAATATGGGGTTTGCTAGGTATTAGCAGTACATCAATGCTTTAGCGTATGTCGACTGAGAGACAGGGGTGTATATCTAAGAGTGTGTATGTGCGTGTGTCTGAGGATTTTGAATTATTGAGATATATGCATTTCAGTTCTTCGTTGTGCGTTAATGTATAAGATCGAACGACAGCTTTAATTTCCAGCTGGGTTGAATAAAGTATATTGTTGTTACTGACATTTTTAGAGACCTTTACGATCTGAGAGTTTTCAGAGTCCTTTCTGCATCCTTTACGATCTGATAGTTTTCAGAGACCTTTCTGCAGCCTATACGATCTGACAGTTTTCAGAGACCTTTCTGCAACCTTTACGATCTGATAGTTTTCAGAGACCTTTCTGCAGTCTTTACGATCTGATAGTTTTCAGAGACCTTTCTGCAACCTTTACGATCTGACAGTTTTCAGAGACCTTTCTGCAACCTTTACGATCTGATAGTTTTCAGAGACCTTTCTGCAACCTTTACGATCTGATAGTTTTCAGAGACCTTTCTGCAGCCTTTACGATCTCAACCGCCAGCTTGACAATAGAGGTGGCAGCAATCACCCATGTCCTCCGCTGGACTGCCTCAAGATACGACAGTCAGACCACATATATCACCATCCTCACAGGTCTGAGTGAGCTTGTTACGAAAGTGAAAATTGGAATGGAAGCCCAGACTGGCATGTGTCAATGTCTCACATCCACCTTTCTTTTTCTTTCATCCTTCGGAAACTCCTGTGGACATACTGCCCTGGACATGCTGGTTGAAATGAAATGACCGAGCAGACTGGCGTGAAAAGCAACCACTACAAGTGGTTTTCGTCTCGAAAGTTCTGAAGTGTCGACTACTGCCTGTGGGCACAAAGCAAATAGCATCACACCATCGATCGCCTGGAGGAAAGAGGCGTGGAAAGAGGAAGCGCTCGACTATTTTCCTTGAAAGGACGAGAGAGGGCCACACACTCCGAGCATCGCTTTCCGGCGTAAGCGACGTGGGTGTTATAAAAGAAACGCCTAGATATATTTTGAGTTGCAGAGGCCATTCTGGTGGTGATGGTGGTGAAGTGATGCTTAATGTCCTCAGATGTCAGTTGACATATTAGGGACAAGTTGTGACCAATGTCGAAGCATGGTTCAATAATTCTTTACGTCCACAGAAACCAGAAGGTTCGTTAGGACGGACAGCTCAGGACGGCCACCTCGACTCTCACACAGCTCCTGAACTATGACAGTGGTGGTGACAGTGTAGCGATAGGTATATAATCTCCCTCTCCCCCACCTCCTTACCCCCTTCCCCCCTTCTACCCGTCCCTAATAAGCCTTATGGTTTCTGTGGATGTTAAGCACCATGTGAATGTTTTTCCTTTTTTTTTTTTTTTTTCTTTTTTCTTAGCTCCTCCACCGAGTTGTTGCTGAGTGTTGCTTTACGTCCACAGAAACCGTAGGCTTATTAGGGACGGGAGCCCAGGACGGCCACCTCGACTTTCACACAGCTCCTGAGCTCTGACTCCACCGAGGCGATCGCCTGGAGAATTATAACCGTCATGGTTGACTGGGCATCAAACATCCAGTATCTATCTTCTCATCGCGCAAGACGTAAAGCATCCACAGGCAACTGAAAATCGCAGTGCGTGCGTGCGTGCGTGCGTGCGTGTGTGTGTAGCGCGTGGCCCGGCAGTGTTTGTTTTTCCTGTATAATACTTTATGTAAATTTCGTAGGACCGTGCTCTACATGTGTATAGAATATTATATTTAGGTTAATATGTATCATGTGAGCGTTGATGAGCGCATGATAAATGTACATTATTATTATTATTTTACCGAGAGCCAGAGAGAAACGGGTTGGGGGGGGGGGGGGGTCGATATATTTTACCGCTCCTAAAGCCCGTTCTTAACTGGGCGAATGTTTGTTCGCCGGAACAAACTTCGGACACTTCGACGAACTATGATTCGTCTCTTAATTGAACTTTTAGTTCGCCGAATATGGTTCGGACAGTCCAAACTTTACTTCATTCTCAACTGGCTTGTAATGAGATGCAAGCTTCGGCCCGAACTTGCGGCAGACGCGCAGCAGACAGCATGATCGAAAATGTAGGCTAAAGTCAAGTCAGGTCAAGTGAATATACTTTAATCATCCCTCACAGGGTAATTCAACTAACTACTATCTCATTCTGTGTCTCCGAGACAAGGCTGCGCTTTCCACAAGTCAACAAATAAACAAATTCCTTCCGAAGCGAGTGAAAAACCTAGCGACACCATTTTGTTTCTTCTTCATTCACAGGAGAGCTCTGCTCTCAGCCAATCAGAGGCAATGATTGTCCAATAGGGCGAATGTTCCCAGAATATGTTGAGCGAAGGTTTTTGGACCCCGAATATAGCTTCGACGAATACTTCCAACTAGGTTCGCGAAGAAAAGTTGGCCCAAATAAGAACCAACTAGCTTCGCCGAATACTTCCAACTAGGTACGCGAAGAAACATTCGCCCAATTAAGAACGGGCTTTAGGGTGGGTTGTATTTTAGTGCTACTTGCGGTGGGTTGTATTTTAGTGCTGCTTGGGGTGGGTTGCATTTTAGTGCTACTTGGGGTGGGTTGTATTTTAGTGCTACTTGGGGTGGGTTGTATTTTACCGCTACTTGGGGTGGGTTGTATTTTACCGCTACTTGGGGTGGGTTGTATTTTATCGCTACTTGGGGTGGGTTGTATTTTAGCGCTACTTGGGGTGGGTTGTATTTTAGTGCTACTTGGGGTGGGTTGTATTTTAGTGCTACTTGGGATGGGCTGTATTTTACCGCTGCTTGGGGAGGAGGGCATTTTACCGCCTCTAAACTGTTGGCTACTGAGCTATTTTACGCGTCAAGAACAGTGTAATGTAGAAAGAGATGTAAAAAAAAATAATCCTCTGTTTTCTGCTACTTCGTGCACGTACTGTGTCACTGTTCCTGTGTTCGCGTTTCCAATTTTATAATACCCATTTTAGGTTGGTTGAATGTTGCTTTACGTCCACAGAAACAATAGGCTTATTAGGGACGGGAGCCCAGGACGGCCACCTCGACTTTCACACAGCTCCTGAGCCCTGACCCTTTTCATAATAAAATTCGCATTTTATAAGACTATTAAACAGGCTGACTTAATGCACTCATTCTGACGGCGACCTGGACAAAGGTCAATCGAGAAACCGCGGCAATTTGAAAAACGACGAACTAGGAAACAGTGAATCTTTCCCGTCCCCTGGAAATAATGAATGTTGGAAAAAGATTTGACAAGAGCTATGGCCGAGTGTAAAATAAACAGCACAGGCGGGGGGACAACTCAGCAACAACCGCAGTTACCCCACTAAAGGGTCTTTCGTAAAGAGAATCAGGGTTGACCGCGGTTATCTCACACAATCTGTGGCTTGTTTGGGTGGACCTGTCGCGGTCGTCTTTCCCATTTTATCACAACCTTTGCGAAGATCGACTCGGTAATCCTGCTGTACTGATAATGGTAGCGGTACCCACTGTGGTCATCTGCCCTTCACTCCATCGCGCCACGTTATCAGATACGTCCGTCGTCTGGCCCACTTTTGACCTGACGAGGTCCAGCCTGCTCAGGGTCAGCTGTGACGGTCGGCTGTACCCTGAATGGCGGGACTGGGAAGGTCTGATTAGCTAAGCAGACTTACTGGCAGCTACCGAAACATACACAAGGTCAGCTGTGACGGTCGGCTGTACCCTGAATGGCGGGACTGGGAAGGTCTGATTAGCAAAGCAGACTTACTGGCAGCTACTGGAACATACGCAAACATGCTTTGAACTTGCCATGGCTTAAACGAGGGTGGGTTTAAAAATCAGTTACCATTTTTAAATCACGCCATCGATCGCTTGGAGAAGAGGCGTGCAAAGAGGAAGCGCTCAACAATCTTCCTTGAAAGGACGAAAGAGGGCCATCGTCAATCGGACGGACATTGGAACCGTGTCAAAGGCAGCTTTGGGGAAACTTCTGAGAGACGGGGTGGAGCGCGTATGGGCTTTTCCGTGCGCATAGATACCATCTTGAACAGAACTGAACTAAACGAGGGAAAGCTGGATAACTCTAGGTGCTCTGCAACAAAGGGTAGCCTACCTTAATTTTTACTTACATTAGTTAGTTTGTCAAGTTTTTGGATTTTAAAGTCCCGTCAACAACATGGGATTACCTCATGACTAATCACACATTCAAAGTTTATTTACATCGGTTCAGAAACACAGTTCACTAACTCACAAGTAAAATGACCAATCACAGTTCTGGACACAACACAGTCAACAGCAACTGCAACCGAGTCAAAAACGGAACAGGGCATACCTGAATATAATTTACACTTTACCTAACTGCAAGTAACGGGCAACGTTGAAAACCGCAAACAATATACACTGCTTGGACTCAAAGCAGGCGAGAAAATTGATATTATTTTTTTTAAATCACGCATGTCTGTTTGACTGTTTCGTGGACGTATCATTTCACTTTTGTTTGGCTTTGTTATTAAGACCCGTGGTGGTAACTTACTCATTTGCTGACACACTGACTTCACAGTTAGCATACTTGTACCCCCTCCCCCCCCCCCCCACCTTCCTGAGAGATCAGCCACCTACCCTACCCCTCCGGACCCACCCCCGACCTCCACCCCCATTTCCCTTTCTTCGATCCCTCTGTCTCATCAGAGTGTAGGGTGAACCGTACGTGGTATTTATGTTTGTGCCTGTTGCTGTTTGTTTCGGTCTGTCTTAAATAATAACACTCCGAGGCTAGCATGTTAATGTGTGTATTTGTGGGTTTATATGTTGAACCAGTCTCGAGATCAAAGGACTATGTCCGGTCTTGAATTAAAAAAAATTGGTTCTGTCTTCTGCCTGTGCACACCTGTGTCGCCGAATGTGCCTGAAATGTAGGGTATATATGCCACTGGGGGGTGGGGCGAGGGGTGGGAGGTGGGGGCATCCTTTCTATATCAGAGTTCAGGAGCTGTGTGAGAGTCGAGGTGGCCGTCTTGGGCTTTCCGTCCTAATGAGCCTTACGGTTTCTGTGGACGTAAAGCAACATTGAGCCATGCTTGTGCGTTGGTCACAATTTGTCCCTAATATGTCAACTGACATCCGAGGACATAAAGCTCTACTTCACTACCACCTCCTTTCTGTGTCAGAGCTCAGGAGCTGTGTGAAAGTCGAGGTGGACGTCCTGGGCTCCGGTCCCTAATAAACCTACGGTTACTGTGGACGTAATGCAACACTCAACCACCCAACCAACTTTTCTTTGAGGATGTACCTCTGGTAGAGTTTATGTACCTTGTATTTACACGCATGCCGAGTGAGAGTTACCGTAAGCGACCCCGGTCTTTATTATTGTACTTGTGTTACTTATTTCGAGCGCTAATTAACTCCCTTGTGTGTTGATTCAGTCTGTCTCAGTGCCACATGCTAAGACATACCTTTACTGGTAGATGTGCCGCTTATTTTTTCCTCTCCTTATACAGCTACTGATATATTGATTAGTCATTGCTGTTTGCTGTATGTTCGTAATATTTTTTACTGATGTTCTGTGTTTAGTGTGTTGTCTGTTGAAAATTAAGGAAGAAGAAAACAGCTTGTACTTGTTCAGTACTACAGTACGATGTCATTGTCAAGTGACGCAGACCTCAGGAGCTGTGTGAAAGTCGAGGTGGCCGTCCTGGGCTCCCGTCCCTAATAAGCATGTGGTTTCTGTGGACGTAAAGCAACACTCTAGCAAGAAACCAAATGACACCAGGTTGTACAAGGAGCCTGGCACACTCATGTGTCAAGTCCTCTCATACACACATTCATGTTAACCAGACATTCTTCCTAATCAGAACGCTCACCACTGTCATAAAATGAAACAAGAGAACTGTTTTCCTAGGCACGCCCAGCAGATAGTGA
>OY757541.1:4527112-4589612 GCA_963584105.1 Alviniconcha strummeri
TCGCGGTGAATGCATCGCTATATTTAGCCTCTCCCCGGCTGTGCAAACAATGTGAGCCGGTTTGGGCTAGCGGTAAGGCGTTAGGCTGGTAAGCGGAAGGACCTCGGTTCGATACCGCTTCGGCTCTCCTTTCTCTTCAGAAAAGGTTGTGGTTCGTGGACACTGTCTTGTGACTTTGTCCATCACTTCCTACTGAAACATTAAAATGGCTCTCATCGCTGCCCATCTTAATGCAGAAGTCATTCTGGTGGTGACAGTGTAGCGATAGGTATATAATCTCCCTCTCCCCCCCACCTCCATGCCACCTCTCCCCCCCCCCCCTTCTCCCCGTCCCTAATAAGCCTTATGGTTTCTGTGGACGTTAAGCACCATGTTTACTGTGCAAACCCCTCAGCAGCTTTCAGTGTGGGTACTTGGGTACTGCCTTTGTCACTGTTCCATACAACGACTGAAACACTACGTTTCCTAGCACACACTGTTGTTCTGCACTCGCGGGTTTCCAAACACCTGAGCATTTGTTCTGGTGCTGGTTGGTCATCTTTTTGGAGTGTCCGAAAACGTTCGCTAGGGGGCGGGGATAGCTCAGTGGTTAGAGCGCCGGACTCGTGATTGAAAGGTCGCGGGTTCGAATCCCTGCTGGAACGGCGGGAGAATTTTCTTCTCCAGGGTCGACTTTCTGTGCTGACTCTTATTTCGGTATCCGTTCCACCCCCGTGTTACCACAGTAGCACGTAAAAGATCCCGGTCATTCTGCCAAAAGTGCAGGTGGCAGGTTACAGCTAAACACGCATACACCTTACGTATGTGGCTTTTACTGAACCGTGCTTCGGCATTGGTCACAACTTGTCCCTAATATGTCAAATGACATCTGAGGACATTAAGCATCAACTCATCATCAAAACGTTCGGAGCGACTGACCATTTTGTGGGTGGGTGGGTGTGGGTGGCTGATCACGAAGATATTATTCACAGCCAGGGCCGTAAATATTACACACTGCACAGGCCAACTGTTCTGTTGTTAATGTATTGTTATGTATGGAATACATTTTGTTTAGACCAAAATACTTGTCACAAGAAGCAAGTTTTTCGTTTGAGCAGAAGACATGACCCAGCGGTGAGATTTTCACGCTTTACTGAACAGGAATACAAGAAAGAGCTCTTTTTTTATTTGCATACCTGTCACCTCTGTATTATACTTGACATTCATAGTCATTCATTTGCATACCTGTCACCTCTGTATTATACTTGACATTCATAGTCATTCATTTGCATACCTGTCACCTCTGTATTATACTTGACATTCATAGTCATTCATTTGCATACCTGTCACCTCTGTATTATACTTGACATTCATAGTCATTCATTTGCATACCTGTCACCTCTGTATTATACTTGACATTCATAGTCATTCATTTGCATACCTGTCACCTCTGTATTATACTTAACATTCATAGTCATTCATTTGCATACCTGTCACCTCTGTATTATACTTGACATTCATAGTCATTCATTTGCATACCTGTCACCTCTGTATTATACTTGACATTCATAGTCATTCATTTGCATACCTGTCACCTCTGTATTATACTTGACATTCATAGTCATTGATTGACGCAGTTTCCGGCTAAAACTTTACACCGTGATATGTATGTTTCTTCGCACATTCAGAATTCTAAATGAGACAATGTGAGTTGTGCAACAACAACAACAAAAACAAACAAACTATACGAGTAGTAGTAATATTTTTGGACCATTCGTATTGCGCCAAAAGTATGCTTGTCGTGACAAAACATTTTTCGAAACAAAATTATGTTTGTCGTGAAAAAGCAAACTTAATTTTGTCGCAAAAAAAAAAAACGTCACGATAAACATGATTTTGTTGCGGCAAGCATACTTTTGTCGCAACAAAAGACGTGTTTTGTGTTGTCGCTTGTCGCGACAAAAATGATACTTGTGGCAGTTCCTGCCAACAATAGTTTTCCGCCCAACAAACAAACGATTCTACCAATTGAAATTCTACCGGCTGAGCTATGTATACATGGCGACGTAAACTCAGGTGCATGTGGCTGCTGTGACAGCATCAAAGCGGTTCAGTGAACGCCTGTGGCAAATTAGCCAACGGTCAGTGGAAACGAGTGTTCCCGAGAGTGTGGTTGGATGGGTTATGGACCATTGACCCAGTATGCCGTTCTGTTATCCAGTTAAGGTAACTTGTGTTTGCCGAGGTGTGAGCGGGTATGCGCTGGTTTGGCGGCTGGTAGGCAGAACCCCCGGTTCCATTCCGCTTCGGTTCTCCTCTACCTTCAGAAGTTGTGGTCTGTGGACACTGTCTTCAGAACTCAGGAAAAGGATGAAAATCGAGATGGACGTCTTGGAATCCTCCGTCACTAACAGTCCTAAGGTCTCTGTGGACGTAAAGCAACATTAAACTTGATTTTGAACACTGTCTTCAGAGCTCAGGAGCTGTGTGAAAGTCGAGGTTGCCGTCCTGGGCTTCCCGTCCCTAATAGTCCGTATGGTCTCCATGGATGTAAAGCAACATTGAACATGAACTCAGACCTTCAGAGCTCAGGAGTTGTGTGAAAGTCGAGGTGGCCGTCCTGGGCTCCCCGTCCCTAATAGTCCGTACGGTCTCTGTGCGCAAAGCAGCACTGAAGAAGAACATAGTCTTACGACTTTGCCCCTCACAGTTAATGAAACGTTAAAATGGCTCTCATTGCTGCCCATCTCCGTGCTTGTTAATAATAGTAATGAATACTTCTAGCGCCAAACCCGCACAGGCCCTAAGCGCTTACACCTTCTTTACAAATACATATTGTCAAAATTCGACGCATACAACATGAATGCACACACACACGCACGCACACACACACGCACGCACACACACACAGACTCGCACACGCACGCACGCGCGCGCGCGCGCGCGCGCACACACACACACACACACACACACACACACACACACACACACACACACACACACACACACACACACACACACACACTCACACCAGTCAGGGCAATCAGGGCAATGAGACTGAAGAAATGATTCTTAAAAAGATAAAGGTTTTCAAGGAAGATTTAAAAGAGCTGACAGAGGTAGAATGGCGGACAGAAACATGGAGCTGGTTCCAGATAAATGGAGCCTGGTAAGAGAAAGAGCGCTGACCACAGGACTTCGCTCGGAAGGATGGTATTCTGAACACTCGGGTGTCTGTAGAAGAGCGGATGTTGCTGTCATCATTATGACAGTGCTCGAAAGTGGACCACAACCTTAAGACTGAGAAGGCCTAGCAGCTGGCATCGAAACACAGATACAGCATGAAATGTAACAGATGAATTAACAATAACAGCTCAGGTCACACGCTTCGGGATGGTGTACCACAGGTGCAGAAAAGAATTAGGTTCTGTCAGCTGAGAACTAAACCCATAGCTATAATAATAATTAATATTTTGTCTGCGCCTCTCCTCAAATGAATGCAAGGCGCTGTCACTCAAAATAAATTCGATTAAAACTATCCCTGTTCTCTCTCTCTCTCTCTCTCTCTCTCTCTCTCTCTCTCTCTCTCTCTCTCTCTCTCTCTCTCTCTCTCTCTCTAGTTCACTATGCAACTTTAAAATAAATTGGCGTAAGTTCCTACATTGCACTATCCTAGGCCTGTATTTGTATGATTTTAATGTAATAAAACACAACGTCTGTATATGCAGTTTTGATACACATCAGTGTGGATCAGTCTCCGTCAGGTTAAATTGCCTGTAACATTCAGTTAGCTAGTTGTGCCTGTTGTCAGTTGTACAGCTAGTATCGATGTTACTACCGTTTCGTAATAAAGTTGTGTGAGTTTTGAAAGTGCCGTTAATAATCTTTATGTGTGTTGTCCATGTAGCTTAGCAAGGACAGATCGTAAAAATAAGCTATTGTCTAAAATCTCAATCCTTGAGTAATAAAGTTCTGAGTTCTCTCTCTCTCTCTCTCTCTCTCTCTCTCTCTCTCTCTCTCTCTCTCTCTCTCTCTCTCTCTCTCTCACACACACACACACACACACACACACACACACACACACACACACACACACACACACACACACACACACACACACACACACACACACACACACACAGCGCATACACATACAAATTTGGCTTAGGTGTTCAGAAGTACAGAAGAAAGGTGTTACTGCTTAAAGAGATGCGATTATGGAAGAGACTTAAAAGTGGACGAAGGACAAGAATGCTCACACTATGAAGCAGTTTGTTCCAGAGTCAAGAGCCTTGAAAGCAAAAAGATCTTACAGTCCTTATGGTCCCTGTGAACGTAAGGCAACATTAAAATGATCTTCCTTCAGAGCTCAGGAGCTCGAGGTGGCCGTCCTGGGCTCTCCTCCCCGTCCCTAATAGTCCTGTGATCGAAAAGCAACTGAAAAAGATCTTCCTTGGAAGGAGTAGAGAAAGGGCCATCGTTAATCAGACGCACATTGAAACTGTGAACGAAAAGCATTGAAACGGTTTCAAAGGCAACGTTGTGGAAACCTCTGACGGTCGGAGACGATGGAGTGAGCATGGGCTGTTCCGGGCGCTTTTTTTGAACTGATACGGGTGAACTGCGTAGCAGGAGTCAGTGTCAACAGGTCTGAGAGGCGTGGCACGCGGGGGTCGCGCGGTGAAGTGTTGGTTGGGGGTGGAGGGAGGGAGGAAGCAGGGGATCGACTGAACTGCGGGCTATAGCGGCTTGCTAGCGTCAAAAGACAAAATTACTGATTACGTGCACATAATTACTATTATCTGTACATAATTACTATTATCTGCACATAATTACAATTATATGTGCAGACTTACTATTATCTGCACATAATTACAATTATCTGCACGTAATGACGCATTATCTACACGTTTTTACTAATTTGTCTCCACATAATTACAAGTATGTACTTTTTGCGCAAGCACCCGTCATGTGCACATAATTAGTAATTTTGTGCTTTTGACGCATTTAACCCATTAGGACCAAGCGTCAAGAAACATATTTATTCATATGTAGAGATGATTAGTAATTATGTTGAAATAACCCTTTCGGTTTACTAGCGTCAGAAGCACAACAGTACTCATTATCAGTTGCTGAAAACGCATGCGCGAACAGGCAGTCTGATTTCGCACGAATGATTTTCTTCGACTCGATTAGCTGCACTGACAGAGCCATAGACCTATATATATATATATAAATATATAGGTCCATGGACAGAGCCTTCCAGGAGCCAGAGACGCTCTCCAACTGATTTTTCTAACTGAAACTGGTCCCTAAAGTTCTCCTCGGGGTCATCCTGGATTTTTCTGTGCACTGAATTCAGTAGCAAATTCACCGCGTCAAAAACTGCTGGATGTCGTCGGCGACTGCCATGATCGCTACAAAAAGAAAGGGAAGTGCTGACAAGCCCGCACATGCGCACTTACGCCGTTTCAAGTGATTATGTACTTTCGACGCAAGTAAGCCGTTGGAAGCAGCACCAAAGCCACACAATTACTATTATGTGCACATATTACTAATTATGTTAAGATAATGACTACTTAATATGTGCTTTTGACGCAAGTAAGCGGTTAACTGAGTCAAAAGACAATCAGTATTAGCAATTATGTTACGTATTTCGAGCGCTGTATTAAATCCCTTGTGTGTAGTAATTGTGTGCAGATATTTAGTAATTATGTGTACATAATTGTAATTATGAGCAAATAATTAGTAATTTTGACTTTTGACACTAGTAAGCCACCATAGTGAGCACCACTTTTGATCGTCTGAAGAGAAAGGAGAGCTACCGGCGGATAACTGACGATGACAGGCTGTGACCTGCCACTCCCGTGCGCCAGTGTTGACTATAATCGTATAGTGATTCCCACGCACCTTTTCCGGGACAGCCGGTTTGGCCTAGCGGTAAGGCGTTACTCGGGTAAGCGGAAGGACCTCGGTTTGATACCGCTTCGGCTCTCCTTTCTCTTCAAAAGTTGTGGTTTGTGGACACTGTCTGGTGACTTTGTCCCTCACAATTAATGAAACATTAAAACAGCTCTCATCACTGCCCATCTTAATGCAGGTCATTCTGGTGGTGACAGTGTAGCGATAGGTATATAACCTCCCTCTTCCCCCGCCTCCATACCCCCTCTTCTCCCCGTCCCTAATAAAGCTTTGTGGTTTCTGTGGACGTTAAGCACCATGTTTACTTACTTACCTTTTCCGTTGATCACTCCCTTCACTAAAGGCGGGAAGGGCACGGCGAACGCATAGGACCGAAGACACTCCACTTACTGTGGTGTCTCTGACAGGACTTTGTTTGTTAGGGTCCCGGACAGGACTTGGTCCGCTAGACTTAACCTTCCCCTTCCTCTCCGGCACAAACTTGTGCTTCGGCTCTCCTTTCTCTTCAAAAGTTGTGGTCTGTGGACACTGTCTTGTACCTTTGTCCGTCATAATTATGAAACTCTCATCGCTGCCCATCTTCATGCAGGTCATTCTGATGGTGACAGTGTAGCGATAGGTATATAATCTGCCCCCCCCCCCCCTCCCCAAGTCATAGTTCAGGAGCTGTGTGAGAGTCGAGGTGGCCGTCCTAACGAGCCTTCTGGTTTCCGTGGACGTAAAGAATTATTGAACCATGCTTCGGCATTGGTCACAACTTGTTCCTAATATGTCAATTGACATCTGAGGACATTAAGCATCACTTCATCATCATCATCCCCCCCCCCCCCCTCCTAAGCCTCATGGTTTCTGTGGACGTTAAGCACCATGTTTACTTACTTATTTACGACACAAACCCTTTCTTGACTCATCTTCCCCTTCCTCTCCGACACAAACCCTCTCTCGACTCCTTTAAATCAATCCTAAAGTTTTCTTTCCAAAAACTTTAAACCTGCCATGTTTTCCGTTCTCTGCTGCTGTCTTCATCCGTCTCTTCCTCAGTCTCAAGTCTCTGTTTGCTGCCAGTTTCCGTTTTAAGTTGTGTAAATTAAGCTTTGTATTGATTGATTGATTGATTGATGATCGCTTATATAGCGCTATTTTCCGCTCTCTTGAGCAGACTCACTGCGCTCGCATGTGGCTCTAGCTTTATAGCGCCTTTTTTTGATTAACCACTGAAGTGGTGTACTTGAACCGGTGGCATGGCTGGTGCCACGTGAAACTGCAGCCGTCTCGGCGCAAGTCCTGTGTACACCATACAACATGTCACTTTATGCAAAGCCACATACGTGGCACCTTGTGAACACGCAAGGTTTTGTGTGGAAGTTTTTTATGCGCTATATATAAAATTTTATTCATACGTAAGGTGTATGCGTGTTTAGCTGTAACCTGCCACCTGCATTTTTGGCAGAATGACCAGGATCTTTTACGTGCTACTGCGGTAACACGGGGTGGAACGGATACCGAAATAAGTCAGCATAGAAAGTTGACCCTGGAGAAGAACATTCTCCTGCCGCTCCAGCAAGGATTCGAACCCGCGACCATTCAGTCACGAGTCCGGCGCCCTAACCACTGAGTTATCCCCGCCAGTATGTATAGTCAGTACGCTCGTGTGTGCTGGTGCCTCTGTGTGTGTTCGTGTATGCGCTTAGAATATTCTCTACGGACAAGATTTTGCGCTTTGAATAGTTTTATTTTAGTTATTATTATTATTATTATTATTACTTGTGTAACGTTGGTGAGCCGGTTTGGCCGAGCGGTAAGGCGTTAGGTTGGTAAACAAAAAGACCTCGGTTCGATTTCGCCGTCTCTCTCTCGAGAGGCAATGGTAGGGACCCATGGTGTGTTTCATTTTTGAGGGTTGCGAAACGAGGGACTTTAGTGCTCAGTGGAGCCCCGCCAGCCCAAACAGGCTTGCCGCCTGAAATGCGGGGTGGAGGAAGGCGTGGGCTGTCTTTGTATTCACGACACTGTTTGCTTGGTCCCTCACTGACTGCCAAGGCTGCATGGAGGCCAAAGCAACGAAGGTAAGAACACGAGTGATCAGCCGTTCTACCCGACTGCTTCTGGCCGCGGAGGACTCGTTTTGCCGTCTTTGGTCTAGTCTTCTGCGGTCACACCAAGCTTCACCTCCAGTCAACGGGTTCAACGGGTCGAGTGCCGAACCATTCATGGCGTTGACACACAGAAAGACGGAGACTCTTCTTGACTTCAGTATAAGATCGAGCCTGTCGTGGCCACCCTTGTCCCTAATATGTCAGCCTGACATCTGAGGTCCCCCCATCATCAGTGGTCATTCAGTGAAAGTGATCTGGGAGAACTATTTCTTTCAAATGTTTATCAGACTAGCAGATTCAAAAGCTCAAGAAAAACAAACTCCACTAAAATAACGAACTCGCTGAACCGTATTTACTGATTAATTTATTCATCGACTCAGTTTCATTTATTTTGGACTTTTGAGTCGGATTCATCAAACAGTTCAGCTTGTATCCGTCACACTGTAAAGAACTCGGCTGTAAGGAACACTACCGAGAAAGGCAGTAGGCCTGACACACGCCAAAAATTAAAGTCATTAGGGGAGACAGGGGCAGATGGCAGTTTGACCTAACACACATCAAATGCATTAGGGGAGACTGGGGTAGATGGCAGTTGACCTAACACACATCAAAGGCATTAGGGGAGACCGGGGCAGTTCGAAACGTGGCACTGGCGAGGCCTCCGGTACGAATGTCCCTGGGTTTCGCAACTTTCGAAAGGTGTGTGTGTTGAACTTTTATTTTGCCTATCTTAGTCTTAGACATAGGACTATATTTTACAGTGGAACATTACTCATATTTATGGTGTGTGTGTGTGTGTGTGTGTGTGTGTGTGTGTGTGTGTGTGTGTGTGTGTGTGTGTGTGTGTGTGTATGTGTGTGTGTGTGTGCGTGCGTGCGCGCTCGTGCAGGTGTGTGTATGTGCGTTGTTTTGTTAGTGCAAATGGGTTGCTAGTTGATGTATGTCAGTGTTGTTGTTTCTTATGTTCGTATGCTTACCGCTTTCGAGACACTTTCCTTGCTGTAAAACTTGGTGAATAAACAATCTGAATCTGAAATCAACGGGTTAGGAAATAGAGGCAGACGTCGTAAGTAGTCCATACGGCTCTAGGCCCTCCGCTACCCACACTACCGCCGGACGCATAATTACCGACACATGGCTGTCGTGGCCATGGACTGTCGCGGTTTTATCTACCGTGGTAAAAAAAAAAAAAAAATCCACCAAAAAAATCAGTCAAGAGACGCAGTCCCTCGGTTGACTGTCTTCTTCATTCAAGGCCCATGTGTTGTGAAATAGCCCATGCCTTGGCGGTTCAGGTCACAGTGTCACTCGCCAAAACTAACAGAGCGATGCGTCCTGTGACTGGACCAAAGTAAGTAAACATAGTGCTTAACGTCCACAGAGACTGGACCAAAGAAAAGAAGCGTGAGTCACAGAGCGCAGGAGCTGTGTGAAAGTCGAGGTGGCCGTCCTCTGTCTTAATAGTCCTCATGGTCTTTGTGCACGTGAAGCACTACTGAACTTGACCGTGAAGGAGTCAACACTGTTCAACAGTAACCAACAGAATTAAGGGATTCAAAATGCGGACATTACCGATTCAGTTTACTCTGTACATTACTCGTCACTAGTTTGCTCGCTTCTTCTTCCAAGTACATGCACAATCCACAACTATTTGACCAGTATTGACGTTCGGGGGAGTTGTGACGAGAAAAGTATCAAATACTGAATAAACTTAGGAGAGTGTATGTGTGCGTGTGCGCGCGTATGTCAATGTGCATCTGCCTGATGTAACCGCACAGGTTGACTGGGCGTAAAACACCAGTTTACTTACTTGCTGTCTGTGTGCTGGAAGTGACGAGAAAGACGTCGAATGAAATGTAGTGTATTTCCTCATAAATATAACCAAGTAAGGTCTCATCATTCTCTTAGCGGGTGGTCCAGAAAAAAATGACACTGCTTAAAAGTTTGTATATTCAGAGAAATTATTCTTTTCTTTTCATTTTCAGGTGAGTCATAGAGTGTAGCTCCAAGATTCACCTGACATCATGATAGACACTGAGAAACAGTTTTCAGTTCAGGAGCTGACCAGAATCCTTTAACCTTGCAACAAAATCAGTCCTTGTCCAGGGCCAATTTCGTAGCCAACCTGAACGGTTATATCCGTGAGAATACGGTCACGTAGTCCATGTCACAGTTCAGTGGATTATAGAAACATACAGTGCTGATATTGATGTGCGGCTATGACCCAAACGATTCAATGTAGAACTGGTGTTTACGGAAAACTGTTCCATAATAAAGTTCTGGTTTGGTCAGAAGCAAACGTACTGTGAAAGCTGTGTATGCACAGAAAACACACACGCACGCATGCTTTCACACACACATACACACATGTGTGCGTAAGTTCCAGGACAAGACTCTGCATTAATTTTGTATGCATGTATTTAGTAATGAAGTAAAATCTTACCTTGCTACCTACTTGCCTCCCCGCCCCCCCCCCCCCAACAACTCAAAAAAAAAACCCACCACCATTGACAAACAAGCAAAAGCAACAAAACTATCACTGGCAGGAGCTGCCACAAGTACCATTTTTCCCGCAAAAAAACACACATGCATTTTCATGATAAAACAGTTCTTTCTGTTGCGACAAAAAACACACATGCATTTTCATGATAAAACAGTTCTTTCTGTTGCGACAAAAAACACACATGCATTTTCATGATAAAACAGTTCTTTCTGTTGCGACAAAAAAAAAACATGCATTTTCATGATAAAACAGTTCTTTATGTTGCGACAAAAAAAAAAACATGCATTTTCATGATAAAACAGTTCTTTCTGTTGCGACAAAAAACACACATGCATTTTCATGATAAAACAGTTCTTTCTGTTGCGACAAAAAAAAAACATGCATTTTCATGATAAAACAGTTCTTTCTGTTGCGACAAAACACACACATGCATTTTCATGATAAAACAGTTCTTTCTGTTGCGACAAAAATTTGTCACGACAAGCATACTTTTGTTGCAACAAACGATGTGTTTTGTCGCAGCAAACGCGTGTTTGTAGTGACAAAAGAGTGAGATTGTCGTGACAAAACCTTTGTCATGACAAACACATCTTTGTCATGACAAATTTTTTGTTGCCGCTCCTACCGATTACACAAATCAGCACAACAAAGTAGAGCAAAAAATACATTCCCTGAGATTTTGAAGTCACAACATAGGTTACATTTTCAATCGCTTTTTTGATTTGTTTGTTGCATTTTCTTGTGTGTGTGTGAGTGTGTGTGTGTGTGTGTGTGTGTGTGTGTGTGTGTGTGTGTGTGTGTGTGTGTGTGTGTGTGTGTGTGTGTTTTGTTTTTTAAGTTACCCAGCAAAGTGCTTGCCCAAATTCTGGCATAAAATGCCAATACTCTTCAGAAAATGAGTGCAATATTTTGATACATGTAGTTTACAAGTTGCATAGTAAATGGATTTTAACATCGTGTCAACTGTGAAGGGTCATCCTGGGACAATCAGTGTCATAATAAAACATGCATTTCAAAACTCTTCTCATACATAAACTTTCTCAAGTCAAATCCTCTCATACATCAACTCTTTCTCAAGTCAAACCCCTCATACATAAACTCTTTCTCAAGTCAACTCTTTCTCAAGTCAAATCCTCTCAAACATAAACTCTTTCTCAAGTCAAATCCTCTCATACACAGACTCTTTCTCAAGTCAAATCCTCTCATACATAAACTCTTTCTCAAGTCAAATCTACAAAATCACTCCAGTTCCATTCCATACACAAATATAACACAAAATATAAATACACAAATATCAAATGCAAGTTTTTCAAGAGTTAGTCCATTGTTATACTCAATACTTCCCCTGCTAAAAAAGTGCATATGGCTAGGACATGCTGTATCAAGCATTTCCTCCAACTGATCATTATCGGATAAAAGAAAAATTAAAACAAGGAATTGACAGAAGCAATACCAAACTTCTTCTTTTTTAAATATAATTATAAATGCATTATGGTAAATATCAGTGCCTACGGTAGCAAGATGAACACATCCTACCATCTCCTTAAATGCTCGACAAGAGTCATATAAAGAAGCTGATCAAGGCTGACAGTGTGAAACTACACTGCAGCATTGTGAATTCATTCTTATGAGGATGTGAAGAGTTCTACAGCATAGAGATATTAGATACTAAACAAATAATTAAAAACAAATCAATTGATTCATCAAATGTGCATTTGTAAGACAAATGTGTTTGCCCTCTGGCACTGCCATTTCCTCTGCTGTTACACTGGGCTTGCAAACTGTATATAGCATACTGGTGTGTGCAGGTGGCCATGTGCATGTCTGAATCTGTGTGTGCTTAGCATGGTCCTGCTGGACAAGGTTTTGTGCAATGCAAATATTTTACTTCTTAATACTGTCATCATTACAGCAGCTGAAGAATGTGAACTATATATATAAACTTACACATTCTATTTTTATCATCACTTCATCAATCTTTAATGCAATTTCATTTTTCAGAGGCCTTTTCTTATAGTTCATGGATCTTGACATGGCTCTTGTCAATATAGTGTCACCAATTCCTCCTGTGAAATGGAATTTTCTCAGTTTTCATCAATATATATTTTTTATTTTTTTTATTGTGCATATCAGGCTCAGGTGTAAGCCCTTTTTTTACTCTGTTACATCACATTGTATAATCTCTATCCCAAGCACTTTTTGCTCTTTTACATCACATTGCATAATCTCTATGTGAAACAGCTGCCCCACCCCAATGCTTCAAAGTATGCAACTAAAGAAACAAATATTATCTGAGACAATAAAATTATGACGTTAATAATGCTTAAATGCAAAATCAGCCAAGGGAATTAATCACACACACCTGACACCAGAAGCTGAGTAAGGGACACAACCACACAGACCAGATTTGCCATGGCTGTAACCTTACATTCTCTCCCTTATAATTTATTTCTTGCGCGCCAAGTGGGTTGTCACTGGCGAGTTAGGTCTCCCTTTTTGCATGTCTCACATCAACTGAGTCAGTCGTGTTCTAGCAGGCAATAGAAAATGACCCCTCAAACAGTTACACACCAACAACAACAAAATTAAGACCACATAATTTTTTTAAATATATTTTTTGCTTGAGCTCAAGAGTTTTGAAGTGAATCTTATCTGAACCATCCCAGAGTTAGGACTCCCTTTTTTTCTTTCTTTTTTAAAGCCACAATCAGAAGTAGACATATCATCTCCTTTAAGCAAAGACAAAGATCACAGAAAGGTTGTTTATGCCAAGTTCAACAAAGATTTACACCTGTGTCATCCAACAAGAAATTTAATTTAAAAAACAACAAAAAAACAACAACATATATTTAATATACATTTAAATTTCACCTGTCAAGTTTCAGGACTGCTTGACCATCCACTCAACAGCCATGTCACAGTTTGTTGTCATGCAGAGATCAAACAAGTTACATCATTATCAAGCAAAGTTCCAGAAAGCATCAATACATTTTCACTCTAGCAGCTCCTACTAAAATCTGACACTACCACCGGCCCAACAAACATAAAAAATGCATTCCTGGTAATAAAGAAAGCAAATGGTGGAGCAATAACAAAACGACATGTAATTATTATCCAGCACTGCAGCAGGCAACCATCCCCACCACTTGATTTTTTTTTTTTTTTTAAATCACCCATTCCCTGCATTTCACACACTGCACTGTATCCATTAACACATAATCTGTATATATATATTATGCTCATACTTGAAATAAATATCCCCCTTTCCCCATGATATTACTCTACATTGTATTACACAGCATACAGTGCCATGCACACCCACAGCTACAGAAGTACTACAACAATGAGAAAAACAAAGTTGGATACAGAGGGAGAGAGAATACCTGATACACATTTTACAATGCAGTAGATCACATCCAAAGAAATCAGTAGGCCATCCCCAGACATCAGCTCAATAATAAATATCATAAATCCCCAAACAAAAACAGCGCAGTTCTTTGACTCACTCTGCAACCAAAATGTCTGCTAACCTGGTGGGTCGTATGCGTAAAAAATGAGGTGATGTGGTTGGCCAATCAGGAAGCTAGTTTGCTGGCACTGTTATAGCTGGGTCTAAAGAACGTGGAACTAGATCTACACAGCATATGTTGGTCCATGAAGTGTATGTGGAGCTCATGGACTCTCCACGTTGTCTACCCAATTTAGCCACAGCTTAACACAAACTGTTTCCACAGTTTCACTGCTCTGCCGCTCACCAAGGTGATGAGGGCCATGTTTAAACACTTGCATATTTAAACAGCACTGGTTTCTATGAAGATCTGAGCTGATTACTGTCTGTTCACTACCTAGCGTATTCAAATTGTGCTTGCTTTCACTCAGGCCACATCTCACCCACTTACACTGATGTTCCTTCATCCGTGGTTTCTCCAAGGCAGTAGCATTCCACAACACTGGAACTACCTGTCAAAGATGGAGACCTGTATCATATTCACACCTTATGAATTTGTAGGCTGAATATCAAAACCAGAACAATCAGAAGAAGAAGAAGAAACTCACACATAAAGACAGAAAAATCAGAAAGTACAAAGAGATATAGCAAATATTTTTTAGAAAAGCAAATGCAGAAATGCTTTTCAAGCTCTGTTCTTTCCCTAAACCAGAAAGATCAAGCAGGGCTGAAGACATATACTCACCAAGTCAAACAAAGAGAAACAAAGAAGCCTCCAGGCAAGACCAAACAAACGATCATGCATCTGATCGAAAAGTTATAAATTTGTTTTCTGTAATAATGGTTTCTCTCAATACAAAAAGCTTTTAGACCATCAGAGAACAAGACACAACGCAACACACGTAATGCTGGCTTTCCCAAGATTGCAAGTGACATGTACAAAAACCAAAAAGGTCTGTGCATGCCATTCAGCACTGATCTCTACCTTAAATTTTGTCATTACGAAAAAGCAAGTTGCAATGCTCACCCACATTCCAAGCTTCCATTTCTGACACCCTTCCTCCAAACTCTGCCATAAACTGGTTAAGATATTCAAGGGACACTACTTATCTCCAGGCATCTGTCTGCCCAAATCACTCATAAATCTCATTTCTGACACCCTTCCTTCAAACTCTGCCATAAACTGGTTAAGATATTCAAGGGACACTACTTATCTCCAGGCATCAGTCTGCCCAAATCACTCATAAATCTCATTTCTGACACCCTTCCTTCAAACTCTGCCATAAATTGGTTATGATATTCAAGGGACACTACTTATCTCCAGGCATCTGTCTACCCAAATCACTCATAAATCTCATTTCTGACACCCTTCCTCCAAACTCTGCCATAAATTGGTTATGATATTCAAGGGGCACTACTTATCTCCAGGCATTTGTCTACCCAAATCACTCATAAATCTCACGCTGTCTGAGCCCTCGGCAATATCCGCTTTTAGCCCAGTCAGTAAGCTATCCTCAAATGGTTTGAGGATGTGTGTGTGCTTGCGTATAGCACGGGCATAGCGCAGAATGAACTGATATGTGGATATGCCAACACAGTGCATACTTCAAGTTCATTCTGTGCACACACACACACACACACACACACACACACATGCGCTCACACACACACACATTCTCATACCATTTGAGGACTGCGAACCAACGGGGCTAAAAGCGGGCATTGCTGTGCCCTCCATAAAACTTGCAAAACATCTGGGTCCTAAGACTGCACAACCAACGCAGTGTCAAAACATGCACATAAACACTAGGCACATCTGCCCCACATGAAAACATAGCTCTGACCCCATTCAAACGGTCGTGATATTATTTGTGCTTTGGTAGGCGTTGAAAGTGGCTATTAAAGAACTGCCTGATTCAATGTAACTTGAGTTGTCTGCTACAAAAATACTGCCATTTGAGCACCAATGACAGGTGTTTTTAGTGTTTTTTGGTCTGCGTGTGTGTGTGTGTGTGTGTGTGTGCGTGCGTGCGTGCGTGCGTGTGTGTAACCTATGGTGTAACCAGATATGGCAGTACTTAGAGGAAAAACGCCATAAACTGACGCTTGAAGTTGGCTGCTCACCCTCAAACACTGCCTCCCCGTGAAGACATTCCACGACGTACTTACAGCTCTCCAAGCTTTCCAACCTGCAGGAACACAAATTTTCAGCAATTGTTTGGTGTACAACCCCCAGAATGAATCAGAAAAAGGCACAATGGCAGTTCATCAATGACTTGGTAACTCTGAGGTATTCCACAACAACTGAGTGTACATTCACAAGTTCTCAAACATGCTCTGTTATCTCTGACAAATTTCTTATGAGTAATGACAATTAATAGTAATTAACCACATTAACAATAATATTAATAATGACAAGAATGAACCAAATGCTAATGAACCTCTACAGAACATCCTTCTTCAATGTATGCTTTTGTCTACTAGCCACGATTACAATTTGCCTCTCACTGCCTCAATACCTCCACTCTTTTTCCTCCTCTGTCAGTCATAAAAATGCTAAGACTAGCACGAGGTACCATCTGTAAATATATATTCTTTATCAGTTTATGACACTCCAAATGAATATACTATTAAAGTATTATAGTTATCTAAAAATGACTGCTCCAAAAATAAAATAAAGTCTTATGTCAGAAAATAAAAAGTCTATAAACAAAAATATAACTCAATATTTTATAATACACTCACCTAAAGCGCCAGGCAGTTCCTCCTTTCTTGGACTTCTTTTCTGAGTCCATGATCTTGCCTAAAGCTTCAATGTGAGTCTTCAGCTCCCCACCACGGTTCTTTGGAACATTGTCCACATGCACCACCAGAGGTCCATCCAGTTTCCAGTTGGTGCGAGATTTGTTTTTTGTCGTGGCCTTGGACTTGGAGTCGGCAGCCTCACCTATTTCAGGAATTTCCCCTTTACTGCCAGTTGTGTTCAAGTCCTCTGAAACTTCTTTCTCACTCACACCGTCTTGGTCGTTTTTGCCATCCCCTGATACAGACATGGCTACAGTCATGTCTGCATCCTTCAAACCTATATTATCACTGAAGGAACCTGTTGCAGATGAGTTGGCTACACTAGAAACTGGATCTGATTCTTTCAGTCTTAAGACACTGTTACTGCTGGTCTTCTGTATATCTGTTGACTGTTTTGGCCTTGCATGCTTCAAGTCCGTTTCGCTTTTACTCACAGAAACCAGCGCGAGGGATTTTAGCGAGCTGTTCGCATCTGAACAGGAGGTGGAATTACCAGTACTATCCCCAGCTCCCTGGAACGCCCTCGCCGAGTCTGAGGCAGCTACGCAAGTCAAGGCATCAGAGTCACGTTGGGCAAAATCACTGAGAACAGTCTCCGCCAACTCATCCAATGATTTGGGGTCTGCTTCAACATCCTCAAATGCTCCCAATGGGTGCAGATCCTTTGAGTGATGTCTTGCGTTCACCTCCTGGACGTTTCCTTGCTTGTTTCTGAATCTGTGGTTAGGTCTTGAACTTGTGGCACCAGAGCTTGACAGGCTTGGGAAGTCTTGCTGAGATTCAACACTGAACATACGCTTGGCTGACCTGGCACGGAAGTGAGCGTCGACACTCCTCTCTGACAGTGACAATACTGAGTCATTGTCCGCTCGACTGTACAGTAGAGAAACAGGTTTCACAGGGGAGATGCAAACTGGAAGCTGCTCAGCTGATGTTTTATCCGCTGGATCTACCTGAAGAACATGCACACCGTACATCACATTTGGTGTAAAGCACAGACATAGCATCTAACTTACACTTAAAGTTAAAAGCAGCACCTAACAGTAATAAGGCACATCATATATTTACACGTGATGCAGTAAAAAGCTGAGATTTAATACAATATGAGAGTCCACTATGCCTACAAGTTGTACAGCATTCCTTCATTTTTGTTGCATGTCATGGGTCCAGTAGACTCGGTGTTGCATATCATAAAGCTTAACTTGTGCACACTAAAGCCCGTTCTTAATAATAATTGGACGAACATTTGTTCGCGAACATAGTTGGGAGTATTCAGCAAATATTGTTGGTTCTTAACTGGGCAAACTTTTGCTTCGCGAATATAGTTTGGAGTATTCGTCCAACTGCGATCATGCTGTTTGCTGCATGTCTGTCACAAGTTCAGGCCAAAGCTTGCATCTCGGTACAAGCCAGTCAAGAATGAAATAAAGTTCATCAAACTGTCCAAACCATGTTCAGTGAACTAAAAGTTCAATTAAGAAACGAATCATAGTTTGTTGAACTGTCCAAAGTAAGTTTGGCGAACAAACGTTCGCCCAGTTAAGAATGGGCTCAAAGCCATGAAAAACAGCTGTCCATCATATTGTCCTGTTTAACAATTATACACACCTTTAACTCCATGTGAGCTCAACCTTTTTTTTAAATTCTTATATGAAACACATACCCTTCATTTTGACATTGCTCTGACTTTGAAATGGGTCAAGGTCATCAACATTTTTATATTATAATTACTTAATATATAAGACAATTGTACGACCTTGACCTATTTATATTAATATATATTTTATGGCCTTCACACACACACACACGCGCACATACACACATATCTCCACACACAAAGGTACAGTTTTATGGAGTCATAATCATCCACATCCACAGTTTCAAAGATCTCTCTTAAACAATCTCACCTCAAAGTCAAGGTCAATGTAAAGGGGTCGTGTTACAGCTAACTCCATACTGGAAACTTCCTTTTTTAAGCCAAGGTCATGAAACAGTTTCCCTGTGATCATCTCCATGTAAGTAACAACCAAAAACATTTTGAACTTGACTGGATAACAACTTGCTGAGAAAATACAACTGGCATGGCAGTTTTACCAATCTGGTATTACTGTGTCAATGAAATTAGGTGAAGAATATCAAACTTCTGTGAACGTATAAAGTTCAGTAGAAGTTACACTAACACTAACAGTTGTGCAATGTTTGGAAGATTTTGCTTAAAAGGTTACAGCCTCAGAAGAAATGATGTTAAAGCTTTTGCCACCTACAGGTTAACAACACTCATTGTCAGAATATCATACTCATATCATTATTAATGTGAGTACAACAGGTCACCACTCATTGTCAGAATATCATACTCATATCATTATTAATGTGAGTACAACAGGTCACCTTCTCAGCTTGGAGGATGCTGGACTGCATCTCAAGCATTTTTCCTCTACCACAGCCGAGGACTGGATTCTGGGGGCCTCCATGACCAAGGCCTTGTGGCGCAAGATGCCACTGAAAAAACAGAACAAGCATATGATGCCATTACGGCATTAGTATAGATTACAGTCTGCACCCACATTACACGACAAACCAAAAAACAATAGAATAAAGGACCACACAAAACCGGGTTACATGGTTGTATGGTGTAAACAAAATATGCACCACCACAGCAGCTGTTTCAGTACACATGGCACTAGCCATTTAACATCGAAACAGCACTGGAAGTACACCACTTAGATGGCTATTCACAAACATGCCATAAAAGGCTAGTCTCTCATTTAGAATCACATGCGACAAGAGTGCAGTAACTCTTCTCAAGAGCATAGATTAGCACTACAAAAAAGCAACGATAACAAATAACTTTTAACCCTCTGACACATTCCATTTCACTGCATACTTAATTTGACAGAAACTAGTGTTTGACATCACTCACAGACTGCCGAAGAAATATTCTTAATGATAAATAAATTGTTACCAATATTATTGGTATTTCTGCATTGGCAGATGCCAAATCATGATCTTACATTGTTACAAGCTGTTGTGCTCTTACATAGTCTTACTCTTAGTCTTGCAATCATTTGATCCAGCAAAAATTGTGTGCAGTGTTGCAATTTGTGCTGGACGGCTAATAACACACAGTCACACACACACACACACAACCTGTTGCACTCTGCATGTCTGAAATAATTTCCCCTTCTTATAAATTTATACAAGTGACACTCTTATTTCAATGTCTTAAAAAAAAAATCCACGAGGCCCATCCCCCCCCCCCTCTTAATTACTTAAGTTTTATTAACAAAATGTAATGTCCAGGACAGATACTCCAACTCTGAGCCGTGGTTTCCGGCATTTGGCCCCCAAGCTCTGCAATACTGGTTATGCTATAGATTTTACTGGTGCTAAAATAGTAAAAGTACTAAAGCTGCAGTAAGTTTGTACAACTAGATTACGTAAATAACTCAGATTATATATATTATATCAGTTGTAATAACTGCTCAGTCAAAATGCTTATGCCAGCACAAATATTACAAAAATCATTCAGATCCTGATGAAACTACTTCACACCCAGAGCAGATGCTCCTAATCTTTGCACATCGCAAAAATGCGATGCTTCATCTTCACTGATGGCACTTCCAGTTGCACGTGATGTCAAGAGTAGACACTTAAGCCATGTGTGCGAACTGCTAACTTCTAGCCATCCGTTTGCAGAGCCTTGCGTTAAACATAAAGTTGCACATGAAAATCACAGAGATTGTTAAGCCTGTTCTTAATTGGGTGAACTGTTTGTTTGCCAAACATACTTTTGACAGTTTGACCAACTATAATTTGTTTCTTAACTGAACTTTTGTTTCACCAAACATGGTTCAGACAGTTCGCCGAACTATGTTTTGTTCTGAACTGGCTTATAAAATGAGATGCAAGCTTTGACCCGAACTTGCAGCAAAAGCGCAGCAGACAGCATGACTCCAGTTTGACAAATACTCCGAGCTATGTTTGCAAAGCAAATGTTCACCCAATTAAGAACATGCTTTATGCTTGTCAAGTATTATATAACTGAACAAAAGATGTGTCACAAAAAGAGTGAAAATGAACAGAGGGCATTATTCCCATTAACATTTATAACAATGTCAGACTTGGACCAGGCTGAGGATGATTCTAACAAACAGACAAGTGAAGAACTAAGTACTTCCTGTTTCAGTGTTTGATAGCGTAACTGTAAGTTATAACCATAACCAGCTCTGGCAAAGTGAAGCTGAAAACCAAGCCATAGAATGAGCAACATTTTAATAAACTTACATCCACAAAGCCAGGGTCTGCTACAGTGTAGCTCTCATCCTGGAACCTCTTGGGAAGTCTTGGCAGAACAATATCTGCCAGAGCTTTTCCTCTGCCATAGCAGCAGGTGGATGAGAGCTGGTCGGCGGGGCTCAGCTCAAACTGGCTTTCAAAGTGGCGCAGTGTTTCTAAGTCTAACTGTGTCTCCATGTCGCTTCCCTCCATTTCCCTGGTATTGTCCTGGGGATCACATTCCTGGCTGTTCTCCATGGCTGGCTCTTGCTGAGATTCACAACCTTTGGCCATTGCTGTTGGGCGGGGCTCTGAAAACAGGCTACTGTTCAATGAAGTAAAATAGTAAAATTTACATTACACCACAGTACGCTTACAAGGCCACTAGTACAGTGATCATGCTAGACATTTTTCAAACCTGACATGTCCGAGGCTGCGAGCGTGGTTCACGGAAACCGGTCTGATAATCATTGTAAGAGTGTACGGGTAACCGGTCAGATACAATCATACACGGCCGTCCATACTACTACTAGAGCTGCACTAGCAAGTTACAGATTTACACACATCTCCCTTCCCCGTCACAGTACTCACATACATACATGTACACACACACATGAACCTCTCTCATAGTCAGTGTCAGTCTCACGGTGTGTTGCGTTTCTATCTCATGTTATTTGAGAACCTGTCAAACAAAAGTTTATACGTTTCGACCGACTGATGACGCCCCCCTCCCCCCCAATATATGCTGATCTTATGGTAAAATACCGGTTAACGCAAACCTTGTCTGAAGACTGTTGAAAGCACCGCAGCACAGAGCCAGCGCGCGAGTAAGTTCCTTGAGGAGTTCGCTTGGAGTTAGTGTTCCTTATCAAGGGACGCTACTCTTAGTACTTTTAGGTGAGAAAGATGTCGACTCAAATGACTTTCCAGAGACGGGGCGCCGTCAAACCGCCAGAAAAAGGAAGCTTTCCTCTCGATCATGATGGTAAAACACCTTCTGAGTCGTTTCGTTGGTTGGACTTTAATGGCAGGTTGCTAGAAATGTTGTACTGACCTTGTTTTCTTGCTGTGCATGTGTGCGTTGTAGTGTCACAGAATCAGTTCCGATCTTGTTAATGTTAGTGTGTAACGGGCGTTACAAAATAATAGACACAGGTGTGCACAAGTGTAAAGAATCACAATATTGCTTTGATTGCATTGTCAGCTTTAGTATACAGAGAGAGGCTGGGAAACAGAGGGGTGTGTCTTAGCGGCATTTTTAACTGTTATCAATTATGATGCAATTGGTTTAACGATCAGCATAAGGTAGTGAAAATAAATAAGGCCAAAGTTGCGGTAGTGCAAAAACAAAGTATTTGGTGATATGTGCCACTTTGTTCAGCAAAACTGAGGTAGTATATTGTCATAGACTGCACCAGCAGGCATCTAGTCCACTCTTTCACAATTTTAGGCTTCTCCACCATTTGCAACCTAAGTAATTCAGATTTCATTCCTATTATTTTATTACTATTATTGAATTAATGTATGGATGAATTGTAGGGCTTAACTGAAAGTTAATGTCCACAGAGTTTACATACAGCCTATTCGGGATGGGGAAAAGGGGTAGATTATTTTGCAACATTCATAAATCATAACACACCAACTAGATCTAAACTGCTGATTCTGTTACAACTTACACACACACAGGAAGTACATCATTTCTAGCAACCTGCCATTGAAGTCCAACTAATGAAAAGAATAGCTATTCCCAAGCACTCCAACCCACAAAGACTGAAGAGACTGTCACTATGACCCTAGTGTTGGCCACTACAACAACAATAGATGCTATTGCTAAGGTGATGGTGACCTTGCCAGCACAAAGCAACTTGCGTGCTCCACGCAGAACAAAGTCACAAAGACAGTCTGGACAACCAGCTGTTGAAATCAGTTAACACAAATACCACCACCACCAGAGCCAGCTACACCCAAGGAGGCCTGGCTCTTAAACAGAAAGAAAAAGGAGAAAGCTGAACTTGGGCTGAAACAAGAATCCATTCCAACTCACCGTGAGAGCCCAGCTCCACCTCCCTGTTCAGACTGCTTCTGGGCTCTGTACATCATTGTCATTTATTACTGTATTGTATAGATCTGTCTGTTATGTTGCTTGAAAAGGGTGTCTTCACTGGAAATGTGCTCTTGCTTTGTTTGATAATAACATTGCGTGCGTGTGTGTGTGTGTGTGTGTGCATTGTTATTGTTAAGTATTTTCCTTGTATTTGAGTGGTTTTTAGCTCTGTGTTTCATTGAGTTGTTGATGTTTTATTGTTAATTGTATTGAATGTTTTTATGTAAATGATAGCCAGAAAGCAAATTTCTCTACACAGAGACAATAAAGTTGTAGTGACAAATTAAACATTTTTTTAAAACCATTTGTGTTTGGATCCAGCACAATGATACTATTGATTTTTGATACAAGACAGTTTACACTAAAAATTAATTTTGTTCTTATTTCCATCAACAGGGGAATGTAAGCAGTTTATGACCAAGTACATGCGCTGTCTGCGAGAGAACCAACAGGAGAACACCAAATGTCGAAAGGCATCAATGGACTATTTGAACTGCCGCATGGAAAAGTGAGGATATTGTGTTTCAGCAGACCATGTGGACTAAGAAAAGTCTTCATATTCAATGATTCAATATTCTGTTTCAGCATAGTGGGGGAAAAGTCTGAAAAACTTCTAACTGACCTCCTGTCCCGCTCTTGTTAACACAATTTTCAGTCTTATGATGAGCCAGTTTGCACCCGTGTAAAAATGTGTACTCCTTAGACAAGCCTATTACAAACAAAGCATTTGGGCAGTGCTTTTTGTTTGTTTGTATGTGTAATGTTTTTTAATAACAGTGGTCAAGCTTTTTGGGTTTGTGCAGGTTGAATTTGAACATAGAATATGCTGGGTTTTTTTGTTGTATGTGTGTGTAGTTTTTTGGGGGGTTGGGGGGGGGGGAGGATTGCCACTCACATCATTTACAGAGAAAAGGACAAAACAGACCTAGAGATGATCTGTTGTGGAATGGAGGTGGGACACAAATTGCCAGTTTCTTCTAGGTAGTCGTGGAAAAGGGAGTTAGTTGATATCAAATGAACTGACATTTAAAAAATATATATATCTGTTGAGGAGATTAAAGGACCATGCAGAGGAATTTGAAAACTTGCATTATATTGATCGCAAGCATTAACATCTGTGTGCACATTAAAAATCAAGAACATTGGCAACCATACCATAGTTTGGACACAGAAAAATACTACATGCACTGACAGTGATATGAATCTGCAGCACTGCTCTTGCTGCTGCTGTGCCATACCCAGGTAAGGCAACCCGGATGATTATTATTGATCACTTTCATATGACACTATTCTCTGCTCTCGAGCAGAGCACCATAAGCACTGCGATCATGTTGCATGCGATTCTGAATGAGTGACTGTATCCTTTTCATAGTACATATGCCATATTTTTAATATACACCATTGTGGTGTACTGACAGTGACAGCACTATTACCTGTGTTTGTGTGTGTGTTTGTATGTGCATGTGTGTGTGTGTGTGTGTGTGTGTGTGCATGAGCATGTTTGTGTGTAAAAAGACAAGAAATTAAAAATCTTTCCTATAAAATAAATTCATTCAGTATTGTGCCTGTGTGCAACATGGAAGTGACTGAAAGGGCTAAACATGGATACTGCCGACGTTACTTTGCAGGAACCTAATGCTGAAAGAGGACTGGAACAAACTTGGCTACGATGACCTGGCCCAGGCCAGCAACACTCCCACCACTGCTAACAGCAACACCAGCAGTAAAACACCACCATGATGTCATGGTGACAAGTACAGAACATAGGTTGAATAAGAGAGTGAGAGAGAGAGAGAGAGTAGAAGGAAAAAAAGGTCAGGGTATTGTGTGCTCAAAATACCTGGGTTGAAAAGATCCACTTTGATTTGAACACCCAAACCCTTGACCAGCTATGCAGAAAAATGAAAGTTGAGTGAATGCAATTGTAGATAGTCTGAGTACCTGTGTTTGAATGTGAGATGTGTTCATGTTTTCCTGTGTGAGAAATGGTATAAAAATATGAGAAAAAGCAAGAGCAGAGAGAGAGAGAATTATACAAAATAACAATTAACATGTACACGTATATATTGAAACAGTGTGCATTTTCAGAAACATTTGCACATGACACATAGATTGTACAAAGGTTTAATAAAACTGGAAACACTCCTTTTTGGTGCATTTGTATTTATTATTTTGCTTGTATTAAAATCTGCACATTGTATACATGTAGGATTACTACTGATAACTGAAGTGAAACATGTTGTTACCCAACACTGTCATGCAAGACAGCTTTTCATTAAGAAAAGCAACGCCATGAAACACAAATTTCTCAGGACTATGAGAAGACATTCGCCTTTCTCTTGTGAAACCAGAACTGTTACCCTTCCTCAGTAGAGGAGTGGACAGATACTGATTGTTAACTGATTGTTGATTTGGAAACTTGCTGCAAAAGAGTTGTACCTTCTCTACACTCTAGAACACTATACTGTAACTGGGCATACGGAAAGAACACTGATCCCTGACTTTGAGCATTATGCAACTGCCCAAAATAAACTGCATGTGATACACATGATGTCATGTACCTCACAGGCACATATAATTTGTTGCTGTTGCTAAAAACTGTCATACATGCAAATACATGCCCCCCACCCCCACCCCACCCACCTAACTTCTTACACACACTGCACCCTTCATCACCTCTTCTCTCTCTCTCTCTCTCACACACCTTACCCATACAAACATACCCTGCTCCCGATCCCCCAAACACACAAATGCACCTCATACACTTCACCAATACAAACACATACCCCCATACACACATGCACCTCACCCATCACATACACACCACCCATACACATCCACCCCCCTCACCCTTCACACACACACACACACAGACCTTGCATACACACCTCATCCTTCACACAGACACCTCTCAACATCCACATGCACACCCCACCCACCCAACCCCTTTCTTTCATGCACACCCCACACCTCACACTCCTTTCTCTCATGCACACCCCACCCCTTCGCAAGCAAACGCCTCACAGGCACACCTGAATCGTACACATGCACTTGTGCATGCATGCACACATGCACAAATACTGATATAACTACAACTGTTTCAAGCACTTCAGCAGCGTGTCTTTCATGCGCACTCGGATGGCCTCATCCTCGCAGATGATGTGTGTGGAGCTGCCTTCCACCTGGATCAGGGTGTCATCGTTGGGCTGAAAATGACAATGACGCATAGGAGATTATTTGTAAAACAGTACCATGGTAGTAAAATCACTGAACAAAATGTGTCTACGCAGCTACTGTGTGTCTATCAGTATCAATGAACACAACTTGCATTTAATAACTGTAACAGTCCTCCATGCACAAATACTATTCACTCTCTTATGGTTAGGGCAGAAACAGTGATGTCATTTCCAGATGAACACCCCACCGACTTGCACCTCCCTTACACACCCACCCACACAATACTGTATAAAACGGTTGGGCTGACAAACTGCAGGAACAAGATTGTGCTTAAGTTTTTGCCAAAGACAGCCTCATGGCCGCATAGATTCAAACGCATAAAAGGTTCAAAAGAATGCTATTTATTAGGACAAAAAACAACATGCAAATATTTGGGGTAATCCCCTTTATCAAGCTACAAAATGTCACTTAAACAACAGTCAATAAAAATGAGATGGAGAGCTAAGCCACTTATCTGTTTTGGTTACGGCTACATTGCTTTTGTGAACTGTTTTATGGCCACATAACCAGTCATCACTGAGACATGACTCTTAATGTGAGCCGGGGGGTGGGGGGTGGGTAGAAACTCACCAAATGAATGATGGAGCCTGTCTCCGTTTCTTCCACTTTGACAGACGAGATTCCTTGCTGCAATCAGATGGGAAATAAATTATTTGCAAACATGTTTTTAGAATGTTAGGATATAGTGTTCAAATATTTAGGCTAAAAACTACACCAAAAGTGTACAAACTCTGACAATTCAAGGGTTTATTTAAAAGGGGCCATATTTGTGTCAACATCACTGCATCTGTGTATTTTCTGTTATCAGTGTTTGTGACAAGTAAACCTGCAGAAGTATTTGGTGTTTGTATAAAACAAACTCAACTGTACCAATACAAGTATTTTGTGTGAAAAACTCCACTGTACATTTTGTGTTACTGGTGCTCGTGTGACCTGTGGGCGTATTCCGTGTTATCAGTGTTGTGTGACCTGTGGGAGTATTCTGTGTTATCAGTGTTGTGTGACCTGTGGGAGTATTCTGTGTTATCAGTGTTGCGTGACCTGTGTGTTATCAGTGTTGTGTGACCTGTGGGAGTATTCTGTGTTATCAGTGTTGCGTGACCTGTGGGAGTATTCTGTGTTATCAGTGTTGCGTGACCTGTGGGAGTATTCTGTGTTATCAGTGTTGTGTGACCTGTGGGAGTATTCTGTGTTATCAGTGTTGTGTGACCTGTGGGAGTATTCTGTGTTATCGGTGTTGTGTGACCTGTGGGAGTATTCTGTGTTATCAGTGTTGTGTGACCTGTGGGAGTATTCTGTGTTATCAGTGTTGTGTGACATGTGGGAGTATTCTGTGTTATCAGTGATGTGTGACCTGTGGGAGTATTCTGTGTTATCAGTGTTGTGTGACCTGTGGGAGTATTCTGTGTTATCAGTGTTGTGTGACCTGTGGGAGTATTCTGTGTTATCAGTGTTACATGACCTGTGGGAGTATTCTGTGTTATCAGTGTTGTGTGACCTGTGGGCGTATTCTATGTTATGATGAATCAAGAATAGATATTTGTCCTCTGTTAACAGAGGAAATTTTAAGTCATGAAGCAAAATAAAATGGATAAATAATAAATAGTGTACTGCAATGTCCATAAATCTCTCTCTCTCTCACACACACACACTGTCACACATCTGTGTAAAATCAAATCCATTGTACCCGTGTTAGTATTCTGTGTTATCAGCCTTAGCAGAACTCCACTGTACCTGTGTAAGTATCTCAACAAACTGTGAGATATTGGGAGAGCCAAAGACGTAGGGTTTGTTCATAGCAGATCTGTCCGCCAGCTTCTTCCACCCAGGCTCGCTCTGTGATTCTTTCGGCAAGGGCTAAGAAACAAAACAGACAGCACAACAAATAGTTCCTCACTGAGCTCTAAGCCTTGACTTGTTTCTCACAAGCAAGAGAATAAAGCCAGGTTTCTGTAACTATGGATACTAATGAATCATTTACATGGAACAATTCAAAATATCACATTAAAGTGGTCAGTATCATTTATGTGATACAACAGAATCATTTACATGAAACAATTAAAAATATCACATTAAAGTGGTCAGTATCATTTATGTGAAACAATTTCAAATACCACATATGCACCCGTCAAACCACATCCACTTTCATACTTATGGAACCAGGCATAATTATGTATTTCCATGAATGCACCATTTATTCATAAGCATCCACCTTATGGACTTCAGTCTCTTGTGTGTGTCTTTAGTCTTGTCTTAACTAAACCTTTTTGGCATGGACTGCTTTTTAAACAAAGTGAAGCGGAAACAGCTCACCTTCAGAACATATTTGTTGTCCCTGGAGACGAGAGCGGCAGTAAGCATGCAGATGGCAGCACCTGGCCTCACTTCCACTGGCTCCAGACTGGCCGCTAACTGAAATGTGCCAAAACATTTTTCACCCAAACTTGGATGTGTCATCCTCATATAGAGTGATATCAATGCAAAACCCAAGTTCTTTACTTTTCAGAACATACCAGCAAGAGAGAATGAGAGAGTGAGAGTGTGTGTATGCATGTGTGTGTGTGTGTGTGCATGCATATGTGTGTGCATGTGTAAGCAAGCATGTGTGTTTCTCTGTCTGTCTGTGGGCATATGTGTGGGTGTGGGTGTCTGTCTCTGTGCCAGTCTGTGTATTTGCACACACATGTGCATGCACGCACGCATCCATGTCTGTTTGCATTTGTATGGTCATACCTGCGGGTCAATGTGGACCGTCTCCCACTGTCTCTTCACCGGCAGGTTCAGCACCTCATACTTTTTGTACATCAGTGGCGCAGAGTCCTGCCCACCAACAAAACTCACTATCCGTCACATGCTAAAAGGGAGCACGGGCAACACTGTCAAGGGGTGTCATCTACACAGGTAACACTGTCAAGGGGTGTCATCTACACAGGCAACACTGTCAAGGGGTGTCATCTACCCAGCTGGCACAGGTGGCAACTCAAGTTGTGCTCACTGTACCCTCTGTACCCTCTTATTCACCCCCCACCCCACCCCAACATATTTACAACTACATACAACTGTGTCAGTCTACACAGGCACAAGTGACCATTTAAGTTGTGCTCACTATACCCCACACCCCAACATATTTACAACTACATACAACTGTGTCAGTCTACACAGGCACAAGTGACCATTTAAGTTGTGCTCACTATACCCCACACCCCAACATATTTACAACTACATACAACTGTGTCAGTCTACACAGGCACAAGTGACCATTTAAGTTGTGCTCACTATACCCCACACCCCAACATATTTACAACTACATACAACTGTCAGTCTACACAGGCACAAGTGACCATTTAAGTTGCGCTCACTATACCCCCCCCCCCCAGCCCCGGACATATTTACAACTACATACAACTGTGTCAATCTACACAGCTCAGCACAAGCAACAAGTCATTATGCTTACTTACCTCCCCCAAATTCACCTGATATAACCACAATGGTTGACTGGGCGTAAAACACCAAATTACTTACTTACCTCCCCCCAAATTCACCTGATATAACCACAGCGGTTGACTGGGCGTAAAACACCAAGTTACTTACTCACCTCCCCCCAAATTCACCTGATATAACCACAGCGGTTGACTGGGCGTAAAACACCAAATTACTTACTTACCTCCCCCCAAATTCACCCTGATATAACCACAATGGTTGACTGGGCGTATAACACCAAGTTACTTACTTACCTCCCCCCAAATTCACCCTGATATAACCACAATGGTTGACTGGGCGTAAAACACCAAATTACTTACTTACCTCCCCCCAAATTCACCTGATATAACCACAGCGGTTGACTGGGCGTAAAACACCAAGTTACTTACTCACCTCCCCCAAATTCACCTGATATAACCACAATGGTTGACTGGGCGTAAAACACCAAGTTACTTACTCACCTCCCCCCAAATTCACCTGATATAACCACAGTGGTTGACTGGGCGTAAAACACCAAGTTACTTACTTACCTCCCCCTGGATGGGTATATTTTACATCTGTGTCAAATGAAAGCAGTCTCCTTCATCTTGTACTTGTAGCTCATAATTATGTCTCATCATGCATAAGCATGCGGCTGAGCATGCACCATTACATATTTTAAAGGGTTTGTATGAAGTCCACAAGTCCTTCGCCCTCTTGCTACACATTAGCTTGTGAGGAGAACATGGCAACCACTTTTTTTATTCTGTATGTGGAGTATTCTTTGTGATCTGATTGGCTGGAACTGTTTAAGTGATTGACAGCCAGGAATCCTTTTAAGAGGGGGTCCTTTAAGACGGAATCCATCTAAGAGGGGGTCCTCGGGAAGTGGCAGTTTTATGTGATATGCACAGCTTGATGCCAGTGGGATTTTCATGTTTTTATCTATGAATGACTTTTTACCTGGATGTTTATTTGCTGTTGATGTAATTAAATGTTTTAAGATTGGAGTGACTGTGTGATGAGTGTACTTGGCACCACAAAACATTCCTCGTGCAATCAGTGTATTGACACTTAGCAATAAAGTTACACTGTATTGTATATTGTATTGTATATCCTCAGTTTGTCCATGAAATCCCAAATTAGAATTCTGCACAGGAGAACAACTGTTTCCCGACCCTCTCCCACTCTCAGGCAAATGCACGCATACAATAAACAGCAGAAAATGAAAACACCTCCTCACCCATTCGATGACGAGGTCTGTGCGCTGCGGGGCCAGGGGTGGGGGAGACATGTACGACTCGGCCACCACCAGGTGGCTTGGTTTCAAATCCCGGATCAGGATGTTGGCTTGGGAGAAACTCAGGCTTGTGTCGATCGGACAGTAGTACACCTGCATGGGGAGGAGGCACGGATAAAGAAGTGCGTCTGGCTTTCATGGGGACCGCGTCATGAATTTGCCTTGTGCTTTGTACTGTGGCAGTAAACTAACTTGCACTGTTTATTTTTCAAGCACACACTACAGGATGACACACACACATGTATGCATTCAACACACATACTACATCATAGAAATATATAAAGTGCCACAGCATGTACTCGTCACAGAACTAATGGCAGTGTGTATCCTGTGACATGACACAGGATACACACAGCACACATGACATGATAAATGAACATGACACAAATGACATGGCGCAACAAACATGCATGACATGACATGCACAAACATGACACAAGACACAATACACCCACATTACCACACAATTACACAGACAAGACACAACACATACATGATAAAGCATACATATGACACAACACACTCACATATGACACAACACACACACATATGACACAATGTACACACATAAAACAACACACCAGTACACACCCTCATCATGATGGGCTGGTAGGGTGCCAATGCCTCCAAATAAGGAAAGTCAGGTTCTGCAGAAAGACAAAGTATCATAAGGGAAATTTGTAAAGCACCTACCCTGTGGCTCAAAGCACTGAACAAGCATAGTCTAACACACATAATGTACATCAAGATGGAAATGTTATCAGCAATAAAAATGTGTATGAGAAAAAGCTAAAAAGCTAACACATAATGTAGACAAGGGTTCAAGCATAACTATGCAAAAGATGCACACACACACACACACACACACACACACACACACACACACACACACACACACACACACATACACACACACAAAGACACACACACACACACACACACACACACACACACACACACACACACACACACACACACACACACACAAAGACACACACACACACGTTTCACACACACACACATACACACATTGTACAGACTGATAGGGACGATTGACAATGTAGCTTAGCTGAAATATTCTGAGAAGAGAAATGTCCTGAGTTTGCCTTTGAAGGAAGAGAGACTAGCAGAGACTGAGCAGACACAAAGTATAGCCTGACAATGAATGCTACAGCAGACATAACGCAGACACACACAACAAGTTTCGCCCCAAATGTATTGTTGTTGTTGTTGGTCACTTTTATATAGCGATATTCTCTGCTCTTGAGCAGACTCACTGCACTCGCATGTGATTCTACACGAGTGAATAACTTTTTATAGCGCATTTTTAATATCCACTGAAGCAGTGTACTTACAGCACTTATATATAAATATATACTCCAAAAATAACAACATCACATGCACCTGTCAGTACAGGAGTTAGCATATATTTTGCCGACATATTTTGCTCCCCACCGCTCCGCCACCAAAGAATATAGATTTTGCCTCAGTGTTGTTCAAAGTGAACACTGTCTCTAATATAACCATCATGGCTGACTGGGCACAAAGAACCAAGTTCCCCCACAGGTTACAAAAGCCAGCTGATAATGTACACCAGAAACTGGACAGCGTTTGGCTCCTGTTGCCTATGAAATAAACCTTTTTATCATCCTTTCCAATCAGTTGCATACCTGTGAAGATGATGCAGTTGGCAGGGTTCTGGCTCCAGTTCTCCATGAAGTGAACAACATCCCCCATTCTGAGGGAGGGGTGCCCGGTGAACAGGACGCAGGGCATGCGGAAGTCACTGCCCAGCTCTGAAAGTGGAGAGAGAAAAACGCACACTATGATTTTGTTGCTGATTGCTTTAATATAGCGCTATTCTCTGCGCTTTTGTTGTGTGATTCTGAATCAGTGACTAACTTTTTACAGCACACTTTGAACAGCCACCTAAATGGTGTAGTTGCAGTGCTGTTTGGTTCATACATGGCTGGTGCCACTCAAAACTGCTGCCATTTCAGTGTGTTCTGTGTAGACCATATACCATGATGCTTTAGCATTTGCTGCTCAGTACACAAAGAAAGTACATATAAAACATAGCATCCAAGGTTCATGCAGATTTTCGGAAACATTTTCAAGATTTTTCCAGACCAGGTTAAAAAATGTCCATGCAAACTTAAAATAATACTTGTCAGAAATCACCTTTGCAAATTTGAAAATGCCATCTGCTCATTGCCTGCTGATGCACAGATGTGTACTAGTATAACCGGGTTCCAACATCAATATTTATTTGACCACTCTTTTTTTTTTAAACATAAATACTTTCTGCTACAATGTCTTTTACTGACCTCATAAATAATATAAAAAACAAAAAGGAAGAGCCCAAATTTAAAATATTTCATACTTTTTCAAGGCCCATTTTTTCCTTAGTTCTTCCAAACCTGGAAGAGGCCCTTCATTACTGAGATGCTTTTCCTGACTTTTAAACCTGTACAAACCTGGAGCAACACACACCCTTGTACCCCATCCCTCAAGACAGAAGGCAGCTGCCTAACAGTAGAATAGGGCATCAAAGTAATCAACTGTTGACAGTGGATACATTTATACTACAGATTTGAAACAGCAGGGAATTATTGGATGGTCTGAGTGAACAGGTGGGTTTTCAACTGTGATTTGAATGAGGAGTTTCAGGGTGGTGCATGGAGGAAGGGAGAATATATATATAAACTTCTAAACTTTACCATTGATATCTTTGAAGTGCTTCAGTCGACCAGAATTGACAAGCTGCAATGCAAAATTAAACACTGCTCAGCAATACCAGGGCACACATTCACAAAAAATAAACAAAAAAACAACAACAACATAATTTTGTGATCATATCACAAACTATCAAACTATTAGACATAAAACACAAACACATCCGTTCAACCAATACTCACATGCAAAGACAAAAACCTGTCAATACTGTAGCAAAAAAAATCACACATTCCAATTTCACGTCTGGCTACGTTTCTGGCAAAGCACACATGATTCATGATTCTGGCGAAGAAAAGGAAATAAGGTGAAAATAATTCTTGCATACTACATCACTAACTACATATATAAACTTAAAAAATGTACATTAAATAAACAAACCCATTTATTATTTTCTTTCTTACAATTTTCAATTGCAGTAATTCTGCCTCTGGCAATCTTTCAAACTATCACTTTGTACCACTAGTGGAGTTTATGCACCTTGTGTTTACTCGCATGCCAGGTGAGAGTTACTGTCAGCCACTCAGGTCTTTGTTGTTGTGTTCCTCTTCTCACAGTATTTTCGCCTCAACAGTACCCAGTTTCTGCTACAGTCAATTTGTTTGTGGGTGGGTGGGTGGGTGTGCGTGTAGTGTGTGTGTTTGTTTTTCCATATAATACTTTATATAAATTGTCTAGGTAGGACTGTGCTCTGCATGTGTATATATCATATTTAGGCTAATATGTATCATGTGAGCGCTCAGGCCGTTGATGAGCGCATGATAAATGTTCATTATTATTTGCATGATGTCTTTCAACTCCTGTGTTTGTGCATTTATCACGATGTGTGCATACATGCATCCCTCTGGGATTGTCATGGAGAGTTTACCTCCATCTGTTCAAATGTGTATACTTGCTTCTAATGGTAAGGCTTTGAATCTGCGTCCGTAAATCTGTACCTTGGGCTCATCTAAGAGAGAGTAGGACTGGACTGTATAATTATATAGTATGGCTGTATTATTATAATATTATATACATCCTCAGGGTTATTTCACAGAATTACAGACTTCCTGATATAACTCAAAACAGCGGACTAACCTCTGCATGAGGGAATGGGCTTTCTGGTAAGTACACTTTGGACTGCTTGCCCTTTGACAACCTGTTACAACAGAATGATAATACAAACTACAATACAAATACTGATATCAACACAATGCAATACATAGGAACATTTCTCTCCATACTGTGTTGTAAAAATGGAAATTCATTTTCTGAGAAAAGTGGATAGCTCAATGGTAGGTCACAGTGATTTGAAAAGTCTTAAATTGCAGTTAAAATGAATTTTAAATACAATTCAGGACTTTTCAAAACACCTTGACTTGGGAACGGAAAGGTGCGCCTGAAGTAAATAAAAAGAACAGGACACAGCTTCACATGTAGTCTATGTTGTTGATGTGAAGACCTTCACCAACTTTTTCCGTTGTCTGTAGTATTTGACAAAGTACACACTGAATTTGGAAGTTGCAGACTCTGCAAAATACTGTTCAATTACATACTCAGTTAAATGATGCACGCACATTTTAGAGGACAGTAACTTTTTCCCCACCTAGCAGACAACACCTTGATCTGAACAAGGTCTGGTAGTGGTTTCAAGTTAAATAAACTCAGTTTATTTAACTTGAAACCACTACCAGACTGTTATACTTATATCATCCACTGCTGGGTCTCCCAGTTTTGTTGTTCCTTGTGTGTGTGTGTGTGTGTGTGTGTGTGTGTGTGTGTGTGTGTGTGTGTGTGCATGCATGCTTGTGTGTGCATACATGTGTGTGTGTGTGTGTGTGTGTGTGTGTGCATACATGCATGTGTGTGTGTGTGTGTGTGTGTGTGTGTGTGTGTGTGTGTGTGTGTGTGTGTGTGTGTGTGTGTGTGTGTGTGTGTGTGTGTGTGTGTGAGTGTGTGCATGCTTGTGCAGTTTTCGAATCCCCCTTCTGCAGATTATCTGTCGACGTCATTACCAAATTCCCAACCTTTCCAAGACCTTGGCCCAAAACAACATTTTTTCCCCAACTTCACCAGCTTGGAAAAGGCACTTGTTTTCCCAAACTTTTAGATAGTGTACAAACCCTGTCACTGCACCCACCACTCAGCGTAGATGTTGGAGTAAGCCAGGGAGCTGTCAGCGACTGGTGACACAAAGTACATGGGGATGTTGGAGAGTCCACATGAGTCCAGGTGCATGGACAGGCACTCAAACAGATCATACGTCACACCAGACGGGTAGCAGGGTACCAGCACGCTCCCTCCATGCTTCAATGTCAGCACTGACAACAAACAACATGGACAGGCACTCAAACAGATTGTACATCACACCAGATGGGTAGCACAGTACCAGCACACTCCCTCCATGCTTCAGAATCAGCACTGACAACACACAACATGGACAGGCACTTAAACAGATCGTACGTCACACCGGACGGGTAGCACGGTACCAGCACACTCCCTCCATGCTTCAGAATCAGCACTGACAACACACAACGCTTATAGACAGTATACTTACAACTTCTTGCTTTCATCTGTGCTTCACTGGGGAGAATGTTGAGTGTGAAAGAAGCAAATGTGACCAGCAGTGAAATATAAATGCATACATTTGCATTTGTAAAAAAAATGTCTTAGCAAAGGAGGAAAGCTAAAAAGGATCCCTTTTTTTTTTTTTTTAATGCTTACATCTGAAGTCAAGCAAAACACACAGACACACATACACCCACCCACCCACAGCAACATGTATGGCCGAAATGTACCCAAATGCAGATACACACACAAATGCTACAACAGTTTCCGCTTCCCTGTTCTTTCTATCTAGCCTAAACTAGGGCTAAGCCTACCCACCAGAATTGTGACAGAACTCTCCTATCATGGGGTCGGGCATGGCCAGTGGTGTCTGTGTCAGACAGGTGAGGATGAGAACATCGCTGTTCTTCAAGGGGCCTTGTTCCATTGACTGAAACAAGCGTGCACATCGTCAAGTAAAATAACAACAAGGCATGGGAAGACGGCATTCAGTACACAACATCAAAAAGGTGCTGGAATGGAGGAAAATGACCAAGCAGACAGAGTGGCAGGCAAAGCAACCATCACAAATGGCTTGCATCTCAGGAGGTCTGAAGTGTTGAGGAGCTTGAAACACAACCTGCAGGCACAAAGCCAAGGACACTGCACCATTAACTGCATGGAGGAGATGCATGAAAAGAGGAAATGCCTGATGATCTTCCTTGGAAGGGAAGAGAAATGGCCATCATCAATCAAATACTATAACTGTTTTAATGCAATGTTAAGGAAACTTCTGAAAGATGGTAAGGAACATGTTGGCTTTTTCAAGTGCACAGATACCATCTTGAACTGTACCTGAACTGTTAAACATTAAAAAAAATCAGTATGGTTATGAACTAAAGTTACCTCCCTATCATTTTCAGTGACTGTCCATCTTCTTCTAGCCTGTTCCTTCTTCTTTTGTCTGTCTTTCTTCTGCGTGAGGCTCAGTTAGTAATCTTCTTCATTCCTAATGAAGACATTTTTGTTGAAACATAGTTGAGGGGGGGGGGGGTTGCATCCATGTACTGTCTTTTGGTAAGTATGCTTTCCTTATTCTATACCGATAAAATTTAAAAAAGCAGAAAGGAATTTCTCTTTGCAAAGAACAGATGTTATTGTCTGAAACATTATCTTACCTTTGGATGTGTTGTCAAGGTAGATGTTCCTGATAGATAGCAGATCTGAAATTTGAACAAGTAGTCTTCAAATAATTTCAAATATTTATTATTTATTGTGTTGATAAGCATGTACATTTAAATTTTAATGGAAATGACTTCCAGCAAGTTTACCAAGAAAGAGACACCATATAATCAGTAACCTAAATTTAGAGACATTTTGCTGGACAAAAGTGAACTTGTCTTGCCTGCTTTGTCTTTTGCTGGGAACAGACATAAATTTTATCTTCTGTGTTTCAGTGCTATGATGACAGAATACAAATTGTAACACGACATTGCCTGAATAAAACTTTTCTTTTTTTAAAAACACACACACACAAAAATGTGTTAATCTTCAACACATATGCAAACTACTACCACTGAACATAATAAAATATACTACAAATGTACAAGCAAATAAACACAAAATGTTGTAACAGTAATGAGTTGTAAATAAAGGAAATGTAAATATAGTATTGAGATATATATGCTTATTACTGTGTTCAACTTGGCTGCAACTACTCTCAACTGTATTGTGTCCAAACTGTGAGCCGTCATTTTACTCATAATTGGCTGACTATGTTTTGAACTGGCGTAGAAGAATTCTGAGTCTGTGACTTGTTAGTTTGTTTGTTTGTTTCTTGACCACTTGTATGCAGTGCTGATGCTACTCTCTGCCCTCAAGCAGACTCACTTCACTAACATGTGATTCTACCTGAATGACTAGCTTTTTATAGCAAGCTTTTTTTTAATATCATCAAAGTGGTGTACTTACAGCACTGACATGGCTGGTGCTACATGAAACTGCTTCTGTCTGGGTGCATTCTGTGTACACCATACAACCATGCACCATGTCACTTCGTGCAAAGCCACATATGTGGTCTTTTTTGTCTTGAAGTAACCATGTGAATTGGTCTGGATTCAAAGTTAAAATCTAAGAATGAACTAGCAGGCAGCATCAGTTCAGAACAATACCTTTTCAAAGTTGGACTGTATGATCCAGTTGCAACTTCCAATAGCGCTCCCTGAACTGACAGCAAAAATCTGCAGTGCTCCATAAACATCCTGAGAATATATGCACATACATAGCAGCATTAGCAAATTACATGCATCTTCCATAATCATCCGCAATAGCAGTTATCCACAATTGCAACATTATTATTTTTTAAATCAAAAGAAAATCATGAAACTGTAGCTAAAAATAATATACAAATATAGTAATTACACACAACTGGCAGCTAACCTGAAAATACTACGATCTTGCAAGACTTCACATTCTTACACAAAAAGTCTGACAGCAGAATATTGGCTGAAGTGATGCCAAGGTTCCAGTGTTTGGGCTAGGAAAGAATGCTGATGGGAAGAAATTAAACACATGCCAAATGAACTCCATTTTCATAGAGCTGGAGGAGGAGCCGACTCAAGATTTCTGGAGCAGTCTGCTGCCTACTTTTCCACCCACCGGTTGACGAAAACCCAGGGCCTGCCCTCACCAGTTTCTCATTGTATCCCACGATCTGCACTTTGGAGAGGCAGGCGTCAATCTCGTGCTGGGTGTACAACTTGCGCCATGCCCGGGGCTCTCTGGCATCCTTCAGTGATGATGGCAGGAGGCTGAGCAAACAAAGCCAATCCCGTAATATCACACAATTCAAGAGCTGAACAAAATAACTGACTCAGTATCCATTTGAAAGGTACCAACATCTGCAACTTGATGAAAATTTAGCTGATGGATGATCCTGAGGCCTAAACACATTGGAGATCTATGTTTAAATATTACACCTTATGTGCTAAATACAAGTAGCAATGCATTCATCATCATCACAAAATTTAGATGACTGCACCAGATAAACTTCATAATTAATGTTCAAGAACCAATGCATGTATGCGTTTGTGCATGCGCGCACACACACACACACACACTCACACACACACACACACACACACACACACACATTCGCTCACACAACATAACACACACACACACACACACACACACACACACACACACACACACACACACACACAACACACACACACTCGCACACACACATGCACACACATGTATGACATTCAATCACAGGTAGGAAAGGTTGAAAATGGACAAGTGAGACTATCAGACACAATCATTACTTTCAACACAACATTTGTTGTTAAATATAATGTGTGTCTCTGTGTGTGGCAAAGTAATCACCCAACCCAAGCAAAACACCAACAACAACCCAGAAATATTTACCTTGCAAAGTCGTCCTCTTTCCAGAGGCTGGCTGCTTTCAGTTTAGGGTTTCTCTCCACATACTTCAGCATTTCCTCCATGTACATCCTGCAGTGAGAAGGTCAAGGCTGATAGAATTTAAACTCACTGCAACAAGTTTACATATGCTGGCTTGTGTGAAGCTCCAGTAATGATGAAAACAAGCGCGGTCGGGATTGTTCGTACTTGCTCATGATTCAATTGTAACATGATGAGTGAGCTAATGTGTTAACAATTGTGACAATGATCGATAAAGCATATCCTCGTGGGCTCTTAATGACAGAGTGGTATGCAATGAATGAGCCACTCTGCTCACGCAACCAAACCTAATGATGATGACAAATTAACCTAATGAGGTGCTCATAGTAATTAAAATTGATATGTGTCATTACTTAAACAATGATGAAGTGGCCTTTTTAATTAAAGCCAACTGAATTATCACACATGCACGCATGCATGCGCACACACATAAACACTCACACATGCACACACACACTAACACATGCACGTGCACATACACACACACACACACACACACACACACACAATGCACACACGCACACACATACACACGCACGCACACGCACACACATGCACGCACACGCATGCACACGCACGCACACACACACACACACAACAAACACACATCCAACACAAAATTTGACCTTCCAATCTGTAACGTTGGTTCTGTGGCAAAGATTTTTCCACGAAAGTTAGTGAAATGCGTGATGTAGGGCAGCGCCAGCATGGTGGTGAAGCTGGACAAAATGATGGCGTCGATCTGAGACATGTCCACCAATCCAAACTGGCAAAAGCAAACAGAAAACTGTGAAAGAAAAGAAAAACTCCGTAGGTGCCATCTGACAGCACTCTGTCAGGTTCCACCCCCAGCAGAAGGGGCAGGAGAAAAGTCTTCCCCAGAATCAACATTCTGTGCTGACTCAAGTCCTATTCTGGTGTCAGTTCCACCCCTGTGGAAGATGTAGGATGTAACTTTTTTTTTTTTTTTTTAAACCCAGCTAAATACACCTAAATACAATTAGACCCAACAAAAAACAAACAAAAAACATGCAGATGGCAGGTTACAGCTAAATACACCAACATCCTCTAAACGAGAACCTCTGTATTTCTGTGTGAAGAAGTTGTTCGCCTATATAGAAAAGGTTGTATTTTAGCCCTAACAACATGTTGGACAAACAAATCCTCATTAGGTTCATAACCTATGTACCAGACTGATCCTCATTAGGTCCATAACCTATGTACCAGACATATCCTCATTAGGTTCATAGGCTATGTACCGGACTGATCCTCATTAGGTCTATAACCTATGTACCAGACATATCCTCATTAGGCTCATAACATATGTGCCAGACAGATTCTCATTAGGTTCAACAGACAGATTCCCATTAGGTTCATAACCTATGTGCCATATTCTCATTAGGTTCACCAGACAGATCCCCATTAGGTTCATAACCCATAAGCCAGATTCTCATTAGGTTCACCAGACAGATCCCCATTAGGTTCATAACCTATGTACCAGACATATTAGGTTCACCAGACAGATCCCCATTAGGTTCATAACCTATGTACCAGACTGATCCTCATTAGGTTCATAACCTTGGCTGCAGAAAAAAACACTCCTGTTCACTGCAGATATTAAGAGGAAACAAAATGAGAGCAAAATGCAACAAAACACAAAATATCACATTTGTATGTAATGTGCAGAACTTACTATTTTAGGAAACAACAACTGTTAATTGTTATAGAAAATGAATTCACAGATATAGACATATAATTTATACTTTTGTTTTTTAAGCCTTGGTAGCATGTTGTCATTATTGTCTTGTACAGCTTAGTCTGTGCCTCAGGCTGTTAAATGTTTCTGATAGGAAGGGCGCTGAGATTTTTGGTTATTATTATTATATCCAACAGCTTATTGATGACATTATAATCACACAAAGAAAGCACAAAAAGTTCCATAAAAGTCAAACACCCTTTAACTTTTTAAGTGAATTGCACACACACACGTCTACAAATAAACAAGTGTGCACGCACACACAGTCATGTGCACTGATCATTTAAAATTCAGTTCACGAAAACAGCTTTACATAATGAGCTGCAGAAGCCACGGCTTGGAATTTTCATTTTAAACATAAACAGGCAGCTTAAATGTAATTTGCAATTTATTTTAACACCCTGTCAACCACACAGGGTCACCTCAGGATGAAGACAGTAAAAAGAAACAGTTATGTTGATATATAATATAATAAAAATACATGGGTAATGTGCTCACCTCTGGCACAGCGAACTCGAATGCTCCATCTATGAACACTCTGCCCATGCACTCCTTCAGTTCTGTCATCTTAACAATACAAACAAACACTGTATGGTTACTGTCTTGAAAAAGGTATAGACAAAACAAAATGACAATAAACAAGAAACAACAACTGATAGATGCACAGTGAGACTGAGAACACAATGACTGAACTTTGCAATGATGTCAAAAGATGGTGCTTATTTCTTCACTGAATCAGCTGCATTTCATATAAATAATATAAACAGATCAAACATTCTCTCTCTCTCTCTCTCTCTCTCTCTCTCTCTCTCTCTCTCTCTCTCTCTCTCTCACACACACACACACACACACACACACACACTACAACACCCACACACACACTCTACAACACACGCATGTATACAACACACTACAACACACGCATGTATACAACACACACACACACACACACACACACACACACACACACTACAGCACACACATACAACACACACACTCTACAATACACACACACACACACACACACACACACACACACACACACACACACACACACTTGCATTATTTGTTAGCATGTTACTCACAAGCTTCTCACTGAGTTTGCGTTTATCACCACCAGCGCTGAAGCAGTCCGACACTCTGGTCAGTATCGTCCTGCAATACAGATTTTACACATCAACATACTGTGGTTTACACGACACTGACCAACTGCATCCACTGTTGCATTAACCCTTTCCCTGCCATAATTACACTATCTGATGCCTGGGAAGTGCTTCCTATTTGATGCAGAAGGCAAAAATATGACTCACCCAACAGGCTAGTGGTTTGGGTCTTGATCTGCCAAGAGACCTTTTCACACACACTTTAGGTGATCCGGTGACAGTATACAATAATATCAGAATCTGAAGTTGTGCATTCCCTGTTAAATATTATGCTCAGGGTTTCTGTGTCTCTCTATAACTTACAGAGAGACAGAGACAGAAAAAGAGAGAGAGAGAGAGAGAAACAACAAAAACACTCACAACCACATGCAGAACTTACTATTTTAGGAGACACCACAGCAAAACTAGCTTTAATTATTTATAATACTGATTTATAATGATTCACTTTCATGTTATTTTCAATTTGTGAAATGTTCTGACAAAGCAACGACAGATTTTACAGAGACAGTAAGAGGAAATAAAACACAATGAAGCGAACAAACAATAGAAAAAATCCACATGATAAGAGTACAGAATCACCCTACATAAATTCACACTAATAACTAAAATTGTAAAAAGCAAATGTTTTAGAAGGTTCTTTAAAAACTCAGACAGATTAAGACATGCTACCTTTTGCTCCCAAATGTTTACAAATTTTGCACATGCACACACACACACACACACACACACGCACACACATGCACACACACACACACACACACACACACACACACACACACACACACACACACAGTGACACACACACACAACATTCATAAATGCTGATTTATTTATCATGAGTTTATCTCAATTTGTATGGAAACCAAAGGGTAAGTAAAGGGCAGGGTGCACTTTTCTATTATACTTTATTCATTAGTGTGATCCATTTTTAATTATCCTGCAGGAACTTTGGGTTGCTTCCCAGGAGAAAGTCAACAGCAACAGCCATGCTAAACTAGCTTCACCATTATTTTCTAACTTTGGTGGAACCTTTATATAATTCAGCCACAGAAGAAGAAGAAAAGTAGACTCTGACCTCTACCATAGGATTAGGATCTTTGTATTATTGTAATTACACTTTAGAGTAATATGCTTGTGCTTCTGGCCTGTAACATTACACCCTTCTTCCCCCCACCCCCACCTTTCCCAAACACACCCAGACTGTTACAGTGTTAGAGTTTCAGATTCATAATCACTTCTTACATAATATATTATATTGTGAGAACTTCTAAGATATGTCACTATGTGGTGTGATCTGTGAGATGTGAGTTGAACTAATGCCAATGAAATACATTATGCATGCAAGTCACACTAACAGTAACACTAAAACAGTGTGACACTGTCAGTGACTGACCCAGGGATGGTGAGAAGTGGCAGGAAGTGAGTGATCTGTGAGATGTCCAGTCCACAGTCCAGCATCAGGGCCACCCCCTTGAAGTACAGCACAAAACATGGCTTGCTGGGGTTGTTGGACAAGCAGATCTGAAATACAGCACAGATATTGTGTACATATACAGGTTGATGACATGGGCTGCCACCACAAGTAGCAGCAACCTGCACTTTGTATCAAGAAAATAGTGCTTGAACTCCCCCAACACACACACACACACACACACACACACACACACACACACACACACACACACACACACACACACACACACACTCGCGACAACGGTAGAAGAAAACCCCCACAGATTTTCGTGGCAACTCAACAGAATCAGATAAAAAGGAAGATCTGATGAAAAAATGCAGTTTTCGGTTGAACGTTAGACAAACTGTGAAGCAGGTCCGAGACAATACTGGTCTTTAGGAGACGATGCAATCTCTTGTTGCCGGCAATATAGATATATCATTTTGGGGTTCTTGGACAAGCAGAATGCATAGCACAGTTTTGGGTTGTTTAACAAACAAATATAGAACAGTGACAATTTTTCTACGTTGTTCACAAAATCTAGATCATGTCTGTGGTTAATAAATCATTAAATGTCAAGTTTTACCAGTTTCATCGTATCAGGCTGCGCCAAGCAATCGTACTCTGGCTCACAGAGTAGTTTCCCCTTGCATGTTCTATGAAAGAAAAACTAAACCGTTTGGGAATAACGGGAACTTGCACGATTCATGACTCACAAAATTCCCTAGTTTTTCGCGCTGCAGGTTGTCTGTTCATACAGTAAACTGTAAATGAAACACATGATGTACAGCGGGATCAGTGCGTTCGTCGCTTGCCAGCCATATATACCACAGCCTGCTTTATTTTTGGCATGAGAGTTGGGTACTAATATCCAGGACACGGTATTAGTGTCACTTGATGATAAGCTTTGCCGTACCGCATCGTCAGTGCATCCATTCCAAACAATTCAATCCTTTTATTGGTGCACCATGCAGTGACTTGATCATCACATCAGTGATCTAGTCAGCTTGCACCACTCAAGACCAAACATCGAAGAGGTTACAGCAGTGTAAGAAACAACTTGAATCTGAGGTATATGTGACAGTGCCGACTCTGTCATATGTCAGTGACCTCACTTTTTAAATTTTGTTTTTATGATCTCTTATGAGCTACTGGACAAACCCGACATGCTTTGAGAAGGGTATGGATCGTACATAGCTGTTTATTTAATATTCTGATCCGGCATTAGTCTCTTGATGGAAATTTGGGTCACAGTCATGGCGGCCTTACCTGGGTAAGGCTACGGCAGCCACAAGAGCAGCGCTGCCCATATAGAGTTTGCAGTATTTTTGTGTCCAAACCGGCTACGATGGTATGACTGGCAGCGTTTGTGGTTTTTTAATGTGCATGCTTTAATTTTTGTTGTTGTTGTTGTTGCTGCTTTTATGTGTGTGTGTGTGTGTGTGTGTGTGTGTGTGTGTGTGTGTGTGTGTGTGTGTGTGTGTGTGTGTGTGTGTCACTGTGTGTGTGTGTGTGTGTGTGTGTGTGTGTGTGTGTGTGTGTGTGTCAGTGTGTGTGTGTGTGTGTGTGTGTGTGTGTGTGTGTGTGTGTGTGTGTGTGTGTGTGTGTGTGTGTGTGTGTGTGTGTGTGTTAGTTGCAGGCAGTCCGTGAAGTAAGGCATTTCATGAAATGCCTAAAAATGTCAGGCATTTCATGAAGTGGCGAAAAGCTATAGGCAATACACGTAATGCCAAAAGCTAAAAAAAAAAAAATAGTGCTCGATATCTCACAGTTTGACTGACTGCCAGTTTCTATATTCAGGCAAACTGTATATTGATTCTGTGCCTCTGTGCGCGCGCGCTGCTGCTGCTGTGTGTGTGTGTGTGTGTGTGTGTTGTGTGTGTGTGTGTGTGTGTGTGTGTGTGTGTGTGTGTGTGTGTGTGTGTGTGTGTGTGTGTGTGTGCGTGCGTGCATGCGCCGTGCGTGCGTGAGAGAGAGAGGGAGGAGAACTTTGATTACTTTGTGGAACAGAATTGAATATGTAACCCGTTCTCACGAAATGAGTCTTAACTTAAAATTTGGCAACTGAAGATATCTGCATGTCTCAAATCTGCAAGTTCTGCTCGTTATTTTGATATTTACCGCAGTAGCACGTAAAAGACCCTAGTCATTCTGCCAAAAGTGCAGGTGGCAGGTTACAGCTAAACACGCATACACCTTACGTATGTGGCTTTGCATGAAGTGACATGGTGCATGGTTGTATGGTGTACACAAAACGCGCCGAGATGGTAGCAGTTTCATATGGCGGCACCAACCACGCCAGCGCTGTAAGTACACTACTTTGGAATACCGCATGGGGTTTGCTTCGAAGCTGACACGATGTTCCGGTACTCTTTCAAAATCCTGCCTGGCAGGCTCAAACTGATACGGCTGTATCCTTGTGGGTCTCTCGGGCAAAGTATCAGTTTCGTCTTCGGAGCTCGAGTTGGCCATTTTGGGGGCCAGGGAAGGGGGTATGGAGGTGAGGGGAGAGGGAGATTACTCGCTACACTGTCACCACCAGAATGATTCCTGCATTAAGATGGGCAGCGATGAGAGCCATTTTAATGTTTCAGTAGGAAGTGATGGACAAAGTCACAGGACAGTGTCCACAAACCACAGTCTTTTGGAAGAGAAAGGAGAGCCGAAGCGGTATCAAACCGATGTCCCAGTTCCGCTTACAAGCCTAACGCATTACCGCTAGGCCAAACCGGCTCACGGAAATTTAAGGCTTTCATGTTGCTTAACGTCCACGGAGGCGGGATGACCTATTAGGGACGGGGACAGAGTGGGAAGGGGACAGGGTGATTGGCTCGACCGCGGAAACCGCCCGAAAAAGACCGGAGAGACCGTAGACCACCGCCAGAACAATGGAAGTGTTAAGGCGGTGTCCCCTCGCCATTGCCCAGCGACTTGTGCACTGCGCAATTGCTCTTTCAACTGCTGTGCTGGACAGAGTCACTAAGACAATGTCCGCTGCACCGCTGTTGACGAACAACTTGGACAACTCGAGGCAAAAGACGTCCAACTTGCTCAGCCCAGCTCCACCTCCCTACTCATGATCTCTTCTGGGCAAAAGTGAGGGTCCAGCTCCACCTCCCTCCTCTAAGATCTCTTGATCTTTTGATCTCGCCTGGAACCCTGAAATTTAAGGACCGTGTGCCCTCTTTTGTAGTCACTTTGCCAAGCCTCCAGGTCAGTCTCCAAGTCAGTCTCTAAGTCTCGAAGTCAAAGTTTTTCATTCGTGCAACTAGTGTTTTGGCTCAATTTAATCCACTTTCAGCAGGTTGGTTTGACTGTCTTTTATCTTCCTAGTTCCTGACTGGCGTTTTATTGTTGTTTGATTGTTGTAGTTTTTATGGTTTGATCTTTCCGTAAGATCTGGCGTCGCTGATGTTTCATTATTTTTCACGTTCGCTTGCATGATTAAGTACAGGGGCCAGCTTTGCGGTAGCCACGAGTTGTTTCAAATATATGGTTTATAACACTTTAAAAAAAAATCATGATTGATGTGTTGAATCTTAAACTGTGTTTCGCTACAGATGTTCTGACTGAGAGGTCAGGTGACTGTACAATTCTCTGCGAGCCTGGCTCCATTTTTATGTAGGGGAGTGGGTATGGGGAGTTGAGGGAAAGCAGGTTGGAAGCATGGATGAAGAGTCACAAGTCAGAGGTTGCTATAACATAACTTTTATTTGTACACCAACCAACCAGGAAACAGTGTAGGCTAGGCTCTCCCCTGATGAAAACATAAACACCGGCCGCAACAGTTAAACAAACAACCTGCCTCTGCAGGGACACTGGGGGGAAAGGGACGCTGCCGGCCCAGCACACAACTTTTAACACCTTAGATAATTGGGCCATAAAAACCCCACCCAATCAAAAAGGAAAAGGACCGGAAAGAAAAGGTTATAGGGTCATGGCCCAGAACATGTATACAATACACTCGGTTACATTTATTTTATTTGTGTGTGTGTGTGTGTGTGTGTGTGTGTGTGTGTGTGTGTGTGTGTGTGTGTGTGTGTGTGTGTGTGTGTGTGTGTGTGTGTGTGTTCTTCTTCTCCTAATGGAGTTCCTTTATTTTATTGGTTAGAAAAGGCCTGTTCCGCGTATCGGCAATTAACAGGTTCGACTTTTCTATTTAATATTATGTGAAAAGGCCAGCAGCTCGGCGATAGTCCGCGATTAGCTTTGGTGTGACTTTTCCATAAATAACTTATTCTCTTGTTATTCCACTATCCACAGACTTGGGAGATACCTTAAAGTTTTCTTCCACAAATTCAGTGTAAGACCCTCGAGAAATTCTAAAGTGAGGCGATGTTTTTGATGATACTGACTGGTTGTGAACTGTCTTTTCAGTCACAGGTTTATAACTCAGACTTTCATAACCCGCATAGACGATTTTGTGCTGACTTAATTGTTGTTTACGTTAATTTTCAGGCAATGAGACAACCAGATAAAGTTTACTTAGCGATATTGGCTTTTCGAACCTTTGTGCTTTCAAACCCCATCTCAGTTTTGTCTGTCAGTTTATGACATGCCGCTTGTGTCTTACCGGTTAGTTTGATGAATAATATTTGGAACTTTCAGACTTGCCGGAATTCGTGTTAAAAGAGGCGGAAGTTTAACGAGAAAAAGTAGAACGATTCTGTGAGTGACTAAGTGTGTGGATGTGTGTGTGTCAGTGTGCCGGATCACTTCGAGTCATGATGGTCATGAGATGCCACGTGCAAGTAATTAACATGTTTATAACCTAGCTGCTAGCGTCAAGTTCTCAGTCAGTTGTGTGGCCGCAGTATCGCTCAACATTTGACTGATCAGTCTTCACACGCACTAGAGACGTTATAAACATGAAAAGAAATTTGAGACACTTCCTTCTGTTCCTTCGAAACGCTCAGGCAATACATGAAACGCCTAGACTGAGGTAAATCTGAGGCAATGCACGTACTGTCTACAAAATTTAGGCATTATGTGTATTGCCTATAGATTTTCACCACTTCATGGCTGAAATGCCTGACATTTTTAGGCATTACATGAGAGGCAAAAGTGTGGGAATGTCGGATTTTGTTCGGCCTACATGTGATAGTTCACACTCCAGACCATGGGGATATTCGCCATGCAGAAGTCGAGTATTAAATCGAGCTCAACCAAAAGTTATACTTTTGAGAATTCAACCAAATAAGCATACTTCCGCTAAAGACTCAGTCATGGCTGCTCGCATCACTGCGAGCACAACTCTGTTCGAGATGACGGCTGGAAATTAACAGCTTTCGATTTCTGTTACGACGTAACAGCTTGTGCGGAGGATGGAGGGACAGAATGCAGAAGAGAAACTGTTCCAGTTGTGGATGATCTACAGCGCTAAGGTAAATTCTGTTGCTGGGCGGTCGGCGAACGAAACGCCTCTTCTGCAAAGTTGACACATACTAGCACTGACAGTGTGACGAGGCTGCCTGTGCGTATTCAGCCCGGGGGCATACACTTTACATCATCAGACGTTGTCAATCCACACCTTTAGGTCTGATGTGCTTTAAACTGAGGCTGCTGTGATGATTTGATTTGCACCTTGCTGATTCTCGGGGGTGCAGTGAGTAAGGCTGAAAAAAAGCTGTGGGTGTGTCTAAAAATAGACATTGCTGCCAGATGTCATCCTGGGAATTTCCTTGTTGCTGCTGTTGATCTATACATAGTAAATTTGCATCTCTGTTGCTCATTGTCACACTGACAGACTCTTGATTGTGATATGTAGTACTAGTAGAATGTCATGGGGTCTCAGTGTTACTGTTAGTATCACTGTCAGTCTGTGATCATGAATCATTGAATCATGAATGTCACATCAGCCTCAGACTCAGAGTCAGGAAGCCAAGCCAAGGAAGAAAAATGAATATGATACACTGATAGGATGTCATTAGATCTTCATGGATCAGTTTTAAAGACAACCCCAGGCTTTGAAGACCAAGGATTCCATATCTTTCCCCATTTACTTTGAATTTGATGTTTTCCATCATCTGAGTTTAAAGTTTAATGATTAAGGGGGAGGTGGTAGGAGATGTGGAAGGAGGAGGTGGTGGGGTGGGGGGAGAAGTCACAGACAGTGCAAACAGGATAAGTCACACACACACACACACACACACACACACACACACACACACACACACACACACACACACACACACATGAACATACACATGCACACACACACACACACAACACACACACACACACACACACACACACACACACACACACACACACACACACACACACACACCACCACCACCACCACCACCACCACCACCACACCACCACAAAAACAAAAACAAAAAAATCAACAATATTATTATTAAAACATGTATAATAAAAGGAGAAGTATGAATTAATTTTGTTGTTGTTGTTTACTTGTTGATCAGTTGGACACATTTCAGGTGGTGTGTGTGTGTTGGGGGGGGGGGGGGGGGGCGCAGGTGCATTGTTGTTGAGGGGTGTATTATTTATTTAAGTTTTCCATTTTTCATTTTCTGTTTCAGCATGATGTCAAGATTTTACAAGAATTTGTTAACTTGTTTGTGGAACACTACAAGGATTATATTGACTGTGATTTCAACCATTTAAATGATGGGTAAGTAAAAATAAAAGTGCAAAAGAGCAATTAACAATGTACACTTTAAATGTTGCTTATTAGTAATATTACTGTTATTTTGATATACACAGTGGGTAATCCCCGCCATCTGACATACAAGATTACTGAACTGACAGACAAAATTTACAAAAGAGAAAGAGAGATGGCTAAAAAGAGAGAATACATGTGTGATGATGATCGTGGTGGTGACAGTGAGTTGATTGACACTAGTGACAGTGCTGTATTACACATTAAATTAAACACCTGTCAGCTCTGATACATTTTGCCCTTGATACTTACACAGTTCTCCAAGCACGCAATAAATTGAACAAAGGGAAGTATGGTGAGTTATAACTTTTTACATTTTCACAAAATCAACCAACCAAAATATGTAGTTCACTGAACTGTGTATGCAGCTTTGTTCCTTTATCACCAGCTAAGCTTTTATTAAGTTTCAGCCTTACTCCTGTAACAAATAAGTGTGTGTGTGTGTGTGTGTGTGTGTGTGTGTGTGTGTGTGTGTGTGTGTGTGTATGTGTGAGTGTGTGTGTGTGTGTGTGTGTGTGTGTGTGTGTGTGTGTGTGTGTGTGTGTGTGTGAGTGAGTGAGTGTGTGTGTGTGTGTGTGTTTGACTGAAGTAGAGCTGTTTTAAAGTCATAGACAATGCCACCAAGTAAATTTATTTTGATGAACTGTCTATATTTTAATTAGTGATTAAAACTCAAAACAAATAAAATGATGACGCATATGTAATATAAAATGACACGTTAGATATGAGAAAGCAAAAACAGTGAAACTAAGGGCAAACCTCTGTGTGGGCTTAAAAGCCAAAGCAAAAACTGGGAGTCGAAGAAGAGCCAGTTTGGCCTAGCGGTAAGGCGGTAGGCTGGTAAGCAGAAGGACCTCAGTTCAGTACCACTTTGGCTCTCCTTTCTCTTCAAAAGTTGTGGTTTGTGGACACAGTCTTGTGACTTTGTTCTTCACAGTTAATGAAACATTAAAAGGGCTCTCATCGCTGCCCATCTTAATGCAGGTCATTCTGGTGGTGACAGTGTAGTGATAGGTATATATATACTCTCCCTCTTCCCCCACCTCCATACCCCCTTCCCCCCTTTCTCCCCAGCCCTAATAAACCTTATGGTTTCTGTGGACGTTAAGCACCATGTTTACTTACTTACTGGGAGTCGAAGGGGAACAACTGAAAAAACACCACAGGCCCCTATCAATAGGAAGAGAATAAATAATAAACACATTAAAAAAAATCAGTTGATTTCCCATCCTGTTTGTTAAAAATCAACATTTGAAAGTCGCAAAAACACAACTGTGAGTGTTGCCATTTTGTGCCCAGTCAATGTCAGTGATGTCATAAACAAGGCTGGCATGTGTTGCAAAAGTATCAAGCACGTCACAAGCCAACCTTTTTCTGCCCTTCATTTGTAAAGAGCAAACTAACATGGCTGGAGTTCAAATTCAAAGCAAAAAGGGCTTCTTTGAAATTATTATTATAGGACAAGCAAATAAAGTATGCAGGTGAAAATACATTTTTTTTTTCATTTTCAGGCCCTATTTGTTTCAGTTCCCCTTTAACCAGACTGGTATCAGTGATATGCAGAGACACTTGCATGCATTGAGTTTTTGTCCATCTTCTTTTTTCCCCCTCATCTTACCTCCGCTGTTGTCACTGAGTGTGTCAGCATGTAATTAATGAGATACTGCAAAATTATATTTTGGTGTGGGTTCAGTGCCCCTTTAAGTATGTGACAGGTTAAGTGGTAGAGTTAGCAGATGGCCTTCTTCACGTTTCAGGTTTTCCGAGGAGGGCCCTCACCTTACTCGCCTTCCAGATGGTATCCTGGAAGCGCTGGGCACTCAGCTCACTCGCTGTGCAGGACTGGTGACAGGCAGCAGAGAGAGGGGTGGGGGGGAGGATGAGGACACCACGCAGGTGCTGGCTTTTGCTCAGAGGATTGTGCAGTGTCTCATCATCATATGCAGGTGGGTTGCTGGCCAGGTCGGGAGATAGTCATGCATAGTCTACATGCAGACCGTTAGCAGTGATTATCAGGAGTTTTCTTTTTCGGTTCTGACTGTAATAATGGTATCTATCTCTCGGAAACTGTTTGTTTCATTGCTAATGTCATGAGCGCTTAAAAGGTGCAGCAAAATGTGAATGTGATAGTATATAATGTCTAATTTGACTTTTTGTGGTGGGTTGGTTGGTTGGTTGGTTGGTTTTTATTGTATTTGTTTATGCTGTAAAGAAGCTCTGTAAACAGTGTAAATAACTTTTAAACTAGTATTGTTATGCATCTTGTTATTGTAGTTAGTCGCTTCTTTTCAGAATCAGTTCAGATTTTTGTTGATGTTTTCAGGAACAATGACAATGTACACCTGGTGGCTTCCTGTGAGTTTGTCAGCCACACTATCATGCTCAGCACTGTTTGTATTGAACAGGTGAGTCCATCTGTCATTTTGTTAGTTTGTCAGTCAAACTAATGTCATGCTCAGCGCTGTTTGTATTGAACAGGTGAGTTCATCTTTCACCTGGTCAGTTTGACAGTCAAACTAATGTCATTCTGAACACTGTTTGTATTGAGCAGGTGAGGTCATCTTTCATCTGGTCAGTTTGACAGTCAAACTAATGTCATTCTGAACACTGTTTGTATTGAGCAGGTGAGGTCATCTTTCATCTGGTCAGTTTGACAGTCAATCTAATGTCACTCTGAACCCTGTTTGTATTGAGCAGGTGAGTTCATCTTTCATCTTGTCAGTTTGACAGACAAACTAATGTCATGCTCAGCACTGTTTGCATTGAACAAGTGAGTTCATCTGTCATTTGTTTTAGTTTGTCAGTCAAACTAATGTCATGCTCAGCACTGTTTGTATTGAACAGGTGAATTCATCTGTCATTTTGTTAGTCTGTCAGTCAGACTGTCATGCTCAGCACAGTATTGAACAGGTGAGTTCATCTTTCACCTTGTCAGTTTATTAGTCATACTGTCATGTTCAGTGATGTCAGCCACCCTATCATGCTCAGCACTGTTTGTATTGAACAGGTGAGTTCATCTTTCACATTGTCAGTTTATTAGCCTTACTGCCATGTTCAGTGATGTCAGCCACACTGTCATACTCAGCACTGTTTGTATTGAACAGGTGAGTTCATCTTTCATATGGTCAGTTTGACAGTCAAACTAATGTCATTCTGAACACTGTATTGAACAGGTGAGTTCATTTTTCATCTTGTCAGTTTGACACTGACAGTCAAACTGATGTCATGCTCAGCACTGTCTGTATTGAACAGGTGAGTTCATCTGTCATTTTGTTAGTCTGTCAGTCAAACTGTCTTGCTCAGCACTGTATTGAGCAGGTGAGTTCATCTTTCACCTTGTCAGTTTATTAGCCAAACTGTCATGTTCAGTGATGTCAGCCTTACTGTCATGCTCAGCACTGTTTGTATTGAACAGGTGAGTTCATCTTTCACCTTGTCAGTTTATTAGCCAAACTGTCATGTTCAGTGATGTCAGCCTTGTCATGCTCAGCACTGTTTGTATTGAACAGGTGAGTTCATCTTTTACCATGTCAGTTTGACAGTCAAACTAATGTCATTCTGAACACTATTTGTATTGAACAGGTGAGTTCATCTTTCATTTTATCAGTTTGACAGTCAGATTAATGTCATTCTGGACACTGTATTGAACAGGTGAGTTTATCTTTCATGTGGTCAGTTTGACAGTCAAACTGATGGCATTCTGAACACTGTATCGAACAGGTGAGGTCATCTTTCATCTTGTCAGTTTGACAGTCAAACTAATGTCATTCTGAACACTGTATTGAACTGGTGAGGTCATCTTTCATCTTGTCAATTTGACAGTCAAACTAATGTCATTCTGAACACTGTATGTATTGAACAGGTGAGTTCATCTTTCATTTTGTCAGTTTGACAGTCAAAATAATGTCATGCTCAGCGCTGTTTGTATTGAACAGGTGAGTTTATCTTTCATTGTGTTAGTCTGTCAGTCAAACTGTCATGCTCAACACTGTTTATATCACTGTCAAACTGTCATGCTCAACACTGTTTATATCAAACAGGTGAGTTCATCTTTTATCTTGACATTTTGTCAGCCATATTGTCATGTTCAGTGATGTCATTCATGCTGTCATGCTCAGCACTGTTTGTATTGAACAAGTGAGTTCATCTTGACAGTTTGTCAGCCATATTGTCATGTTCAGTGATGTCATTCACACTGTCATGATCAGCACTGTTTGTATTGAATAGGTGAGTTCATCTGTTATTTTGTTAGTCTGTCAGTCAAACTGTGCTGACACTGTTTGTATTGAACAGTGTCATGTTGAGTGATGTCATTCACACTGTCATGCTCAGCACTGTTTGTATAGAATGGGTGAGTTCATCTTTTATTTTGACAGTTTGTCAGCCATATTGTCATGTTCAGTGATGTCATTCACACTGTCATGCTCAGCACTGTTTGTATTGAATGTGTGAGTTCATCTTTTGTCAGTTTGTCAGCCATGCTGTCATGTTCAGTAATGTCAGCCATGCTGTCATGTTCAGCAATGTCAGCCATGCTCTTCAGTGTCAGCCACACTGTCATGTTCAGTGAGTTTAGCCATAATGTATGCTCAGTGATTTTATCCATACTGTCATGCTCAGCTATTTGAGCCATACTGTCATGCTCAGCACTGTCAGGCAAACTGTAATGCACAGTACTGACTGCATTGAACAGGTGAGTCAACCTGTCATCCTGTGAGTATTGCCAGGCACACTGTCAGGCTTAGCAAGGTTAAACTGAGTAACGTACCAGTCTGGTGCTGTGAACACAATTTTGTGTGGAAGTTTTTTATGCAATGTACATAAATACATTTTCATTTATTCATTCACTTTGGGTAATGTCTGAGTGGTCTTGTGTCAGTTGGCAGTTTTCCCCCTCTGGTCTGTTCATGACAGAATGGAGAGAGAAAAAATCACCGTCATTTCATTTGTTCTTAAGTGTTGCCTCCTCAGTGTTTTCCCTTCCTGCCTTTGTCATCTCAGGTAATTGATATTAACCCCTTCGCTGCCCCAGCCTGTAAAATTTCCCCGCTGAAAGACGCACAGACTCGCCTGCACATGTATATTAACCCCTTCGCTGCCCCAGCCTGTAAAATTTCCCCGCTGAAAGACGCACAGACTCGCCTGCACATGTATATTAACCCCTTCGCTGCCCCAGCCTGTAAAATTTCCCCGCTGAAAGACGCACAGACTCGCCTGCACATGTATATTAACCCCTTCGCTGCCCCAGCCTGTAAAATTTCCCCGCTGAAAGACGCACAGACTCGCCTGCACATGTATATTAACCCCTTCGCTGCCCCAGCCTGTAAAGTTTCCCCGCTGAAAGATGCACAGACTCGCCTGCACATGTATATATATATATACTCCGGTCCTATACAATCTAATTTCAATGCTATGCATTTTGATGAAAATCCTTTCACCTGCCAGTGCAAAAAAGAAGACAAAAAGCTTAAGGGTTTCAGATTTCACACTTTTATTGGTTATTTTTAAGTGACATAAAGCCAACTCTCCCTTCCCTGTTTCCTTGGTAAGATCTGGGTTTCTCTTTGACACCGTCCTACTTTGTTCTCTCCAGATTTGCTTGCCGTTAAAGGAGCTAAGGGCGTCAGATGTGGAGCGCCACCTGTCCTTCATCAAACACTCCCTGCACTTCCTGGAGTGTCTGTATGACCCCTACTTTGTCTGGAGGAAACGATTGCGCGGGTGAGAAGCTGCGTGTTCGTTCACTGTTCATTTGTTCACTACAGAGCTCCAGATTTATGAACATTTGTTACAAGATAGCCACTTCTGTGTCTGGGGTCTTAATAACTCTTCTTAGTTTTACACTAAGGTTGTGCACTAAAACAGAGACCCCCTTCTTCTCCCAATAAAAACAATGTCACTGGCCCTTGGTATGTCTGGGAAATAGATCAAAATGCACGGCATGTATCAGTTGTCTGGCTGATACAAGTTAGATTCAGCTGGTATCAGTTGTCCAGCTGATGCAAGTTAAATCCGACAAAGTATTAGTTGTCTGCCATGTATCTGTTGTTCAGCTGATGCAAGTTAGTTCCGACATGTATCAGTTGTCCAGCATATAAATGCGTTGTCCAGCTGATGCAAGTTAGATCCAACATGTATCAGTTGTCTAGCTGATGCAAGTTAGATCCAACATATATCAGTTGTCTAGTGATGTTAGTTAGATCCGACATGTATCAGTTGTCTGGCATGTATTAGTTGTCCAGCTGATGCCAGTTAGACCCAGCATGTATCAGTTATAGGGGATGTAAGTTAGATCCAGCATGTATCAGTTATAGGCGATGTATCACTTGTCAAGCTAATACAACTGATACAGGTTAGATCTGACATATATCAATCCATCAGTTGTCTAGCTGATACAAGTTAGATCTGACATGTATCAGTTGTCCAGATGATGCAAGTTAGATCCGACATGTATCAGTTTTCCAGCTGATGCAAGTTAGATCCAACACATATCAGTTGTCTGGTGTGTATCAGTTGTCCAGCTGATGCAAGTTAGATCCAACATGTATCAGTTGTCCAACTGATGCAAGTTAGATGTGACATGTATCAATCCATCAGTTGTCTAGCTGATACAAGTTAGATCTGACATGTATCAGTTGTCCAGATGATGCAAGTTAGATCCGACATGTATCAGTTTTCCAGCTGATGCAAGTTAGATCCAACACATATCAGTTGTCTGGTGTGTATCAGTTGTCCAGCTGATGCAAGTTAGATCCAACATGTATCAGTTGTCCAACTGATGCAAGTTAGATGTGACATGTATCAATCCATCAGTTGTCTAGCTGATACAAGTTAGATCTGACATGTATCAGTTGTCCAGTTGATGCAAGTTAGATCCGACATGTATCAGTTTTCCAGCTGATGCAAGTTAGATCCAACACATATCAGTTGTCTGGTGTGTATCAGTTGTCCAGCTGATGCAAGTTAGATCCGACATGTATCAGTTGTCCAACTGATGCAAGTTAGATCTGACATGTATCAATCCATCAGTTGTCTAGCTGATACAAGTTAGATCTGACATGTATCAGTTGTCCAGATGATGCAAGTTAGATCCAACATGTATCAGTTGTCCAGATGATGCAAGTTAGATCCAACATGTATCAGTTGTCCAGATGATGCAAGTTAGATCCGACATGTATCAGTTTTCCAGCTGATGCAAGTTAGATCCAACATATATCAGTTGTCTGGTGTGTATCAGTTGTCCAGCTGATGCAAGTTAGATCCGACATGTATCAGTTGTCCAACTGATGCAAGTTAAGATCCGACATGTGTCAGTTGTCCAGCTGATGCAAGTTAGATCCAACATGTATCAGTTGTCTGGCATGTATCAGTTGACCAGCTGATGCAAGTTAGATCCAACATGTATCAGTCCATCAGTTGTCTAGCTGATACAAGTTAGATCTGACATGTATCAGTTGTCTGGTGTGTATCAGTTGTCCAGCTGATGCAAGTTAGAAGCAACATACTGATCTGTCGTTTTACCAATCCATCACCAGAAATGTATGTATTTGTTGTGTGTGTGTGTGTGTGTGTGTGCGTGTGCGTGCATGCATGCATGTGCATCTGTGTGTGTGTGTGTGTGTGTGTGTGTGTGTGTGTGTGTGTGTGTGTGTGATAAAATGAGTGTATCTTTATATCTTTATATTTCAGGGCTCTTACAAGATGGAGCGCCATAAATAATATATTATTATAATTATAATTAACATGTATCAGTTATCCAGCTGATGTTAGTTAGAGCCAAAGAGTATCAGCTGTCTAGCTGATGCACATTAGATCTGACATGTATCAGTTGTCCAGTATCTGTATCAGTTGTCCAGCTGATGTAACACAAGTTAGATCCGGACTGTTTTAGCTGTCTGTCTGGTGCAAGATATATTGGGTATGTATCAGCTGTCTGTCAGAACAAGTAAGATCCGGTGTGCATCAGCTGTCCAGCTGGCACAAGTTAGATCCAGTGTGCATCAGCTGTCAGGTGGCACAAGTTAGATCCGGTGTGTATCAGCTGTCAGGTGGAACAAGTAAGATCCGGTGTGTATCAGCTGTCAGGTGGAACAAGTTAGATCCGGTGTGTATCAGCTGTCCAGCTGGCACAAGTTAGATCCGGTGTGTATCAGCTGTCAGGTGGAACAAGTTAGATCCGGTGTGTATCAGCTGTCAGGTGGAACAAGTTAGATCCGGTGTGTATCAGCAGTCCGGCTGGCACAAGTTAGATCCGGTGTGTATCAGCTGTCAGGTGGAACAAGTTAGATCCGGTGTGTATCAGCAGTCCGGCTGGCACAAGTTAGATCCGGTGTGTATCAGCTGTCAGGTGGAACAAGTTAGATCCGGTGTGTATCAGCTGTCTGTCAGAACAAGTTAGATCCGGTGTGTATCAGCTGTCTGTCAGAACAAGTTAGATCCGGTGTGTATCAGCTGTCTGTCAGAACAAGTTAGATCCGGTGTGTATCAGCTGTCTGTCAGAACAAGTTAGATCCGGTGTGTATCAGCTGTCTGTCAGAACAAGTTAGATCCGGTGTGTATCAGCTGTCTGTCAGAACAAGTTAGATCCGGTGTGTATCAGCAGTCCGGCTGGCACAAGTTAGATCCGGTGTGTATCAGACCAGAGCTGAGTTGTAGAAGGGACGAAGGGCATCATATGCAATGCAGAATACTTCTGCACAGCCACCATTTCATATTAGACTTGACCCTTTAAAACTGCCCGGGGACCCACTGACAGTTGTAGCAGGGAGTCCCAGGGACATCCTTAAATACTTGCTAATGGGAGCCCTGATGCAGACACATAATAAAAAGAGTTAATGTTTGAGTGATGACTATTTAAAAACATGCACAGTTTGAGCAAATTTATGTACTTGCTTACTGCCAGTATGCCTATTACAGCTTGGGTAGCAGCAAAGGTCTTCCACACCATCCTATCTTTGGCAAAACTCTTTCAGAAACATAAGTCTGTAAGACAAGAAGAAGATAAAAACAGAAAAAGACAGGTGCTCCTGTCTTTTGTGTGTGTGTGCAGTCAGTTTGATGTAACTGAACGTTTTTTAACTTTCAGGTGGAACATTGACATGCTTCCGTATTTTGTGTGTGTGCAATCAGTTTGGTGTAACTAAACATCGTTTTTAACTTTCAGGTGGAACATTGACATGCTTCTGTATTTTGTGTGTGTGCAGTCAGTTTGGTGTAACTAAACATCATTTTTAACTTTCAGGTGGAACATTGACATGCTTCCGTATTTTGTGTGTGTGCAGTCAATTTAGTGTAACTAAACACTGTTTTTAACTTTCAGGTGGAACATTGACATGCTTCCGTATTTTGTGTGTGTGCAGTCAATTTAGTGTAACTAAACACTGTTTTTAACATTCAGGTGGAACATTGACATGCTTCTGTATTTTGTGCGTGTGCAGTCAGTTTAGTGTAACTGAACGTTTTTTAACTTTCAGGTGGAACATTGACATGCTTCCGTATTTTGTATGTGTGCAGTCAGTTTGGTGTAACTAAACGCCGTTTTTAACATTCAGGTGGAACATTGACATGCTTCCATATTTTGTGTGTGTGCAGTCAATTTAGTGTAACTAAACACTGTTTTTAACTTTCAGGTGGAACATTGACAAGGCACGACAGACTTGTCAACCTGCTCTGCTGCACAATGAAGTGGTCCCTTTCTTTCACGGTACGCTTGACCATCAGATCTTGGTTTTTACTCTGGCTGTGGCACCAGTATATGGTACTTTTTGTTTGATTGATGTGTTAGTATTGTTACTACATTTGGTTTCTTGGCAGTATATGGTACTTTTTGTTTGATTGATGTGTTAGTATTGTTACTACATTTGGTTTCTTGGCAGTATATGGTACTTTTTGTTTGATTGATGTGTTAGTATTGTTACTACATTTGGTTTCTTGGCAGTATATGGTACTTTTTGTTTGATTGATGTGTTAGTATTGTTACTACATTTGGTTTCTTGGTAGTTTTGTTCTCTTTCTTAATAGTGTTAAAGCATCTTGCATGACAAAGGATTGTGTACAAGCTTGTTGGTAATGACAAAGTTGTTGGGGGGGGGGGGGGGGGGGGTACTGGACTCACTGTCCATGTGTCAGTCGGTCTGTCTGTGTATCCAGCTTTTGTCCAGAAGATATCTTCTGAACCACTCAACCTTTTGTAGCCAAACTTAATATGATGGGGTGTGATTGTGAGCTAGAATGTCCTGACACAAAAAATTAGGTTACTAGCTTTACAATGGCCAAGACATAGGTTTGTAAACTTGCGTAACCTCATCTGAGGGAGGCTAGTGCTAGAGGCTAATAATTCTACTGCCTGTTGAACAGCATCCCTTGTTTTGTCTTGCAGAGTGTTTCCAGAAGACAGGGCTCTCCAGTGACATACAGCTGCGCCTGCTGCACATGTTTGGTGCCATTATGTGTGGCTCACAGGTACAGTACACTAGTCTTCGTCTAGTCATTGCATAAAATGGGTGATATAAATTCTTCTGGGGGGCATGATGTGTGTTTTTTGTTTTTGATGATGTATCTTTGGTGAAATTTATGTGCCTTGTGTTTTTGATGATGTATCTTTGGTGAAATTTATGTGCCTTGTGTTTTTGATGATGTATCTTTGGTGAAATTTATGTGCCTTGTGTTTTCATCCTAAGGTGAGGCTGTGTGACTGACAGACTGTTAAAGTTCAAGAATTAAGTAACCATGTCTTTATTTGGTCAGAAATGTGTGTCAGCCATCACTCTCAAGATACAAGATACAAGACAACTTTATTAATCCATTGTGGAAAGTACATGGTGTGCTATAAAACGCATTATATAATAAAACATTGCACCGACAACACAGATGTTCTTACTCATCCAAATTACAATCCACTTGCGCAAACAGACATGGTTCACAGGCTTGCCATGATCGAGACAGTGGTCTTTAAACGCGTTGCTTTTCATGCCCATTTCAGTCCAACTCTCTGAAAGGCATCACCCCAGCAACGCTAGATGTGATGCTGAAGGTCCTGTCGGCACACACGGTCCAGGGGCCCACCAACGCTCAGCGGCAGGAAGCAGCCATGCTGAAGGACCTGGTGCTGCATTGCATTGTGCGCATGGTGCACGTCATCCATGAGTGTAGTCCTGACCAGGTTAGCAGGCTCTTTGGTTTTGATTGCTCACTTCCTTCTCTGCCGTTCAGTGTGCCTGTTGGCTTCCAGGGCTAAGTTCTTCTTGTTTGCTTGTACGATGTCACTAGAATCATGTCCTGCTTAGATTCTTTTTGTGCACGCTATGTAGTCATGTCCTCATAACGGCTGTCCTTGGCTAGTTGGTTGGTTTGTTGAAGTGCTGCTTTATGTCCACAGAAACCATAGGTTTATTAGGGATGGGAGCCCAGGACGGCCACCTCGACTTTCACACAGCTCTTGAATTCTGACTAAGGAGTCCTTGACTAAGCTCTTCTTGCTTGCTTGCACAATGTCATTATAATTATGTCCTACTTGAATCCTGACTTTTTGTGCATGCTGTGTAGTCATGTCCTCAAAATGGACGTCC
>OY757541.1:4594612-4609612 GCA_963584105.1 Alviniconcha strummeri
ATCGACCACAGGGCTGTTGGTGAGTGTGTGATCTGCTGGGTTCAGTACTGTCTCTGATGGTCAACAGATCGACCACAGGGCTGTTGGTGAGTGTGTGATCTGCTGGGTTCAGTACTGTCTCTGATGGTCAACAGATCGACCACAGGGCTGTTGGTGAGTGTGTGATCTGCTGGGTTCAGTACTGTCTCTGATGGTCAACGGATCGACCACAAGGCTGTTGGTGAGTGTGTGATCTGCTGGGTTCAGTACTGTCTCTGATGTTCAGCAGATCGACCACAAGGCTGTTGATCTGCTGGGTTCAGTACTGTCTCTGATGTTCAGCAGAATGAGCACAAGGCTGTTGGTGAGTGTGTGATCTGCTGGGTTCAGTACTGTCTCTGATGTTCAACAGATCGACCACAGGGCTGTTGGTGAGTGTGTGATCTGCTGGGTTCAGTACTGTCTCTGATGTTCAACAGATCGACCACAGGGCTGTTGGTGAGTGTGTGATCTGCTGGGTTCAGTACTGTCTCTGATGTTCAACAGATCGACCACAAGGCTGTTGGTGAGTGTGTGATCTGCTGGGTTCAGTACTGTCTCTGATGTTCAACAGATCGACCACAGGGCTGTTGGTGAGTGTGTGATCTGCTGGGTTCAGTACTGTCTCTGATGTTCAACAGATCGACCACAAGGCTGTTGGTGAGTGTGTGATCTGCTGGGTTCAGTACTGTCTCTGATGTTCAACAGATCGACCACAGGGCTGTTGGTGAGTGTGTGATCTGCTGGGTTCAGTACTGTCTCTGATGTTCAACAGATCGACCACAAGGCTGTTGATCTGCTGGGTTCAGTACTGTCTCTGATGTTCAACAGATCGACCACAAGGCTGTTGATCTGCTGGGTTCAGTACTGTCTCTGATGTTCAACAGATCGACCACAAGGCTGTTGGTGAGTGTGTGATCTGCTGGGTTCAGTACTGTCTCTGATGTTCAGCAGAATGAGCACAAGGCTGTTGGTGAGTGTGTGATCTGTTGGGTTCAGTACTGTCTCTGATGTTCAACAGATCGACCACAAGGCTGTTGATCTGCTGGGTTCAGTACTGTCTCTGATGTTCAGCAGAATGAGCACAAGGCTGTTGGTGAGTGTGTGATCTGCTGGGTTCAGTACTGTCTCTGATGTTCAACAGATCGACCACAGGGCTGTTGGTGAGTGTGTGATCTGCTGGGTTCAGTACTGTCTCTGATGGTCAACAGATCGACCACAGGGCTGTTGGTGAGTGTGTGATCTGCTGGGTTCAGTACTGTCTCTGATGTTCAACAGATCGACCACAAGGCTGTTGATCTGCTGGGTTCAGTACTGTCTCTGATGTTCAGCAGAATGAGCACAAGGCTGTTGGTGAGTGTGTGATCTGTTGGGTTCAGTACTGTCTCTGATGGTCAGCAGATCGACCACAAGGCTGTTGGTGAGTGTGTGATCTGCTGGGTTCAGTACTGTCTCTGATGGTCAGCAGATCGACCACAAGGCTGTTGGTGAGTGTGTGATCTGCTGGGTTCAGTACTGTCTCTGATGGTCAGCAGATCGACCACAGGGCTGTTGGTGAGTGTGTGATCTGCTGGGTTCAGTACTGTCTCTGATGGTCAACAGATCGACCACAAGGCTGTTGGTGAGTGTGTGATCTGCTGGGTTCAGTACTGTCTCTGATGTTCAACAGAATGACCACAAGGCTGTTGGTGAGTGCGTGCTTGTTGGGTTCTGATCACTCACATCGTCAGCGTCCTGGAGCACGAGAAACAGATCGACCACAAGGCTGTCGGTGAGTGTGTGCTTGTTGGGTTCAGGTCTGTCTCTGGTGTTCAACAGATCGACCACAAGGCTGTCGGTGAGTGCGTGCTTGTTGGGTTCAGGTCTGTCTCTGATGGTCAACAGATCGACCACAAGGCTGTCGGTGAGTGTGTACTTGTTGGGTTCAGGGCTGTCTCTGATGGTCAACAGATCGACCACAAGGCTGTCGGTGAGTGTGTACTTGTTGGGTTCAGGGCTGTCTCTGATGGTCAACAGATCGACCACAAGGCTGTCGGTGAGTGTGTACTTGTTGGGTTCAGGGCTGTCTCTGATGTTCAACAGATCGACCACAAGGCTGTCGGTGAGTGTGTACTTGTTGGGTTCAGGGCTGTCTATGCAACAGATTTATCACAAGGCTATCACAAGACTACAGATATGATAACTCACATCACCATCCTGGGGCATCAGAAACAGATTGACCACAAGGCTGTTGGTGAGTGCGCACTGCTGGGTTCAGTACTGTCTATGCAACAGATCGACCACAAGGCTGTCGGAGAGTGTGCACTCAGTTGGGTTCAGTACTGTCTCAGTTGTTCAGCTGATTGACCACAAGGCTGTCGGAGAGTTGGGTTCAGTACTGTTTCTGCAACAGATCAGCCACAATTAAGGCTCACAGTTTTGTCTGCATGTATGTGTGGTTTTTCTTTTGCAATTAAAGAAAGAAAGAACATTTAAGTCTCTTTACCTTAAAGTTGATGAGGGTTGGTTGGCACCCAGCCGTTATAATATGGTCATTACACAAAGATACATACTCAGTTCACAATGGTGTCCTTTTGTGTTTCATCATTGTTATGTTACAGGCTGTTGGATTGGCTGTTCCTGTGTTACAGGTCATCTGATTGGCCTGCTGGAGATTCTGGGTACCCTGTCTATAACAGCTGGGGAACTGAAGCAGCTCATCAGTTTATTCAGAGTGGATGAGGAGGGCAAACAGGTTTGTAGCTTATTCCAAGCTTGTGAGTGTGTGTATGTGAGAGTTAGTGTGTATGTGTGTGTGTGTGTGCGTGTGTGTGTGTGTGTGTGTGTGTGTGTGTGTGTGTGTGTGTGTGTGTGTGTGTGTGTATGTGTGTGTGTGTGTGTGTGTGTGTGTGAGAGAGAGAGAGTTAGTGTGTGTGTGTGTGAGAGAGAGAGAGAGAGTTAGTGGGTGTGTGTGTGTGTGTGTGTGAGAGAGAGAGAGAGTTAGTGTGTGTGTGTGTGTGAGAGAGAGAGAGAGTTAGTGTGTGTGTGTGTGTGTGTGTGAGAGAGAGAGAGAGAGAGTTAGTGTGTGTGTGTGTGTGTGTGAGAGAGAGAGAGTTAGTGTGTGTGTGTGTGTGTGTGTGTGTGTGTGTGTGTGTGTGTGTGTGAGAGAGAGAGAGAGAGAGAGAGAGTTAGTGTGCGTGTGTGTGTGTGTGTGTGTGTGAGAGAGAGAGTTAGTGTGTGTGTGTGAGAGAGAGAGTTAGTGTGTGTTTGTGTGTAATGTAGTGTAACGTAAAAGTGTATTTATAGGCACCTAACATGAGCCCAAAACACACAACACAAATACAATAAGGTCAAGAAAATGTGTATAAAATCAAGAGCGCAATGCAACCCTGCTAATTACATAAACAAACCTTCTACAACACTTCATTTGACATCTTTCGCATCACTTCTGGCACTGTATGTATATATATGTGAATGTGTGTGTGTGACAGAGTGGTGTGTGTGTGTGTGTGTGTGACAGAGTGGTGTGTATATATAAGTGTGTGTGTGTGTGACAGAGTGGTGTGTGTGTGTGACAGAGTGGTGTGTATATATGTGTGTGTGTGTGTGTGACAGAGTGGTGTGTATATATATATATGTGTGTGTGTGTGACAGAGTGGTGTGTGTATGTGTTTGTGTGAGTGTGTGTGTGTGTGTGTGTGTGTGTGTGTGTGTGTGTGTGTGTGTGTGACAGAGTGGTGTGTGTGTGTGTGTGTGTGACAGGGTGGTGTGTATATATGTTTGTGTGTGTGTGTGACAGAGTGGTGTGTGTGTGTGACAGAGTGGGGTGTGTGACAGAGTGGTGTGTGTGTGTGTGTGTGACAGAGTGGTGTGTGTGTGACAGAGTGGTGTGTGTGTGTGTGACAGAGTGGTGTGTGTGTGTGTGTGACAGAGTGGTGTGTGTGTGTGACAGAGTGGTGTGACAGAGTGGTGTGTGTGTGTGACAGAGTGGTGTGTGGGTGTGGGTGTGAGACAGAGTGGTGTGTGTGTGTGTGTGTGACAGAGTGGTGTGTATATATATGTGTGTGTGTGTGTTTAGTAGGGAAAGGTTTATTTTGCATGTGCCTGACCTGACTGGCATGGCTGATGTGTGTTCAGATGCCGTATACCACTCGCTTGATGCGAGCCATTGCTACCATGGCAAGGAGGGAGGGCAAAGAGACCGCGCTCAATTTCTTCGACCTGCAGAAACCACATGATGTCAGTGTCTTGTTTAGTCAGAGTTTCTTCTTCATTTCTCTTTCTGTCTGTCTGTCTCTTTCTGTCTGTCTGTCTGTCTCCCTCTTTCTCTCTCTCTGCCTGTCTCTATATGTCTCTCTCTGTGTGTGTCTGTCCCCCTTTTTCTGTCTGCCTCCCTCTCTTCTCTTAGTTTTGTTTATTCTCTGTTAAATTTTGTCCAGTAATAAATTCTTTGATTAAAAAAATTAAAAAATGTGGTTCTGTTTCAACTTTAAGGCTTAGTGTACAGACTTACCATGAGTAAAACTTGCACAGTCAGGAAAGTTACCTGAGGATATGGTAAAATACATTTTCCAAAGAAGACATTTTGGTGTCTTGTACACTTTGCATTTGCTTATGACAGAGTTTGATTGTCATGAGGTGACCCAATGCAACTGACATGAAAATCCAATTAATAACTCAATTAATAATTGATGCTAACAATCTTCCAAGCTCCGAAAAAGCTGTAAAAACTAAACCCAAACAAGATAAGTCTTTTCATTCATTTTTCATTTTTGACTGTGTATCTGTTGTTTCAGTGTTGTTTTGTGGCTTGATAAAGGGGATTTCCTCAAAAAATTGCATACTTTGTGTCTGTGTTGAAATAAATAAGCGTTCGTTTGAACCTTTTTATGTTGGGGTCATGTTTTAGAACACTAGCAGTCATTCTGTTTCAGATTTATAATTTTTTCCAATTAAGAACTAAATAACTGTCTCAAGGGAGTCACACTGTGGGTCTTTAGGTTTTGCCCTGAAGAAAGGCCTCCATTGTGCTGCTGTGTCCTTTGTGTAATCGCTTCAACTCTCTCTCAGTGCATCTCACTGCCGGCTTTGCGGAAGTGGCCGGGCCCAGCCTTCTCCTTCCACGCCTGGATCTGTCTGGACACGGAGATTGATCTCAGAAAACACATGCTGATGGGATATCAGACGTTCAGGCGACAGCTGTACATGTAAGTCACAGGGATGGGAGATGAAGGTGTGGCTAAAAGGGACGGGTCAGTTCAGTTCAAGATGAAATCTGTGTGCTCAGCAAAACTCATATGCGCTCTGCCCTGTCTCACAAAGCTTTTCCCATCGTTGTCTTGAAAGAGTTCCAGGATTAGTCTGATTGATGATGACAATGGCCCTCTCTCAGCCTTTCAAGGAAGATTGTTTAGTGCTTCCTCTTCCCGTGCCTGTCTCCTCCAGGTGATTGCCGATGTGCAGAAGGGACAGATTTGTTTAAACGTGAAGGCGTGAACATCTGTGCTGGAAAGGGAGGGAGTTGGGGGGGGGGGGGGGGGGGGGTTAAGACTTTGAGGCTTCAGTCAACTGCATATGTAAGGTCATCGGCAGATGATGGCTTCTTTCTCTCCTTCTCCACCAAAACACTCTGTCATTTGCTTTTGTCTCCCACTATCCTCTGCAAAAAAAGAGCCACCTGTGGGACTGTTGGTGAAAGTGATGATGATTGCTTTTATGCAGCGCTATTCTCCACTCTCAAGCAGGCTCACTGCGCTTGCATGTGATTCTACATGGGTGACTAGCTTTTTATAGCACATTTTTGAATATCCACCGCAGTGGTGTACTTACAGCGCTGGTACAGCTCGTGCCACATGAAACTGTTGCCACCTCGGCACATTCTGTGTACACCATACAACCGTGCACCATGTCATTTCATGCAAAGCCACATACATAAGGTGCATGTGTGTTTAGCTGTAACCTGCCACCTGCAATGTGTCTAAAATGACACCTAAAGTGTCCACAACAAAAGACTTAGTCAGCAAAACAGCTTCTTCATAGAGGTGGTTCCAGCCACAGACTGTGTGGACAAAAGAAGGAATTTTGAAGCTGATTGGTGCAGTGAATCCTCTGGTACTGGTGCCAGACTATCTGATGGTGGTGTTGTCAAAGATGGAGATAAATAAGTTGTTGCCTTTGTTCTGGGCCGGCTCTTGCTTAGTGGGGTTAAGAACTGTTTCAGTGGTAGTGCCGGCACCAGTCCACTGACCACCTTAGACAATGTGGTCAGCTGAAGCTGCCTGCAGTGCTCTGAGGTGGAGGTGACCAGGGATATATTATATCAGGGTGGTGTAAATACAGGAGAATGGGCACTGTGTCAGGACGACGAACAGGAGAAGTACACAGGAGGGAAAACAAAGACAGAAAAGATTTCTGCTATAGATTAAATAGATATAGATTTTTATAGATTTTTTTTTTTTACAGATTCACTGTCTGTCCAGAAATATTTCTGCTATAAATATATATAAAATGTAACTTTTTTTTTACAGATTCAGTCTCTGTTCAAAATAGATTTCCACTATTGTGCAGTTCAGGTGGGGTTGTTAACTCCCTTGACTTCAGCCTAGAAGTGCGCTGCAACCTCTCATGACTTCTTGCGTGAAAGATTACAAAGTTCATTTACTCTAGCAAACCAACTTCGCTGAAGCGCCCAATAGGATGCCACAAAACAAAACAAAATCCACAAAAAAAATTCCACGAACTTGTGATATTCTGGTCAGCCAAAAAACGATGCAAAGACACTTTTTTTCCACCCTCCATCGCCTTTCCCTGGCAATTTTTGCAGCTACAACAGTGGTGGCATTTGTACTGCTTCGCAATTCTAGGTTCAGCTTCCATTGTTATACACAGCATGAAGCAACGCCTACTCAAGAAATTGGCCTGGAAGTGACGCTGCGACCTCTCGCGACTTCTTGTGTGAATGATTACAAAGGGCATTCACTTGTGCAAACCAGCTTCACTGAACCGCCCAATAAATGTATTATTGTAGATGTATAGATATAATTTTACTTTTTTTTAAAGATTCAATGGCTGTTCAAAATAGATTTCTACTATAGATTTATAGGTATAATTTTAACTCTTTCTTTTTTACAGATTCAATGATGGGTCCAGCAATGGACTGGAAGCATTTGTGACACCTTCCTACGACCTGGTTGTGGCAGTTTACAACAAGAAGGAATTCTGTACCCTTACAGTCACAGACACACACCTGCAAGATGGACTCTGGGTAAAATTGGACTCATTTTTTCAGCAACCTTAAATTCCATTTTCTTCTCGGTTTGTGGTTGCAGATTTGTTCATGTTAGCCAATTCTTTGTTCAGCCACAATTGCCGTTGTACTTTGAAAGACCTATGCAGCATAATGTGAATGTTGGTCGTGTAAAAGTAGATGGGTTGTAACATATATTTTGTTATGGAATATTTTGATTGCAAGCATGATTTTAATTATTTATTTTTTTATAGTGTAGAGATTGACTTGATGAAATAACACGGCTGAAGGGTCATGTCACTAGACTTTGGATAAAGAGCTTACAGGGTGGATCTGAATCCCAGTTTTAAGACTGAAAGAACTCATGGCAGTGGAGAAAAACATCCCGGACAAATTTTGTACAAATTCTTGGACGGGCTGGGTAGTTAGACAGTCCAGGTAAAAGTGACTGTATGGCACCTTCACAGGGAAACAATTCTCATTGGGGAGGATGAAAAGTATATCTAAAACAACTTGGCTTTCTGCTGGGTAGTTAGACAGTCCAGGTAAAGGTGACTGCATGGCACCTTCACAGGGAAACAATTCTCATTGGGGAGGATGAAAAGTATATCTAAAACAACTTGGCTTTCTGCTGGGTAGTTAGACAGTCCAGGTAAAAGTGACTGCATGGCACCTTCACAGGGAAACAATTCTCATTGGGGAGGATGAAAAGTCTATGTAAAACAACTTGGCTTTCTGTGGTGTTTCAGCACTCAGTGGGTGTGGTCCACACAGCCGCCCGCCGACCCTTCTCACAAAGCCACGTGCTAATCTACGTTGACGGCAGACAGAAGTCTACTGCTCCCTTCAGATTCCCTAATCTGACAGAGGTGAGATGTCATTTTGCACAGTTCTAGCACAAAACACAACTTTGACAGATTTGATGAACTTGGTTAACCCCTTCTCTGCCCCAGCCAGTAAAATTTCCGGGCTGAAAAGTGCTCACATACGCGCCTGAAAACAGCATATTTGATGGTCCTATAACATCTATTTTCAACACTGTACATCTTGATATATCTCCTTTCACACGCTTAGGCAAAGGAATGGGGGGAGGGGAGCCTTAGTGATATCAAGTTTGGCATTTTTATTGGTTGTTTTTCAAATGACGGCAAGCATGGCAGTAAAAGGGTTAAATTTAAAGGAAGGGGGACATTTTAATGATATGAGATGTCCAGTCTCACTTTGTGACAATTTTTGACAGTCATTTTCAAATAATCTTGTGGATCTGTTCTCCTGGATGTACTGTGGTGGAAGGAAAAAGTGACTGAGCAAGTAGACAGGCAAAGCAACCATCGCATAGCTTATATTCTGGAAGGTCTGAGGTGTTGAGGAGCTTGAGGCAACACTGGGGTTTTAAAAGCCATGTGGATCACACCTTCAGCTGCCTAGCAATGGGAAGTTTAGAAGCAGCAGCAGTTGACTATTTGAAAAGTGCAGAATAGGGCCATTATGAATCCAGATCAGACAGGCATTAGATCACCCATCAGTAGCTACCTTCTTGAACAAATAGCTGAGACTCTGTGTTTTAGTCACTGTAGTAGGGGTTGGAGAGGTAGGTGTTGAAGTAGTGTGTGCTGTGTATTTTCTTCAAGCTTATTAAACAGTCTCCAATCATGACAGAGGGAGCAGAACAGAGACAGCTTTTTGTTTTTATCTTTTTTTTTATCTTTTTTTTCTTGGGAATACTGAACTCCTTTATTTTTTTTCAGATTAAATGTCTGTTGTTTGAGCTTGAAAACGAGGCCTACCCTGAATATATGCACATGTTTCACACTATCCCATGAAAATAAGGCATCCTTTTTAACCTCTTGCGTGTGTTGACCTTGTCCTGTTCTGCGTCCAGCCATTCTCCACGTGTCGCGTCGGGTCTCCCGGCCCCCACTACACCACAGAAGTTCACCATGACAACAGCGTCAAGGTCGACCAGAAAAAGCACTCCGCCTTCCCTCTCAAGGCCCTGTTTGGGGGCGTGGCCAAGACCGCCACTCCTCCGCCAGCCGTGGGCGTCACTATTCTGCCAGCTGGCGGTCAGGATGAATACTGGGGCCCGCCCATCACCATACACGGTCGCTTGTCCACCGTGTCCGTCTTCAGTGACGTGGTGCATTCTGCGCAGTTCAGAGCCCTCAACATGTCTGGTCAGTTCTGCTCCTGAAGTCTACTTTTAGTGCATTTTGATCAACAGGGCCTGTAGTTTTAGTGCATTTTTATCAACGGGGTCTGTATTTATTAGTGCATTTTTATCAACAGGGCCTGTATTTTTAGTGCATTTTTATCAACGGGGCCTGTATTTATTAGTGCATTTTTATCAACAGGGCCTGTATTTTTAGTGCATTTTTACCAACAAGGCCTGTATTTTTAGTGCATTTTGATCAACAGGGCTTGGATTTTTAGTGCATTTTGATCAATGGGGGCCTGTATTTTAGTGCATTTTTATCAACAGGGCCTGTGAGGCTGCTTCAGCTTGGTTCCCCTTTAAATGGAAATGTACCAAATGTACCTTTGTTTTAGGATTATTTTTCAACACTGTACAATGCTGAATGTCACAAAGTCTAACTCGTGATGGTTTTCACCAAAAGTTGTGGGACAGGCTGTGCTTGCATTCAAGCACTTGACTCACCTTCCAATATGCAACTTATACAAAACTGGTTTTTGCATAATGGTAAAAGTAATTGTGACATCTGTGCAGGATCTTTGCTTTCGCTCTGAGTGTTTTACTATAAACTGCTAAGAGGTACATGTAAAGGTACATTCTGGGATGTTAAACAGTGGCGAGAAAATTTCTGGGGGTGAATTGAAATGTTAGCAATATGGTACGCAAATAATATAGCACACAATGCTTAGAAACAATGCACACAATCTTTTTAGATAAAGCACAAAAAGTATCCCATCACAACTACCAAACAGCATTCAGCAACAGTTTATGTTAAAAAAAAAATAATAATAATAAAGAAAGCTAAAAATATATATAAAAAAGAACAAAAGAAGAAAGAAAGTGAAAAACAGAAAAGAAAAACAGAACAAAATAGTGATAATATTTGAAACATATATATGTTTCACGGATAATTAGTCTGTTAATGATCTTTTTAACAGTGCAGCCACTGAATGGACAGAAAACAGAAGCGAGACAAAAAGACATGAAAAGTGCCATCAAAGCGTTCTTACTTTTTCAGGCCCCAATGACATCACAGTGTTCAAGGACGATGCAGATCTGGTGGATCTACCAGCAAAACTGGTCGCTCGGTACAGCGCTAAGGTCAGTCTCAATGCTGCTTTGTGTTCAACATGTGTGACAGGATCAAAGGATCAAACCTCTTTACCTTCATTTGAACTTGCAATGCTTCCAGTTTTCATTGGTGGTTGAATGAGCTCCAAAGACCATGGCCCCCTCAGCTATCTGTTTATGTAGCTGAGCAACAACAGTGCAAATAAAATTGTCCATGACAACGGTTCACAGTCAAACCCAGTAGGATACAGGAACACAAATGGCTGTTGAAAACGTTTAGGAAAAGATGGTAAGGTTAGGCCAACTCCTCATGACTGGTGACTGAACATGAATTGAGAAATAATTACTTGTTTTTTGTACACTTCGACTCTGAATTGAGACTGAAAGTGAAAAACATGAAATTCATAGATATGCAAACTAATGATTGATTGTTTATGAATAATGTATTGTTTATGAATAATGTGAGCTACAGACACATACATGACCCTCTCTCAGGACTGAGTGGACTACTGCTGGTGAGGCTGACAAAATGGAACAGCTCTAGAGAAATGTACTCCCCTATACGACGACACACAAGGAGCAAATAAACACAAGCATTTTTGACATTGGATGTGCAACTATTATAATAATGCGCAGCTGATGCAGCGCAAATCTTCCTGTTTTCTGTCATGTTAATACCAACTATTACTTGTTGAACTGGCCCTACCAGCGGTAATCGACGATCAGGGCCTGTTCCATAGTCTATACTGTGCTACAAACTTGGCTGACTTCAGTTTGTCTGTGATTTTGCTGTACTAAAAATGAAGACAAAATGAATGATTCGGGCTCAGACACTGCAGTTGTTTTGTATATTTGTACTCCATGGATTGTGAAAATTAATGTGGTTCGCGCAGTTTTGTCATGCGTGTGTGCAGGCATGTAAGGAGCATGTGTGTGCCGACCTGTCCCCCTATCAGAACCACGGCCAGTTCTGTGGAGAGAAGTGTGTCGCCTGGGACATCAAGGTGGGTCAGTTTTTTTTTTTTGTGGGTGAGGTCTGCTTGCTATCATGCATGTTATGTATGTATTTTGTGTTCTTGTTTTTTTTTTGTTTTGTTTTATGTATGTATTTTGTGTTTTTGTTTTTGTTTTTTCTTTTATGATTTTGTGTTTTTGTTTTTCTTTTTTCTTTTATGTATGTATTTTGTGTTTTTGTTGTTGTTTTTTCTTTTATGTATGTATTTTGTGTTTTTGTTGTTGTTGTTTTTTCTTTTATGTATGTATTTTGTGTTTTTGTTGTTGTTTTTTCTTTTATGTATGTATTTTTTTTTTTTTTTTTCTTTTTCTTTTATGTATGTATTTTGTGTTTTTTTCTTTGTTTTTTTCTTTTATGTATGTATTTTGTGTTTTTGTTGTTTTTTCTGTTATGTATGTATTTTGTGTTTTTTTGTGTGTGTTTTTATGTATGTATTTTGTGTTTTTGTTGTTGTTTTTTCTTTTATGTATGTATTTTATGTTTTTGTTGTTGTTTTTTCTTTTTTATGTATGTATTTTGTTTTTGTTTTTTCTTTTATGTATGTATTTTGTGTGTTTTTTTCTTTTTTTTTCTTTTATGTATGTATTTTGTTTTTTTTTTGTTTTTTTTTATGTATGTATTTTTTTTCTTTTTTCTTTTTTTTCTTTTATGTATGTATTTTGTGTTTTTGTTGTTTTTTCTTTTATGTATGTATTTTGTGTTTTTGTTGTTGTTTTTTCTTTTATGTATGTATTTTGTTTTGTTGTTTTTGTTGTTGTTCTTTTGTTTTATTTTCTTTCTTGCTCACTTTATTCATCCCCAAGCAAAATCAAAACTCACAAAACATGTGAGGATGTACTGAACTTCTGGTGGAGTTTATGTGCCTTCTATTTACACACATGCTGGGTGAGAATTACCGTAGGCGACTCAGGTCTTTGTGTGACGTCTTTTGAGTGCTAATTAACTTCCTTGTGGGTTGATTCTTCACAAACCATGTGGTAAATGCTGATAGTTATTAATTACTATACCTAGCCTAGTTTAAATTTTTAAAACACGAGCATTCTCTTTTTTCCACAGCAAAGATGACCTTGATCTAAGCTCAAAGTGTGATCTTTATTTTCTCTAGTGTGTAAGCCCAGTGCAGTGAGATTTTGCTGCAGGAATTTCACTACACTCTGATTGTAAACATTGTTTACTCCGATTGTAAACATGCCCAACCAAGCCTTTGCTCCAGGAGGCGGTTTTGTTCTTGTAAAAGTGGCAGTTAAACTGGACTTGCATACCATACCACCCCCTGCAATCATATTTGACAGGATTTTCTCCATGGTTTGGTGTATTACCTCAGACAGTCCATTCCCTGTCCATTCCATCCCTTGACCCAACTGGTCATTGTGGGGGCATAAGAGATGCTGCTCAAATTCCTTCACCTCAGTAAAAAAAAAAAAAAAAAATTTGGGGGGGGGGGGGGGGGGGGGACCCTGTGGACTTGCAGACAGTTGCAGGGATATTTTGTGTGGTGTATTTAATTTGTTTATTTCTCTGGGCCCCATTAGGATGCCATCAGCTGTGTGTGTGTGTGGGTGGGTTGGGGGTGGGGTGGGGGGTCCTGTGAACCTGTAGACAGTTGCAGTAATATTTATCTCTGTGTGTGCTCCCCAGGACACCATCAGCTCTGTGTGTGTGTGTGTGTGTGTGTGTGTGGAGGGGGTTCCTGTGAACCTGTAGACAGTTGCAGTAATATTTATCTCTCTGTGTGCTCCCCAGGACACCATCAGCTCTGTGTGTGTGTGTGTGTGTGTGTGTGTGTGTGTGTGTGTGTGTGTGTGTGTGTGTGGAAGGGGGTTCCTGTGAACCTGTAGACAGTTGCAGTAATATTTATCTCTGTGTGTGCTCCCCAGGACACCATCAGCTCTGTGTGTGTGTGTGTGTGTGTGTGTGTGTGGAAGGGGGTTCCTGTGAACCTGTAGACAGTTGCGGTAATATTTATCTCTCTGTGTACTCCCCAGGACACCATCAATTGTGTGGGAGCAGTTCCTGTGAACCTGTAGACAGTTGCAGCAATATTTTGTGTGGTATATTCATTTTGTTTCTCTCTCTGTGTGCTCCCCAGGACACCATCAACTGTGTGGGAGGGGTTCCTGACAGTTGTAGCGATATTTTGTGTGGTGTATTTAATTGTTTCTCTCTCTGCGTACTCCCCAGGACACCATCAACTGTGTGGGAGGGGTTCAGGTCCTGTTCCCTTTGCTGGAGCAGGTGGACCCTGATGCACCGGTGCCAACACCTGCCGAAACCCCCGTGGCTGCTAACGAGGTTCTCACCTCCTCTTCGCATTCCGACTCTGGCGAAGACTGGGTGGTGCTGGGTAGCAGCTCGTATGCAGGTGATGGAGTGTGATGTGGAAGTGTCTGCTCTGCCTGTCTGTCTGTCTCTACATATTGAGTTGTTGAGGTTATATGGGAGGGTATGGGTGTGAAGATCTCTGTGTGTTGCTGTGTAGTGTGTGAGTGTGTGTGTGTGTGTGTGTGTGTGTGTGTGTGTGTGTGTGTGTGTGTGTGTGTGTGTGTGTGTGTGTGTGTGCGTATGTGTTAAGTGGTGTGTTTGTGTGTGTGTGTGTTGCTGTTGGTTTATGTGTGAGTGAGTGTGTGTGTCTGTGTGGTAAATGATGTGTGTGTGTGTGTGTGTGTGTGTGTGTGTGTGTGTGTGTGTGTGTGTGTGTGTGTGATCCTATTGGTTTGTGTGCATGTGTGTTTGTAATATATGGGTGTGTATATAATGTTTTGCTTGAGTGCTATGTGAGAGTGCAGAAAATTGGCAAGGAAGCAGTTACGTCCACTGTGGACAGTTTTTTTCGGTCCCCTTTGTTGATTCTACAGTATTTGCTGCTCATTTCTGTTTCGTTCCATTGGACATCTTGTCATTTCATCAGCAGCATTATAGACAGAAAGTTGTTTCTCTGACTGACAGCTGTCTCCCGTCCATTGTTTTCAGACAGCAAACTGGAGCAGAACCAGGTGGCAGCATTTCTGACGCTGCTGCGCCACATGCTGCAGACAAAACCAGTCAACCAGGACACCTTTGTCAGGACACAAGGCGCCGCCACTGTCGGAGCACTGCTTCAGAAGGTAAACTGTTAGACCTCTGCAGCACTCCTTGTTCATCTTCTTGTTTGTATGTTGCTAACGTTTCTCAGCTGTAACTCTGACGTTCACTTAATGTTGGGTGAGGAGATAGTGTGTGCAACCATTTCCCCACACCTGTACATAATAGACATAAAGCACAGTCCTGAAAAAATCTCTGACCAAGTGAGTGTGTGCTCACAGAAGACTGCAGTTTATAGTCTTACCCAAAGGACTTTTGTAGAGTCTGCACAGAATTTGACTCCAGAGAAATTTGAGTGCACCTGCACATCTCAGCACATAACAAGATTCAGATTTTGGATCTTGTTTTAGAATGCTAGCAGTCATTCTGTTTCAGATTTTTTTTAGCACATAACAG
>OY757541.1:4612112-4613779 GCA_963584105.1 Alviniconcha strummeri
GTGTGTGTGTGTGTGTGTGTGTGTGTGTGTGTGTGTGTGTGTTAAAGTGAGCTCTTACAAGAGCAGATGAGGGTGTGTCTTTGTGTTTCTGTGTCTGTGATAGGTTTTGTCTTGTGTCTTGTCTGTCTTGTCTGCCTGTTTTGTGTGGGTGCGTTGGGGTGGGGAGGGTGAGTGGGAGCTGCATGAATGCTTGAGCTATTGTAAACAGAAATTAACACTTTTCAATTTGATAATGGATTTCTTTTGAAACTTTTGTCTAAAATTTGACATCACATTTATTTTTAAATGGCTGTTAATATCTTCATTTATCTGATTATTAGAGGATGGGAAACTTCACAACTTTTGGGCTTTTTGTAGGAGCTCTTCACTATTTTAAAAGTTGACCAGGAATTCATATGTGATGCAGATCATTTCATCCCATAAACATCTGTATATTGATGAGTCTTTTAGGTAACATTTTTTCAGATGAATGTGGGGTACATTTTCTGGTGTGTTCCCAAAAATCATGCTCTCTTCCTGGTTTGGGTGATTTGGGTGCCTGAAAAATGAGTTTTGGGGTCAGGGTCAGCTTGCATGCTATTTTTTCTTCCTTCAGATTCTGGAGTGTCTGGACCTGCTGTTGTCGCTTTTGGAGAGTCACGGAAGGAAGTACGACCAGCTCTACAGCCTGCTCTTTGAGCCCGAGCAGGCTGAGATGCTGTACAAGCTGCTGACCTACAAGAACTACCCCATCATCTTCTATGAGAAGGTTGTCAAGGTCAGCATGGTTCATTTGTGTTTATTACAAGAACTACCCCATCATCTTCTATGAGAAGGTTGTCAAGGTCAGCATGGTTCATTTGTGTTTATTACAAGAACTACCCCATCATCTTCTATGAGAAGGTTGTCAAGGTCAGCATGGTTCATTTGTGTTTATTACAAGAACTACCCCATCATCTTCTATGAGAAGGTTGTCAAGGTCAGCATGGTTCATTTGTGTTTATTACAAGAACTACCCCACCATCTTCTATGAGAAAGCTGTCAAGGTCAGCACAGTTCATTTGTGTTTATTACAAGAACTACCCCATCATCTTCTATGAGAATGCTGTCAAGGTCAGCACGGTTCATTTGTGCTTATTACAAGAACTACCCCATCATCTTCTATGAGAAGGCTGTCAAGGTCAGCATATTATTCCTTACAACATGGACAATTCTTTACAACATGGATGGATTCACACTCTACAAAGCAGCAGTAGCAGCAGCATCATTATCATCGTCACTATCACCATCATCAGTATAACCAGCAGCAGCATCACCATCATCATCATCATCACCGTCATGAGCAGTCACAGCAGGATCATTATCATCATCACCATCATCAGTATCACCTGCAGTGTCGTCATCATCACCATCACCATCATCATCACCATCATGAGCAGTCACAGCAGCATCAATATCATCATCACCATCATCAGTATCACCCACACTGTCGTCATCAACATCATCACCATCACCATCATCAGTATCACCTGCACTGTCATCATCAACATCATCACCATCACCATCATCATCACCATCATGAGCAGTCACAGCAGCATCAATATCATCATCACCATCATCAGTATCACCCGCACTGTCGTCATCAACATCATCACCATCACCATCATCAGTATCACCCGCACTGTCGT